>CM068367.1:1033881403-1034481403 GCA_034769895.1 Magicicada septendecula | reverse complement strand
ATAATACATAATACTAATACTTTATCAAAACACTGAAATGTTAAATATATATTTTTTTAATATTTGCATTTCTTCATCCGACATGAAATTTTCAATTGCTATCTAAGGCTTTCACGACCGGTGTCAAAGTTGTTAATATTTTGCTTTGCCGGGGTGCAAGGACGTGGTCCGGTGTTATTTAGCCTACTGCAAACGTTACGGCCGTTCCTTCGACGACCGTCTTCAGCGCAAAAGGACTGGACTGAGCCTTAGCCGCAGTACTGTGAGATCTTTGTCAGTATTTTCAGTCCTTTTGCACTGAAGATGGCCGTCGAAGGACCACGCACGTCCTTACAGCCCGCCAAAGCAAATATTAAAAACTATGAAATTTTAAATTTAGCAAAAATGTTTGTAGGTAACGTAATAGCCAGTTAAAAATTAAGAACGGAAACTCCCGTTTTAAGTATCATTAACACTTAAACTTCGTCAATAAAGTCGGACATGTTCTGAAATTCAAGTTTACAAACAGAGCAAACGGAGATAAATAAAAGACGCAGATACACCTAGTGTACTTGATTAAACCACAGAACGTGTACACCTGTTAGTCATAGTAAAAAGTCTTACTCTCTTTATTAGTAACAATAACGGTATCTGACGGTTGTTTCGCAACAGTGAACATTCATTTTGCATAATTATTTACGGTTAAGGTCAGGATTGTTGTAATGCGCTTTAATGTTTATCCTTCGTACACGGTTTACGAAATACTTAATATGTGCTACTTGGGTGCAGTTATTATCTGAACAGTGTTTAAATAAAGACAGATAGTGCTGACTGCTATTTTATTCATCTTATAAATGATAAACTCATGATTTATATATATACATATAGGCCTACACACACACATATATTACATTTAATTATAAATATTAAATGTATTATATACATCAAGAAACGGACTGTAGCAGAAAGTGACTAAATATATATATATATAAAGTTTTAAAACCTCCGACTAAAACAGAAAAATACAAGCAAATTCTTACGATCTACATGTGATATAAATGATATAAATAATAAAAAGTCGTAACATACACGTTGAAATTTAAAATTACTCCGTACAGTTTCTTAATACGATGGCTGGTATGAGCTGAATGAAACCTAAGCTTAAAAATATTCAAAACAGAATCTCGATCTCTTTATTACCTATAATAAATACTATATTATTATATTCACATTTTACGTCATTAAAACAATTATGTAGACTACTCAATATTTAAACCTTTTTTGAATACAAAGAACATTATTTATATAAACACATATTATTTAATAATAGCACTTATTTATTTTTTAATTGCACATATATTTATATAAATTGTATAAACAAAGTTATCTGAATACATTAATACACTGGGCAAATATTTTGACTTACAAAATATCTATATAATAGAAGATTATATAATATTATAGATTTTATAGGCCTACATTGTAGATTAAGTGTTAGGAAACAGCCCTAGTGTTTTGTGTTTTACTCCATGTCGTGTATGAAATTAAACTTTGTACTGAAAACAATCAGTCTTCAGGAGTAGAATAATGGTGAGCTACGGGCGAACCATGTTTGTGATAACGCAGAAAGTTCTCGGATTCGCCCGGTCAATTCTAGAGGGGGTGCGTATTGCAAAGCCTAGTAAAACCATCACACTAGCTTAAAGCATCGACAGCCAAGAAAGCTGCCTACAACTAGCAAAATGAGAAATTTCTGAATGACTAAACAGTGCGGGACGTATTTCATTCAGTTTTCTATGGGCTTCCCAACACACATAGAAAAAAACAGAATGAAAGCCCGAAATAACTTTACTTTCAGGCACGAGCTATCCTTGAAGCGCCGTTACTTGCAGTTACTCCCAACGCTGTATCAGATGTGAATGAAAACGGTATGAAAATACATTAATCGGAAGAGTACAGAACTGTCATTTTTGAATGCATAATTGAGTTCTAAAATTGCTCACAACATAGTCGGAAATTCAGATCTGCATTCTGCATTCAAAAATAATTAAATCGGACCAGCTGCAGTTTTTCCAAAACCTGAGTATTACTTAGTGAATTCGAGAAGACTGTTACTCAGTGAACAATAAAGAGATGTGTTGTACATGTTTCTGTATATGGTAAAGCTGAGTAACAAGTAGGAGACAAGTTCTTGGCAGCGTAATACATGGACTCAAAAGGAGAGCCAGGGGCCTCCCATATGAGCTCCCTAGAAGCCAAGGGGAGGTACAACAAGAGATATAGGTGGAACTGAGATGTATGGACAGAGTGGAAGGAGGGGGTATTATATAATATACACAACTGGATACATTGAAGGCTAGCCGTGTGCTGCAGGACCAGAAGATAAGGTGAGATGTTTCGTACCAAAAACGGTATGAAAGGTACAATTTTTACTTGATGATCATGAGACCAAACAAACCAACGGTTTCAGTCAGCGTAAACTGACTACTACTAATAATTAATCTGCATTATTTCAATGTTAAACGTCTGAGTAAGTGGCACAGCCAGACGGAGTAAGTTAAGGTCATTGTTCTCCGTGATTACAAACACAACCTGGCAGCACGCACGTATCGACTGCTTAATCGCGTAGAACGCTACGATCAATCAACCATGCAAACCCTAACCTTATATTCAATTAAATACTTATACACGATCTACAACCACAACCATCAATCAGGTTTTACTGTCAGTTAACTATTATATATTGTTTTACCTTCCTAAGAGCAAATTTTGCATGCCCTCTTTAAATGCAAATATCTTGTTTCTATTTCTTATTATGAAGTCTAAGAAACTTTGTATAGCCTATATATATTCGTTTCATACAGCCTATCCTGACCAAAGGTATACTCAAAATTGGACTACCAGAGCTGTTAAGGTATGGGTAAAAATAATGAATAATTTAAGTACAGGAGCAAACACACGCTTTATTGAAGGAACAGTTTAGTAGCAAGTATACATAAAACGGACACACGAAATACACATTACGAGAGCACATTTAAAACTGAACTGTACTTGTCGAGGGCATCTCTATTTATATAGAAAAACAGCTTCCAGATCTTTCCTTTTATTTAAAACTTCGAGAACATTACTTTTCTAGACTCTCACAGTAAACGCGCATGTGTGCGGGTTGAGGCCCCGCCCAGGCAGCTCGACCCCCACCGCACAACACAAACTTTCACTTCTACAATGACAGGTACACTTACTTAAGAATGAATGTAGAGTTTTCCAGTAATTCTCAACAACCACACCATGACTACCAGTACATGGTGTTATACAGACCTATCTGTAGCCGCACTAGAAATTATGAGAAAACTTTTAAGGCCAACTTCCAATTTGTAGCAACATTCCCTGGCAAGCTGCTAAACTATTAGCGATTTGTATCTATACCCAACTCTTTTAGCTCCATTACTCTGCACGCGAATACACAAACAATACGATTTACATGTATCATTAATTACTCATATAATTATCGTGTAACGTACTTAAGCCTGGGAAAAAGTACAGTAGTCACACCTTTGTAAAACGAAAGTTTATACAAATGATTCGAAAAGAAAGAAATATTCTCAAGAGATCGGTGTAAAGTTATGCCGAGAGGCCTGTATTGAATTACGTCACTATGTCTTTCCTAACGCAGGATGAATATCATCAGTTAAGACGTGTACTGTATCTCTATCGGCGTCTTCGACTCCTGTTCTGCGACTGTACAATCTTGCCTGTAGGCAAACCTGTAGGTTAAATATTCTTGGATTAAATAATCTAGGGAACGTATAAGAACGGGCAATTTCTAGAACGTTTTATGCATACACTCATCAAGAATATGCTGCCAATTAATATTTAACGTTGTTTTCATATTTTATGCAATTTCCCTGCGTTCGTTCTATAGCCTGTCCGGCACGCACTTCAATTACTAATCAATTCCAGGTACCACTCACTGCATTACAATCATTTCTTCCAAACTTTGAATACACTTAAAGTGCACTTATACGTAAAACTGACTGATATAAGACAAAGAGTCAGGGAGGGGAAGGAACGGCTGTAGGCCTACACCAATTATATACATATTACATGTCCAACTATAAGTCGTCAGTGTAATGGTTTTTGCCACAGAATTTACAAAAACCATACAAATACACAAGCGCGCGCGGGTGTGTGTAAAACTGAGGGAACGTGACCTTACGCGAGATCCTGCAGTTTCACCCTACTCGTTGATAGATCATTCTGTAACACAACAATTAACGAACTATATTTGAAACCATATCATTTGCAGAAATGTTAGCCTACAAGAAAAGGCTGTAATCTCACGATGTAGGCTTATAATTCTACACGTTATAGTGCATTTACCACTCAGAAATCTGTGAATATACGAACAAAATCCAAATTCATTCTATTCTGCTAAACTAGCAAAATTAAGGCCTGTTTCATTGGACACCGTGTTTTCCGTTTGGCGGGATTGTTTTACATACAAATACACGTACAAACACAGCAAGTATTAGGCCTATGTCTGAAATACACACAATTTCAAATACTAATTGTAACATTCCATGACCGTACTGTATTAGTTTGTACAATAAATGAGCGAAGTCTAGTTTAGCTAAAGGCTACAAGTTCAAACACACTTAAGTTACGTGCTTGTATTTTCATTGCACGTTTAATACGCTGTATTTTTTTAAGAATAATTTACGCATCTTCATACAACCGACTTACATATTACAAAGAGTTCGTTATAATCAGATTTACCCTCTCACAAACAAGTACCGTTATGCAAATACATCGGGGTCAGACACGAGTACAACTAATTACAAAGTTTAGCTTTAGAAAATTACTGTAAAGTACCTTTATTTGTGTTCATGTTAAACTTGCAAACTAGTGTTCCAAAGTATAATGCGTATTTGCAAATGAATGCTTCCTAATGCACGCTTTGCTCTCAGCTGAATCTACGATAAAAGTAAAATTTTAATTTATTCGAAACGACAACATTTGCCAAAAGGGTTGTTCCAAGTCCATCAGCGAAAGTACGTTTTTGTGTACGAGTATCGATTGTGCGGTTTCATCCCTACTTTACCACCACTGGAAAGCTTAATACCGGAATTGCTTCAGGGAAAATTAAACAAACTTTTACATCATGAAAATAATTTCTAAGCGTTACGCGCTTAGGGACTGTTAAATGTTCCATTCATTATCATTATGGTGATGGAAATTTTCTAATAAAGCTTAAGTCACACACAGATGAGAGTCAACCAGATAAACTAATGCACCGATTCGCCTACAATAAATATTTGGACATCTGATCTCGGATGTTTCTTGTAAACTGTTAAGATGTCGCTAATAGCTACAGTTTTTACGTGGAAACAGCTATAGCCTGTTAAGAGACTAACTATACAATACATAAATAGCTTTTAACTACAACTTAATAATTTTAAACTTAAAAACGAGATTCTTACAAATCTGCATATTAAACAGATCATTATCAGAGCTAAAATAATGCAACCCATTAAAACACCCGAAGTATGATAATAACTTAGTATATGAAAATGAATTTCATATAAATATTGTTTACGTAGTCCATGTACGCCTACGTAAGATTATACAGGCTACACAATCCCAACAAGAACTTTGAAGTTTACCACAGAACTATGTGTGTACATAGCTTACACACAACTGTAGGTTTCACAGAATGTAGCATAGTTATCTCCATGAAGGCGGAACACTACTTGAAAGCATATTCGTAGGAGAAATGCTCAATGTCGGTGATGTGCGAACACATACCGCCAACTAATGCGGGCGCGCACGCGCACACACACACACACGCGCGCACGCTCACGCACAATTACACTACTTGTATACCGTTTTCCTACAAGGACAAATCCGGTCTATCAAACAAAATACCTATCACGAATTTACTATACATATCAGTTATTTGAACACATAGTTAATTAAAACATTACAAAGTACAAGTCCTACTACCAAATTGTTTTGTACATTAAACCATAAAAATAATTCTCGCTTTGCATCATTTCTGAGTACTTATTTATTCATAATTTTATTATGTTCTTAAAAAGTTCCTGTGTAACACGTAACACAACGTTTATGCGCCTCACTATTAGGACAGCTTGATTTACTGTTGAACATTACTGTTACTTGACTTGGCTATACGTTTTCACATTAAAAAATTATTATCAATGCACTTTATACAGTTATGAATTAACTTTGTTTACCACTGTACTTACTATACTTTGCGATTAGTTTCGCCTAACTTCTACGACTACAGACGGTACGTAGGATCGACCTAAATTTCGGTAATGTCCACAATCCTTTCAGGATGTAAACTATAGACCAAATAACTTACTTACTTAGCCCGCATCCTCTTCTACCCTGGGTTGTCGAGGAGTTGCGAAGAGATCGCCACTTTCAAAAAAATCTGGCAGTCGTGGGACAGCCGACAGAAGTGTTAACTTAAATAACATGGTTACTGAATAATATAAGTTGTCTTTATAAGTGACCGTTCTGCAATATTAATAATTAATATAATATAAATTTATTTTTCCTTTTTTTTAACAATTTAACACTTTTTCCATAAAAATTAATATAAAAATAGTAATATAGTTTTATAATATTTTTAAATAATTGTACACTTTTTACACTTCCGTTATAGAAATGCTAGGTTCATTACATTTTACCACTGTTAAAATAGGTTTATGGTAACTATAATAAGAAACGTAATTTTTTGAATTAATATCGTTGATGAATCTTGAAAATACAGCGTCTATAGTATATCCTGATGTAGTTGTTGCCTCAGTTCTTTTATTAACCATTTCCAATTGTAACTGATCATATAAATAATGTAACAAAGGCTGTGCAGAACCGTTCGCAAAATTAACGTTGAAATCTCCAGTTAAGATAAGTGGTACATTAGTCAAATCTCCAAAAGATGCAGAGCGTTCTTTAGTGTAAAAGAATAGTTTTTTACGTATGAATTTAATTATATTTTCAATTGTCTGATTATTAGAAATGTATACACCAACTATAATAATTGTTTTTCCATCTATCGTCTCACATGTGACAGAACATGTCACCTACAGACGAAAAACTAATATCAACGTCATGCACTTGATCAATATTGTTGTAAGTAATCACATTATTATTGTCATTAATATTTCTATAAACAGCAACTCCTCCTGCACGTTGTGTTGGACGTTTCAATTGTGAAACACAAATGAAATGAGGTATTAGCAATAAATAATAATAGGGTTTTTTTCATATTTCATATTCTCCGAGCGCAGGTAAAACAGATACCGACGTAAACAAGAGAAAAGACATAATTCAAAAAGAACACGTGTCGTTGGAATAATATACAAACTGTATACATGCTGTAGGCCTATATGGGTGTCTTTTTCTATTATTTTTGTATTAAAATAATGCATTATTTTAGTAGAAGTCAGCTAATTTGAAATTAAATGATGATTATACTTGCCTTTGTACTAGGTGCGAACTAGATATTTGTTCACTAAACTCATGTAACCTTTTGTAAGAATTCGAACGTCTTTCATTTGATGTTTTTGGCATTGACTTAATTTTTTCACTTTTCTTTTTTTTCGATATTCACGCATATATTCTGCTCTTGATATCTTTATTTTTTTCATTCGATTCATCTTCTGATGTATCTGACATTTTAATTAATCACAAACGGCACAGAACTATACGCGTGATAAACTGTTTATAGAGTACTAAAGCAGACGCTTCGTGAGAGAGAGTGGGAAAGAACATGGGATGCAGAGAGGGGGAAATTGTTACGGATTCTCGTCGCATTCCTTTCTGATGACGTCACATTCAACCGATTCACTCCCGTGTAAATTTTTTCCCTCTCCTCTGCTATAAGAAGAGTGGTAAAGAACATGGGATGCAGAGAGGGGGAAATTGTTACGGATTCTCGTCGCATTCCTTTCTGATGACGTCACATTCTACCGATTCACTCCCGTGTAAATTTTTTCCCTCTCCTCTGCTATAAGAAGTTAACACTTCAAAAATTCCATCCGGCTTTCTCTCTTTGCTTTCTTTGAATAAGTGTCGTCTCGAGTGTGCAGGTTATTAGCCTACAGCAGCCATAGGTAGACCAATTAACACTGCAGGAAACAGTTTATTGCGAACAGGCGTTGACTAACTGACCGTAAACACCTTACGTGTTTAGTGTAACGTTAGATCACATATGTGAGTTCGGTTGCAGCCATCAAAATTCATCCTCTGTACGTGAGGAGAGAGAATCTAATGAAGACAGGAAATGGCTGTTCATACGGGTTAATATAACCAATGTTAAAAAATAACATACGTGAGTGTGAGCAGCAACTACTGCAGTAGTAAACAAGTTAGTGCTGCCCTAACGAACTTGCTCCACGATCCTATCCTTTAATATTATTCAGCTAGTTGTTCTGACAACGACAATGTGCACTTTGCTTCCTCATTTAACAAGTGACAAGTAAACACTAGCACTTTACAAACACTGCAATAAATACCTATATGCAAGTTAACACACCACACATTTATAACTTGCAAAAAACAGCTACACGACATACCATACCTGAAAATTTCCATGAACCCGTTATCTCGGTTTAGTTCTATTCCTTACACACGACGAGATATGTATCAATACGTCTACAGATTCAAGGGAGGTAACAACTACACAGCCATCAATAAAACGTTGAATGCCTAAAATAGGAGTGAATACCTAAAAGGGTATTGTGTATCCTTCGCAAAGGTACCGTGAAAACTCGCATCCCTTCAAAGCTGTAAACAGAGGTTGACGACGGGACATAAAACTACAACTTTTCCTACCGCTGGTTCAGGAAATTACGCAATTACTTGACGGTGACTTCCGATAGTATGATCGCACTTGCCGAAATTCGGATACCTTTATAGCAGTAAACAGGGGTAGACCGTCAGAAACCTCTACTTCAGCCACTTCCACTGATACTTTGAAAAATTATGTAAATTACTTAATGGTTTTTTTCAATATTGCGAAGGGCATTTTCGTTACGCTGTGTAGTTACTTCTGATACTTCTACCCTCAGTATATTCAATAGTAAATATTTGGTCATTCAAACATTGCATTACGTTACTGTAAAAAAAGCCTACATGAACAGTAATAAAAATATTTACCTTGCGCGTGTGTGCGATAAAATGTATATTTCTCGAGAACCCTTTTGTTGGTTATAAATTTTATGCCTACAGCTAGAGGCTACAGGTTTGCCATATGGTTTTCTTATTTTTACGCTTTACTATATAGGCCTATCTTACTGTAGGCTGATATTGTATTACAAACTTAGATTATGCCTACAAATGAGGCATGGGGAAGGGAAGAGGGAGAAGGAGGGAAAGAGAGAGCGAGTCGTTATTCATGTTTCATATAAGTGTAAGAATTACATTGTATTTTGTGTAGCTTATTGTTGCTGTTATTATAATTAAACTAGTAGGACTAAGTGAAATTGTTGAGATACTCTATACATTTAAGTTAATAAACTGCTAATAAAAAATAAAATCTGATGTTGCAAAAATAGTATTTCATTTCTTTGTCAAATTACTCAACTTAAATTCATCATCATTGCGCCGTGTAAATATTATTTTGTGTGTGTGTGTGTGTATGTGTGTGTGTAGGGGGCGCGCGTTCGTGTTATTAAGCGTTTACTAAAAAAGAAAAGCTTTTATAAAAAAATATGTTTCTACTGCAATAATAAAGTGTCTGTGTCTGTGTGTTTTCATGTCTATGTAATCCTACTCGTTTCATTTAGTAGATACAAACGCGAATCACATGTGCTTCCTGTTTATGTAAGAAGTGGAGAATATTTTTTGTTTCTGATGACAGAGGTCGGAAAAGTGCGAACATACGTACTAGAATACACTGTGAATATTTTACGTAATTTCCTGAATTAACAGCAAAAAAAGTTGTAGTTCATGACCGTCTACCCTGTTTACTTCTCTGAGTTTCCACGGTATACAAGTCTATATACGCAACACCCCGTAATAAAATAGTTTATCACAAACAGCAAAATATTTAGAAAAGTAATCCATGTATCACTACGCGATAACAAAGACGCCTGATGATGTAAATATAAATGCCAATAAGATTAAAGAATTGGTCACTGCTCACTTAATATATTAGATTTATTAGTAATATCTTTACACCACGTTTTCATTGAGGACGGAAAACGTTTGCGCATGCGTTCTGTAATCTACTGTGTGTAGTGCAAACGAGCTTAGTTAACACTTCATTGTTTGACTTCACTGAGTAACAGCGATTGTTAGTCATAAATGCTGCCTTAACGTTTACAGCAGAGATCAATAATACAGTTGTTGACACTAGATGATGACGCGCCAATCGTGAACTCAATTTATGGCAACTACTGTGTCGACGTGGAAAACGTCCAATGTGCCAATAACTGTAATACATGTGAGATGAATGTTTACGACTAACACAGATCAGAACGATTCATTTCAGTAAATCATACGCGAATTAACACAGAGTGGATGCCAAAATTTAAGAAAACCGCAGAATTAACCAGACATCGTTCTAAAGCTGGGTGTATTTAAGTAACAGTGCATCATGTAACCAGTACCTAACGTTATAGAAAATGTATGCCAAACGCGCCCCGTAGAAATGACTGATGCCAAGACTCACTCAAGAACTTCTCAACGAATATCGTCATGAAAGAGATGATTTTCTCATGAATACTGCAACTAGAGACGGGTACTGATTCACCATTATGACACAGAAAACAAAAGGCAATCCGTAGAATAGTGACACCAAGGCTCTCCAGCGCAAAGAAATTCAAATCAGTGATTTTTTTGAAATGCAAGGGGATGATGTTTACCGGAATTTCCGGCCACATGGAAGGTGATAAATTCCGAGACCCATTGTAACCTTACGAGCAGAGAAAATCAAGTATGAAGAGGAATTTTCTTTTACATCTCGACAACGCAAGACTCTACTCGAGAAACGACGGAAAAAGTGACAAGCCCGAAATTCTCACTTTTTCCACGCCCTCCATACACAGCCCAGATTTGGCATCGTCCGACTTCTGGTTATTCCCAAAATTAAAAGGACAATAAAAGGTCAACATTTGTGTGCGATGCCCAAAAGCTGAAACTGATGTGCGCAAACGGGTCAACAGCACACCACAAACTTTCTTCGAGGATGGACAGAATACGTATTTGGAAAAGTGTGTTGCAATGAATAACTTATTTTGCTGAAAAATAAGGTTCTGTATTTAAGACAATTACATTTCCTTCGTTTAAATACCATTTTCATTACGTGTTTCTTGTTACAGAACTGGAGGCCTTACCTATCAATTAACCCTCGTGTAACTAACAGATTTTTTATGCAACCACTATAGACAACAGTAAATCTATTAACAATACAAATACAATCAGACTTATTTTTTCGCCTATTGCAGTGTCGTCAGATAATAAAATACATACTTGTAGAAACGCCTCAGGAAGTCGGATGTGAAGGTAGAGAGCAGATATTCCCTTTAGTTTACAACAAAAATAAAAGACACTGAACGCTAGAAAAAATTGTTATCAGTAAACCCCGCTTAGAAAATTAGCAAAATCTAATGACATTAAATGTCCTAATAAAATTAACAAAACCAAACACAGACAACTGCTCACTCCTCAACAGTGAGGTGCGTTCAGCTTGACACCTTTCGAACGTTTTCTCAACTGAGGATGGGCTTCGGAGGTGTGAACGAAACGTCTAGTAATAACACGATTTTCAGCATCACCATTTCGATATCCTCAACAGCCCGGTTTTTAATTTTAACATTGAAAATGTTTATAAGGACGTTTCGCACATTTGCGGCCGGTCGCTGGTGCGTGATCGAAAATGGGAACCGGTGAGTTTCCATAGAAACTACTTCTTTGTTGTCAATAACGTAGAAAATTTTGAATTTTTTGGTGAGTTTCAGTGCCATATCCCCTTAAATTTATCTTAAGGTAGTACATCAGACAAGAATTTATTACGGAGCGATGGATCAGGAGGAAGCGAGTGAAAGTACGGCTCAGACTTCCACCGATTCGAGTGTAGAAGGAACTAATTTGGCGGAAAAGCTACAATTGGAAGCAGAACGTCGAAAACGAAAGCTCGAATATTGCTGAGAGTGGAAAAAGAAGCAAAAAGTACAAAAAATTGAGCAAGGTTTGGTCAAAACTCCACTAACTGAATTTGAACGTCTGCAACGAAAACGAGAAAATCAAAAACGCTATCGAGAACGTAAGAAAGAAGCAAAGATGAAGAGCAATGAACGGGAAGGTTTGGTCAGAACTCCACTAACTGAATCTGAACGCCTGCAACGAAAACGCAAAAATGATAAACGGTATCGAGAACGTAAGAAAGAAGCAAAGATGACGAGCAATGAACAGGAAGAATGTGAAGAGAAGCAAGTGAGTAATTTAGCAAGATATATCGAAACGCACTTTTATAATGACAATTTGAACTACTGCTGCTTTGTTTGTGAACGAATTTGGTGGACTAAAAGCTTAAAAGACGTTACTGGACACGCAGACGTTATAGAAATACTTAATAAACATGGTTATAATATTCTTGACAAATCCAAACTATGCCACAATTGCTACAGATGCCTAAAGAAGAACAGGTTGCCACCTTATGCGACAATCAACGGCTTTAAGTACCCACAAATACCAGAGAATTTACCTGAACTAACGCCAATAGAGGAACATTTAATATCGCCGCGCCATCCATTCATGCACTTTTGTAACATATCATACTTTGCTGGCGCTAAACGTATAATTGGACAAGTCATAAACGTACCGATAAACCTTGATACCACTACTCTGCAATTGCCTCGCATGTTGAATGACAATTTGGCGTTTAACGTTTGCCTTAAAAAGCACATAATCAATAAGTTCTTATATGCGAGGACTGGTTTCTAAAAGTAAATTAAAGATCTGGTTAAGGCATCTGTTGACGACTGAGCTATTCAGATATAAATAACATCACGATTAATGACAAGTTCTTAATAATGAGCCTGAAAATGAAAGCAGTGCGTCTAGTGAAGATGAAGACGAGGATCAAGAACAACAGCAAGTAGAATGAAAGACATATTGTCTCGCATAAATCAATCTAATAGCAAAATAACAAGCATACAGCGAGATGTAACTGGCGAAGAGTACATGAAATTGCAGCAGCATACTTTATTCTGGTGTGAAGATTTGATTTTACATCTAGCCCCTGGACAAAATAATCAACCATTATCGCTCGCATTCGATGAAGATGCAGAAGAGTTTTCATTCTCAGCGATATATTATGGTGTGAAACGGCGGTTTACTTGTCGAGCCACACCATTCATGATAGCTATTAGCGAAATACGTAGACGGGATCGGAGAGGTGTAAAATCCGATCTTATCTTGTATATGGCTGCTAAAGTGCTGCGTTTGAGAATCATAGCGAATGTAAACTTAGCGTTTCGAGCAAATAATAATCAAATCAACAGCGTATCAAGACAAGATCTGGAAGATACCGAGTTTGTTAAGAGCTTGCTGCTAAAAAATTAAGCGTTCATGAGAAACATACCGAACTCAATCCAATATTGGCATCAGCATAAAGTGGAATTATTCAGTATGATGGGACAATTAGGCAAACCTACCATATTTCTCACATTGAGCGCTTCAGAAATACATTGGCCTCATCTCTTAGCAAATGCGGAGATCATTACGTAGTTGATTATTTCAAGCGCATCGAATTCCAACATAGAGGTAGCCCTCATTGTCATATGTTACTATGGTTAAATAATGCACCAACGTGTAAAAATATCACAGATAATGACGATTTAACCGCCATTACATCGTTAATCGATCAAATAAGCACAGTCGATAGTTCAAAATTGAAAAGCGAACGAAATTTACAGACGCATTGTGTTTTTCCCGAGTATAATTAGTGTTGTGAATCAACAAACAAATTATCCATCATGTCTCTAAGTCGTTTTGTTAGTGCTGATCAGTCAGATGATGATGACGAACCTCGAGTATCAACTTCGATCGTCGAACCATGAGAATATACGTTACGTCCTAATGATGGTAAAGATTCTTTCTTTACAGCACCAAATCTAAAAGATATCTATGATGATTTTACTAATACGTGCAAGGATAAGATCTGTTTTAGTACTGTCGACAAACTGAAAGAAACTCATCTTAAGTTGACGAAAAAAGCGATTGTTCGCCAGCATTTCGTTCAATTCCAATTTAAGGAGGCGCCTCGTCTACTGCTAACTACTAACGCGTACGGGTTGTTTATCATCGATTCTGAAAATTTCACCTCCAGAAACGTAATACAGGATTTAGATCATCTTCAACCCAAACATCGTGTGAATTTGTTGTTACCGACTGTCAAATATTGGTGGAATCAGCAGAGCAAAGAGTTGATGGAAGCGTTTATCGAAACGTTTGTTACTAATATGAAATGTATAGCCAATACATCTGCCTTTATTGATGCCGTTGACCGCTATAAATTGCATGATTTTGCAAAGGTAGTTCAGAATATGAAAGCGAAAATATTAACGGCCGATAAAATTGGTAAGAATGATCGAATTACGCCTTCAGTATTTGGAGTAAGATTGTATAATTCGTTCGGAACACCAAGTAAAATTACAGCACCTTTGTATAAAATTAAGAACCAACAAACATTAACTTGCGGCAAATGGAAGGAACTCGAGACTGCTGCTTATATGCATTCGGTTCTCTTATTGAAAGTTGCTGGTTTTAAGTTAACATCATCGGGGATCACTCTAGATATGTTCGTCGAGACGCTAGTCTTCGATAAGTTTGAACGAATGGACAAGATTAATAAAGCAGGACCTCCTAAAGTATTGTCGCGATTTACAATCCACGAGGATCAGACGTCTTCGGAAGAGGAATGTGATGAACAGCCTGAGAAAAAGCGCAAAATTAACATGGACGATTGGTGAATGCGTGCGCGCTTATGAATGCGACTACATTTAACTTATAATCTGTACATTGGTAAATGAAGAAAAATAAATATATGTATTTTTTAGGTTTATTGAAGCATTTTCAATGCCCTTCTCTATGCATTGCACTTGTGCAATGCCTGTACATTTTTTTAATACACATAGAACAAATCCTTGAAAATAACAATTAGCTCACTGACACAGAAGCGGCTACAAGTTGTGTTAAAAGTCTAATGAGGTATTAGTTTGTAACGACAAAGCGTACGTTACATATGTGTGTGACAAAAGGGGTATAAATAAGCAGCATGAAAAACAGACAATTTTCTTAATTACAGCACAGAATTATGTAATCTATTAGATAAGTGTGCTATAATAGAGGTAAGTATTACTGTGGTTCAAAAATTCTGGGCATTAAGAATAAATCTTGTTCTATTATATTAAAAAGTAATACTGTAATATCTATTGCAATGTGACAAGCATCTAATGTATAATGAAAGAAACTTGACTTATTATGGCCCCAAAACATGGTTATCTTTGACGACAATGTGAATGATTAAGAACGTAGGCCTACTGTCAGTAAATTAACGGCTTAGATTTATTAGGTTAATGGCATAACCGTATAGCAATTAGTCACGCTTAATCATAAATCAAGTTCAATTTCAATTTAGGCGTCAATCAAGAAGGACGTGCTAAACTCAATAAGTTCGTCAGCTTAATGCACTGGCATCCCAGGATCTACCACAACTGTGAGAGCTCATCCACTATTGTTGGAGGCTAATTAACCTACGACTGAGGCTGGAGTGAGGGAAGGTAATCCAGTAACATCCCGAGGGAGCGAGTGGAACGAAGAAGAACGGGATACAACTCATTCGAGATCGTCAGACAATGTAAGTGGGATTCATTACGCTCTACCTTAGTACCACGTAAGTGAAAAACTATTTATTCATTATATTTTATAAAACATAAAGAACATTTTAAAACATTTTATAAACTTTTAAAGGCATTTTTACTAATTTTAAAGACTCATATTCATGAACAGCACCCGTATTAAAATGTTTTAGTTACAGTACAATTCATAGCAAGTCTTATAAACACTTTACTTACTTACTTACTTAATCCTTAGCTTTTCTACCTTTCGGTGTAAAGCTATGTTGGAGTTGAGTCCTCTGAGGTCGTCTTTTTCCACATATCCCTCCATTTCTTTCTATCTCCTGCGAGCTCCTTTATTTTCTTCCATTTTACTCCTCTTCTTTCTGCAGCTGTGCGGGCTTCATCTTCCAGAGATTTCTCGGTCGTCCTCTCTTTCTTTTACCTGTTTCTCTGGATTCAAACACTTGCTTTACCAGTCTTTCCTCCCCCATCCTCACTACATGTCCCAACCATCTAAGTTGTGCTTGTTCTACTGTTATTACTACAGGAACAATATCTAACTTTTTCCTACATATTTCGTTTCGAATTCTAACTTTTTTTGTCTTCCCTTCTATTTTTCGAAGAAACCTCATTTCAATACTAGTTAGCTTGCTTTTTATTCTCTCATTTGACCACGTTTCGCTTCCGTAAGTTAATACTGGCTTCATGATTTTTCTGACTATTTCTGTTTTTATCTTAGTGGGTATTTCTTTTTTACCCAGGAAACTTGATTTAATACTATTGAATAAACTTCCTGTCTTCGCTAATCTTTCATTTATTTCTTCCTCTAAATTCCCTTTGCTGTTAATCACTACTCCCAGATATTTATAACGTTTTACTTGTTCTAAATATTTTCCATCAAGTTCTATCCTGTGTTTCTCTTCTGATTTCCTATTACCATAGTTTTAGTCTTCTGTATATTAATCTTCATGTTTTTCTTTCAAAGTTCTTTGTTAAATACCTTTATGTTATTCTGTAACTGTTTTTATGTTTCTCCTATAATTATTAAATCGTCTGCGTAGCATAATTCTGTTACTGTTATTATCTTCATATTCCAGTATCCTATTCTATATTTACTCATACTTTCTTTACATTTTTGACAACATCATCCAACATCAGGTTGAATAGCAAGGGGCTTAAAATACACCCCTGCCTTAAACCTATTATGCTGGTGAAAGTTTTTGATGCCTCGTTTCTTACTCTTACGTAATTGACGGTGTTTTCGTACAGGCTTTTTATGCCCTCAATAAGCCGTTGTTCTACTCCCTTCCTCTTCAATATGTTCCATACGTCCTTCCTTCGTATACTATTGAATGCCTTCTCCATGTCCACGAAACATGCATGTATTTGTCTTCCCACTTTGGCAGCTTTCTCACATAACTGTCTTACTATGAAGGTTAGGTCGTGTTCCTCTCTTTTTTTCTAAGCCCACTTTTTCTTCCAAGGTATGCTCTACTTTTTTCCTTAACCTGCTTTCTAGAATCCTCCCGTACAGTTTTCCTACCGTGCTCCCTAAAGTAATGCCTCTATAATTAGAACATTCTTTACTGTCTTCCTTTTTGTATACAGACGCGATAATTCCTATTTACCAGCCAAGTGGGACCTTCCTTTCTTTCAATGCTTGGTTAAAAATGTTTAGGAGTTCCTCCTTTCTTTCCATGTTTGCGTATTTAATCATTTCTGTTGTTATTTTATCATGTCCTTGTGCCTATCCTAATTTCATTTTCTCCATTGCCACACTGAATTGTTCTGTTGTGATTTCCTCTTCTTGTACTTGATTCTCTTCTTGTTCCATGTTTTCAGTATCTTCTCTTTTTTCTTCTTCTTCCTCTTCAACGTTATCTTCATTTTCGTTTTCCTCTAATAAATCTTTAAAATATTCTCTCCATCTTTCCATATTACTTGTCTTTTCCATTAGGATATTTCCATTTTTGTCCTTTAAATTTTGTAGCATATTCGTTTTGGGTTTTCTCATTTGTTTCAATGTGTTGTAGAATAATTTCTGGTTTTCATTATATGTTTCTGTAAGTTTATTCCCGAAGTCTGTCCATGTTTTTTCCTTGCTCGTTTTTATTTGGTTTTTAACTTTTATTCTCTCTGTCTTATATCTGTCACAGTTATCTTGTGTCTTATTGTTCAGATACGTTTTCCACGCTTTTTTCTTTCCCTTTACTGCTTTTTCTATCTCTTTTGTCCACCATGCTGTCCTCTTTGTAGCCCCATTTCCTATTTTTGCTACACCACAACTAACTTTCGCTGCTTCTTTGAGGCTTGATTTATAATTCTCCCATCTTTCATCCAAATTTTGGTATACTGTTTTCTTCTGGAATTTTTCTAATTTTTTATGATAATTTTCCCTTGTTACGCGTTCTTTAAGTTTATACACTTTAATTTTTTCTTTTTTTATATTTTATTTCTTCTTGCATTACTTTATATATCATTTTGACTGATAGTGGTCACTCCCTATTTCTGCACTTCTCTTAACCTTTATGTCCTTTACATACTTCCACATTTCCCTATGTATTAGATAATAATCTATGAAGGATCGTTCTTTTCTATTTATTTCTTCCCTCGTAAATTTGTGTATGTCCTTATGTGTAAATTTTGTGTTTCCGATAACTAAATCATTTTCCATACACAAATCAATTATTCTTCTTCCATTATTATTTTTCATGTTTCCCCTCTCTTCCTAGCCAATTTTCTATTCCCATGTTATCATTTCCCACTCTGCCATTTAGATCCCTCATGACCATTATATTATTATTTTCTGCTGCATCTATTTCTTTTTGAACCTCTTCAAAAAATTTTGTTTTTTCCTCTCCTGATCCGTTGTCGTTTGGTGAATATACTACCATTATATGACATTTTTGTTTATCCATTATTAATACTAAGGTAAATATCCTATCGTTTACTTCTTTCATCTCTACAATTTTTTTCATATATTCTGGATTTACTATTATTGCCACGCCGGCTTGTGCCACTGCTGTATATTTTACTCCTGACCAAAATATATTATATATCCTTCTATGATTTGCTCCATACCTCTAGCCTTCTTTTTGGTTTCAGTAACTGCTAATATATCCAGTTTTAGTTTTTTCATTTCCTTCACTAGCTCTACTTCTTTTCCCTTTAATACTCTAACATTCCATATGCCCCAGTTCATAGTTTCCCTCTTTCGTCCTTTTTCTGTTTTTCCATCATTTACTTTATTTATATTCTTGTGTCCTTTCTTATCTCTATTTTCTTCTTCTCCTTTTTTGTCTCCTTTCTCATGTCCTTATTCATTGCCTGGGTCGTTGTCCTTATACCGTCCTTATTTTGCTTTATCAGTTTTTTGGGTTGACTGTTTTTAATTTGTTTTCTATTGGTTCTTCCTGCTTCCTGTTCCATTTCTATTCTGTTCCGTCAATCGTCACTTTTGGAAACACTATTTTTGTATTTTTTCCTTTTTTCCTCTCTTCTTCTGCTATTTGCTTTATCTTTTTCTGGGCTTCCCTTTCTTCCTTAGTCATTTCATTATTTATGTAAATTCTATATTGTAGTTGTTTTAGTTTTTTTGTTTTTATTTTTCATTACTATTTCTTTTTCATATGCACTATCTAGTTCCGCCTTGCAAATTTTTGTTCCTATCTCTCTGGCTTCTTTGATGTGTACTTTTACCCCTATTGTTCTTTCTATGAAGTGTTCAGTCCATGTTTTAATCCAGCTCCATCTTCCTCCTTTATTTCTAATCCTGAAATTATTATATTGTTTTTAACTTGCTCCTTTTCCAGTCTTCTTAGCCTGCCCTCTACGTTTTTCATATTTTCCTTAAACATCATATTTTCTTCCTTTAGTTTTTCATTTTCTTGTTTAAGCTCTTTTAGTTCCTGTTGGTATGTCGTTTGATCTTGTTTTATTTCTTTTGTCTTTCATTAGTTCCTTCATCATTTCTGTTAGCATATCTATCTTATCTTCTTTGTCCTGTTTCTCCTTTTGGGGTGTTCTATTTGTCTTTTGCTTTTTCTAAATACATCATCTAGCTTCTCCACGTCTTTTTTCCTTTTCGTATCTTCCGATGTGTACTCGTCACTATCCATTTTTTTCCCACTAAACTGTATTTTTCTTAAAACTAAATATCTAAACCTTTAGGCAACTTTCTTGTGTAATTTATTTATATGTTCCTGTATTTATTTTATTTATTTATTTTTTTATTTATTTAATCTATATTTAATAACTTTTAAGGCACCGCGATAAAAACCTCCTCCAGAGAGATGGTCTGACCCTCTCCTCCTGAGAGAGTCAGTTTTTCTCAGTGCATTCAGGATTATTTAAACTTATAATCTTGTCCTAGCGTGATTTTTGATGTTTTCTTTTTAACTATTTACTCTGTTCACTTGCTTAATTGTATTTTTCCCGCACTATTTTTTTTTCTCTCTTATAAACAGTAAATGCTAATGTTTATAACACTTTCCATTTTTTTAACAACGTTTATATAAAGAAAGTTATTTTGACTTAATTTTTGTACTAAGTTCATTATACTAAAGAACTTTGAACATATTTAAAGAGCTACTCTTTTATTCAACTTAAACCCGTAGAAAAACACGAGTTATTTCAAGTATATGAAAAGAACAATCAAATAAAAGTTTTTATGTATACAATTTTGTAGTGCCAATGTATTATTAACCACTCTTCACGAGAACTTCTGCAATTTTTTCCAGGCCAAACAGTAGCGGTGCAATATATATAATATTAATTACCAATATAATCATAATAAATCATATGACACGATATAGTGTATTATATTAAAACAGGGATATCGTTAAATTTACACCCATCGCTGCTGGTGTGTATTACACTTCGCATGTTCTCACTTAGCGGGCAGTAGGCCTACAACACGTGTTATCAATTAGACAGGCGTATTCGGTATATAACGATGATTTTCCTTTGCTTTACTGCAGCAAGAGGAGCAACGACCTTCGCGTTGTAATCTACTGTAAGCAAGAAACAGGTTTGTTTAAATGTTCATACGCTTGCAGCACTAACATACTCTCCACCACATAACTCTCATGTTTCACTCTTACTAACCAAAACTAATGTTTTTATTTCAAGAAAAGCGTTACGTGCACATCAATTACGTACTAACGCTAGTCATGTTCTATACGGTTTTTAGGAAGTCGATAGACGAAATAGTGGGGAACATTATCCACAATTAAATAGATATTTAAATTATTGCAATACTGAATTTTAGTGTTTTGTAAAAGTACAATAATTTCACAAATGATTTACTCCTATAACTATAATGCTAAGCAGATTAACGAAAAAATGACACTTAGACAATGGTTCTACACGCACTGTATAAACGACGTATAAAAATATGCCGTCTTCAAATAGACCTTACTTTTCCTCTAAAGCAGTTAAATTTCATAGTCATTACAGCATTGGACACTCAGTCCATACTTGTAAAATCAGATAGATATATAGAATCTGACAATAATAAGTAAAGGACTCAGCGTGTCACTGACAGAGCAGCAAAAAGTGGGCGAAGACGTGAGACGAAAGGTCCTATTTCATTAGTGGCTTGGGTTAGTACGAAACGCATTATGATTATGTGACGCACAACTGCTTTTCGAAGAGAAAAATTAAAGCAGATACAGTTAAAATAAAAAGACAACTGAGGATGAATAAATGGAAACTATCGAAGCTTACGACATATATTGTCAAAACAACGTGTTGTTCCTTACATTATGGAACCTTCGAGAAAATAACTTTGATGTATTAAGAAAGTAAATCTAGAAGAAGGCATACACAGAATCGAATAAAACAAGGACAGACTTTCGCGGCCGTTGTAGTGACATTTCACACAACTCTAACAGAGACCGATAATGAAACGAACAATAACAAAATTAATGCATCAAAGTTAAGGGTCCTGTTATTACGCCACCCCCTCAACGACAAACAAGATGAAATCATTTTGAGAATAATTTTGTGAAAAATTGTCTACTGAAAAATTAGTCATAAGTGTGGAAATAACACACCTTTAGTACAGATTTTGACTTCAGAAGCAAACACAAGATACAACATACGAAAACAATTTACATGCATCTTTTGGTTTCATATTCATGCACCCAATTATCTTATTTATAAGAACAATTTTCACGGCATTTACTTCTACAAGAAGTAACCTGCTTACACTTTCTTATTTAGAAGTAATATAAACAAATAGTTATGAATTGCTAATAATATTTCAGACTAGTTTGATAGTTTACGGCCATATGCAAAAAAAAGATAGAATTAAATACTTCTGCTAGAAGGTTAAACATACTAGCAAATAAATTGTGAGTAATCCCTCTATTCACCGGACACGATGAATCCCCTAACGACTTAGGGAGAGCACTGTTTCTTTCTTTCTTTCTTTTAAATTCTAAATACTCATGAAGCCACTCTCAAGTACGTTGTAAATAGTTTTATTTGCTAGTCAAGAAACAATACTTCTGAAGTACTATTTGAAAAATGAAGTATAACGATAAAAAAAATATATAGTAAAGAGAACTGACGGTAATGTCGTATATGAGGTGCGGACAATCAACACAAAGGCATACAACACATTGTGTGGTAGCAGAAAAGAGAAAAATATAAAAGGACCAACTATACATTGTACTAGCTGGCCATGTACACATCTAAACTGTCAGCACACTCGCACTTGCATTTTAACGTGAAAATATTTCAATACTTTCTCCGGTATTATTATTTCACACGTACACATAAAGTGCTGCAATCATCTCTTGTTTGTTGCTATGTACCACTTTGCTTCCTAGTACGCCTTGTTTGTTGTAAGCATAGTTCTAATAATTGCAAAACTGTTACCTTGAAATTGATTCGAAATGCTACAGTAGGAACATTCTTTAGTCGGTTCGGAATATACCGGATGCAAATTACGGTGGCTGCGACTTCCTGACAAAATTGTCTGTTGAACTTCATCAGCCCCGCGATTTGATCCAGTTACTTAATGGCCTGTAACGAATTTTAACAGTACACAAAACACTTCTTAATTTATGGAAATAATTAAGTCAACCGGTAATAAAAATCGGCAAAAAAGTGAAACAGTTGAAAAACACAAAGATAACAGACACTGGACAGCACACTTACTGACAGTAGTCATTAAGGAATCGAGTTCCGAATACTGACGATTTACATCGATTCAAAATAATACTAACCGAATACATCAGAATAAAGTATACCACGAGTGGCAATTCAGGACGTGTTCCAAAAACAGATGAAATCGACAAGAACTTGTCGAATCAGTATAATTAGGTACCGTAGATAAGTTCAGTGAATCGGATTAATCTGTGCTCTGGTAACCTACACGTAAGCCCTCTATTACACTAGGCAACATGTGGCGGGCAACTTGTTGCCGGGGTCGTCTAGTAACATTGTTTATATGGGAGCCTATTATACTACGCCACTAGTTGATATGGGTCGATAACTAGTGGATGACGGTGGACGAGATCGGCAACTTCCCGACCACTCGGAAGTTGCTGACGCTGGACGTGGGGCATTGTTTCAGATGGGAGCTATTACACTGGGCAACATGTGGCGCGCCACTCTCGCTTCCGCGCATGCGCACTTCGCCCCAGACACCACCTTAACTGTGTCTGGGACGACAGTTTATATATAAAACACCTCTATTTCCAATGTGAAAAATTACTTTTTCTTTACATTACAGAAGTAGTGTACTAACCAAGGAAAAGTATTTAAAAAAAAAAATATAGTTTTTAAAATGCAAAAAATCTGCTTTATTTTGTCTATTTTTTATACAAAGATAACAAAAAATTTGAAAAATATAAAACGTTTAGTATTTTTCCTAATAAGTAAAAAGTCGCAATTTCTTAACAAATAAATTGTGAGTAGTAATATATTTTCAGTTATTTTTAAAACATTGGTTACATTGGTAAGGAACTTACTTAAATTCAACTTAACTTATACGTACTGTATTAACACCTCTACAAATGTGTTCATGAACCTCTACAGAAGACGATCCATCGTATATATCCTTGCCTACATACGATCCATTTGCCACGGAACGGCACCTTCTTCACTGAGGAAGTAGTCAGCAAACATATCCCTCAGTTTACTAGCCTTTTTTGGTGGTTTCTCAATAATGGGATCCATATCGAACAGTCCTTCCACCGTTAACGTGTCCTCAATGCGATAGCCATCCCTTTGTCTTACGAAATTGTGTAGCACACAGCATACTTTAATAATGTCTTCACATAATGATATGTCAACATTCATTGGCCTGTGGAATATTCGCCATTTGTTTGCGAGTATTCCAAAGTATTCAATGTTCCTACGTGCACGACAAAGCCTGTAATTGAATACACGTTTCTTGACAGTGAGACATTTACCTGCATACGGTCTTAGAATATTCGTTGATAGGCCAAATCCCTCGTCTGCAACAATTGCAAAAGGCATGGGTTCATCAAGACCTGTGAAGGAGTTCTGAGGAGGAGGAATGTTTAATGAACCATTTTGAAGTCTATTGAAAAACACACTCTCTTTGAATACGGTTGAATCTGATGATTTACCATACGCACCCACATCAATAAAGATGAATTTGTACGACGCATCGCACATAGCCATAAGAAGTACAGAGAAGTAGTTCTTGTAGTTATAGTATAAGGAACCACTATGTTGAGGTTTGATACATCTGATGTGTTTCCCGTCAATCGCTCCAATACAATGTGGAAAGTTTGTCTTCTCGTAAAATTCAGCTGCAGTTTCAAGCCAAAACTTTTCTGTAAATTGTGGAAAGCATTTTGGCATGACACACTTCCAAATAGCTTTACAAACTTGTCTTACGATCATGGATATTGCAGGCTGACTTATTCTATATTGATATTGGAGGTCGATCATTGATGTTCCAGTTGCCAGATACCTGTAAAAACAGAGAGCATTAATACAAAACAATTTTAACTACATTAACTACTCATAAAAACATACGCACCAATGTATAAAGGGTGGGTGGTAGTTAGTGTTAGAAAATGTTTCTATTATAGTATACACTTAATGGAGTAGAAAACCACTAAGACAATTATCTCAAACTGCCAAAAAGTAGTGAATTGTGTAAAAACATCCTTGACTTACTTTCATGTTTTTTTGAATTGTTCTAGAAATTTGAAATTCAATAAGTAGTACATTTTAATTACTTTTTCATAAAAGGAATGGTCATCTTATAATAACAATTTTATAAGCTTTAAGAAAAAAATGCAAGTATTCAATGACTGAGCGGAAATTAGAAGTTTCTGTCTGAAAGTCAAGAATTTTTGTAAAAATACTAAAAAATTAATTACTACAAGGCCGTTTGAGATAAATATTTTCTAAGTGGTTTCCTACTACAATAGGAAATGTACATACTTCTTGTATGTACTATTACAAGAAAAAAATTGTTTAACACTGACTACCACCCACCCTGTACAACACAACACCTATGAAGTTTGGTTTATGAAAATTTATAATTATTGGCTTCGAGATACATTTTATGCAGTCTCCAGATCGCTATTATGATTAATTTAAGAATTTTACCTTATATAATCCACTAGGCGATCTCAGTTTTTCAAATACGACATGTTTCAGGGACTAAATCCCCATCCTCAGGTACAGTAAAATGCTATTCCCCTAATACATAGGGGTCGTCGAAAAGATTAAAACGTAAATTAACACATAAAAGATTAACACATAAACACCACACGCACAAAACTCACTATGAATAAATTAACATATATACATAAACTGATTAATTTGTTGCACCGAGTCACTTATAACGTTTTCATATGTTTATGTATATATGTTAATTTATTCATAGTGAGTTTTGTGCGTGTGGTGTTTATGTGTATAAACGTTTTAATCTTTTCGACGACCCCTATGTATTAGGGGAATAGCATTTTACTGTACCTGAGGATGGGGATTTAGTCCCTGAAACATGTCGTATTTGAGAAACTGAGATCGCCTAGTGGATTATATAAGGTAAAATTCTTAAATTAATTATAATTATTATTTCTAAGGTTAAAACAAAAAAACCCTACTGCATTTTAGTAATTTTTTGTTGCCTATACATTTTGGTTTATTTTCAGTGACAATCATTCAGAAAAGGTGGAAGTCCATTCGTACTTGCTATGCGAGAGAAATTCAGAAAAAGAAGGAAGTAAAAAGTGGATCAGGGGCGAAGGCCCATAAGCAGTATGTCTATTTTGAGCAGTTGAGTTTTTTAGAAACGTTATGTAAGAAAACTGCTAGTTCATTGGATCACGACAATGACAGAGAAAACAGTGTCGAGGGAAACAATGATAATACTGACGCGACTGGCTCGCTAGAGGTTGAAGGTATTTCAAAATCTAAAAGTAAAAGCAACAAGAAATTAAGAAAGGACGAAGATAACCTTATTGAAATTTTGAAGAAAAAAATTGTTACTGAAGAAGAAACACATGATGAAAAACATGAGGATAAGTTGTTTTTACTGTCACTTGTCTCAGAAATAAATAAAGTCCCTCCAGAAAGGAGGTTAAAGCTTAGAAGTGACATTATTGCAGCCATTGCTGCTGCTCAAACCCCCATCACTCAACAATGGGCACCAATGCCAAATACAGGCCAGTTTGGATATCAACAGTATTCGTTACAACCACAATCATTTCCAAATTCCGCAGGATATTCCTATCAAGCTCAACATTACCAAAGTCCAAACCATCAGCAACATCCATCACCATCACCATCATACCTAAATCCTACAGGATTTTCCAATCAAATAAAACAATGCCGAAATCCAAACCCCCTGCAACATACATCAACACCAAAGGCAATCCAAAGTTCAACCAGAAATTCACAGCAACTATTGGAATACCAAAGTCAAAATCAATCTTGCCTATCCGTAGCAAGCAGCTCCAACGGACAATCACCAGTGGCTTCGCCTGCAGAGTCCGACAGTAGCAGCACCCAAATAAGTGATTTTTTACTATTTTAATTTTCTTTCTGTTTACTTTTAAAATAATTAGTTATGTAACATTGTATTTTTGTAAGAATTCAACTGTTTACAGATTATTTTAATGTTTGTTTTTTTCATCCAAGACTTTTTAATATCTTAAAATGTAGTTTGTTAATTTTTTTGTATAAAGTGGAAAACGTTACAATAAAATTTAATTGTATTTAATTTGATTAATTAATTGTACAGATCACTTACCTCAGGGTTACGACTAACTTTTCTTCTGGTGGTATGCTTCTCTTCATTTTGGTATCAGTGCCAGTTATGTCTGCTTTGACCAAGTCCAACAATTCATCAAATGATTGTTTTGACATACGAAAATAGTTAAAAAACTTATTTTCGTCCGCGCACAGATCATCGAACAGTGTGTAGTACAATCCTTTATCCATCCTTGTTGATAACATAGGGTGTATGTACATACGTCTTCTCCGAGCTCTGCGTCTTCTTTTCTTTAATAACAAAGCGAGTAGCAGAAGCTCTTCATTCCTTGACGCCATTTTCTCGACTAATCATCAACATGTGGCCGAGAGCATTTTAGCCCTCGTCAACTAGTTGTCCGAGGTCGGACAACTAGTTGCCCGCCACATGTTGCCTAGTGTAATAGAGGCCTAAGTTACAGGGAAACGCACAATACGAAATTATATGTTAACTAAGCGTAGAAGGGCTTGGTACATCTTTACAGAACTACAGTATAATAGTAAGCATAATTAATAGTTCGTTGAAAATAAATTATTTCACTTTCCAGGAAAAAAAATCAATATTACAGTCAGAAGCGGCGGCATATCTTAACAGATCACTCGTAAGTAAGAATTATAACACTACTGAAACTATCTGTGAAATCAACAAAACACGAAGCATGTGTTTTGTAAAACCGCTACGCACAGATTCTTAAGATCTGGTAAACCGCAGATTCAAAGGAATGAGTATAATATGAATGTCTGAGGTTATAATAGTTTTCCGTGTTAAAAACGTTTTCACGCAAGTAATTTTATACCAGAAAAATAGTACTCTAATTGTGTACCTTATTGTTAGAGGAAACAGTTATTACTGTAAACCAAATGCATGCTATAAAATTCAGGGCATGGTGGAGCTCCATTAACGGAACTGATGTAAATATATTCAATGATCAGAAAGTCCTTCCGGATGAAAAATGTTTAAAAAATCTGCCGTTTTATAACCAGTGGGGCGAGCCACAAACATACGCTGATGCTAAACTTGTGTTACAATTGACGTACATTAGCCAGCCTAACTAAAATTTTATATGCTTTACTCTTGTAGTGTAAAAACTTACACAAAACTTATTTCTCTGTAGTATTAAGAAAAGTAAACACACATTTTGCTTTAGAAACAACTCAGTAATTTCAGCTGATGAAATCGGAGATGCTGTCACCCATGTAACACTTATTTCTCCAGATTGTTAAACTCCTCTCGAGCTTGTTAATTAAAATCGTAACATACAAAATTTTACATGTACTTTCGTTTATTTTATTTTAACAAAAATACGAATACACGACGGGAGCGAATACATAATCGAGTAACCGTAGACAAAAGGGACTCAAACAACAGTTAAATTATAAAAATACTCAACATTTTCTACGTTTATAATCTCAAAGAATTTCTAGGCAGTTCGAGGGGAAAATGCATAAATGAACGCTACTGTTTTTAAAGCTGGTATTATATACACAACTACATAATCTATTAACTACGGCCTCCTGATATATCTTTCAGTATATTAGGAATAGTATAAAACAAACTCTGTGCGTGTGTGTGCGTGCGTGCGTGTGACTTGAAATAATTTGTAAAATACAAAAATTCAATTAATAATAAGCGTGGATGACCAGGACAAGACACCAGCATGTTACTGGAGAAACGCAAACATTATACGATAACGAAGTAAATCTAAGATTAGACGTATAGGTACCTTTAACATGAACATTAAATACACACACTGCGAAGCACGGAAGGTACATAATTCTCCATAAGTACAATTACATGGAAGAAATACGAATTTTAAGATTTTCAGGCTAAGTAATATTGTTCTCTTATTTAAAAAAGAAAACCGATTAAGAAAATATTAAATCAAATGGGCAAACTATTATTAAAGGAGTCATGAGTTTTAAATCAAGAGACGCAATACAAAAATACAGTTAGACAAAAGTCAGCAGAAATAGGTTATATAAACTGACATGAAACTAAGAACCAATGAAGAAGTAACCCCATAAAATGCGAATAGTCATTATATGAGGCTATCAAATTGAAGCTATTCTATCTAGAATATAACTGGACAGCACTTTATACAAGCATTTGTGTATTCAACATTGTATAGCAACAGAGAAGTGGACGGTGAGGATACGAGAAAAAAAAAAGATTATAAGTATCTGAGTGTGAAACTTGATGAGATGCCAAGGCAAGAGAAGGTCACATGGAACCTGTCAGTAATTAAAGGACAAATTGCAATCGTAGACAGTGGTCTGAGTACATACAGCAGACTTGACATTACACGAGGATGGTGGATCGTCAACGCTACAAGACAGCAGTTGTTAAATCAACTTATACTTACATATTTCAAACAGCATAATGTAAAAACAGAATTATTAAAAACATTTCGCTTACGTTTCATAATATAAATGCTGATGTTGCAAAAATATTTCTCAAGCAAAACGAACCACACTAAATATTAAAATTGTAACACGCCCAAAATATTGTAATACAGGGTGTCCCGGGAGGAGAGGAGAGGGAAATAATTTGAGAAATGGTTCTATAGTGTAAAAGAAGACGAAAAGTTCATATAAACATATGTCCGGAAACGCTTTGTAAGCGAGTTACGGCTAGCGAAAGATTTCGCCCGGGTTTCGGTTCCCCCGGGTAAATGAAGACTTTCTGAAATTCTGGGAAGGGGCGAATTCTGTTGTTTATTATGGTTTTGACCTGTAAAATCGAATAAAACAGGTCGCAGAACTGTATCTCCCATAAGTTTCATGATATCCGACGTAAAATAGAAAAATCTTTGCCTAAAAACAAATTTTGGAAAATTGGAAAAATTGGAATTTTTTGTTAATTTTTATTGACTTTATTTACACCATTTTTCTCAGAATTAAATTCTTTACAAGTTTTGTTTTTAACTTTTATGCATTTATTAGTCATTTAACAAAGTTATTGTACTTCTAACCTAAAAACACGTGTTAAAATGGTAAAATGAAAGTTAAAAACAAAACTTGTAAAGAATTTAATTGTGAGAAAAATGGTGTAAATAAAGTCAATAAAAATTAACAAAAAATTCCATTTGTTTCCAATTTTCCAAAATTTGTCTTTAGGCAAAGATTTTTCTGTTTTACTTCGGATATCATGAAACTTATGGGAGATACAGTTCTGCGACCTGTTTTATTCGATTTTACAGGTCAAAAACCATAAGAAACAACAGAATTCGCCCCTTCCCAGAATTTCAGAAAGTCTTCATTTACCCGGGAGAACCGAAACCCGGGCGAAATCTTTCGCTAGCCGTAACTCACTTACAAAGCGTTTCCGGACATATGTTTATACGAACTTTTTTTCTTTTTTTACACTATAGAACCATTTCTCAAAATATTTCCCTCTCCTCCCGGGACACCCTGTATATAAAAGGAATTTTTAATTCAGTACAGCATTTACACAATTTGTTTCTCAGTGACAAGTATGAGGGGTAAAGACAAAGAAGCTACTTTTATGTAAAATAAACTTGCCGAATGCATTTATGACAATCCCAAGTTGAAATCCGCTGGTTGAAATTCCTTGCATAATCGCTACGTTCATTACAGTCCAACGCTGCAAAAAATAAACTACAGAACTGAATCGATTCTACTGCACGTATGGTAATAAGTAAAAGCAATAAGCATGCACGTATGTACAAAGCATCAAGAATGTATAACGAATAGTGTGAATGGTATAACAAAACGTTCTGGAGACAGCCATCAGAAATGTTTTACAGTTTACTAACGAAGTAGCCATCACTTCAAGGAAAGTCAGATCTAACTAAGCAAAAGCTGAAACCATTCCCTTTTTCGTCATCTGCACAACGCAGAAAAACAACACAGATGTCGAAAACAATTTATTGCAATACGTGCTTGCCCTTCGAAAAGTGACTACAAGGCAGCAGCATGTGTGATGCGCGCGTGCGTACACGTATCTTAACTTGAAGTATTTTAACGAAAATTTTGACATCCATATTGTGGACAAAACTTCCGGGTGGAGAAATTATTTTATATTCAATTCGTATAACATTTCATTTAAAGTACAGATACACTTACGTTTCAAATCATATGACATACAAGTAAAAGTCATCGTTGGGGGGGGGGAAATAACACCAGTACTTGTAAGTATTTAGGCAGCTTGCTGAGGTTAAACGGAACCTGTTGATAAGACCTCGGAAGCAGAACTGAAAATGGAAAACCAACTTTACAACTTTAAAATCTACTTAATGAAAAAAGGATAGCACTTAGTCTGAGAAAGAGGTTTGCAGAGTGTTATGTCTGGAGCAAAGTATTATACGGTGCGACACATGGACACCGAGGAAAAGAGAAATAAAGTGTGTGAGGAATTTTGAAATATGAGTGTGGTGAAGGAGCTGACAATCAGCTGGAGGGATACAGTGACTAACGAGGTACTGACGAGAGTTGATGAGGGTATGACAATACGAAGCAGAAAGGCCAACTTTAGGACGCATACTGAGACGTACTCGTATCCATAGAACGAGGGCAAGATTGAAGCGAAAATTGGCACGGGAAGAAAAAGGATCGTAATATTGGATAATGCTGAAGATGGTCAGAGATATGGAGAGCTGAAGGACGGGGAGGCATGGCATCTGCTATTTTTTGTTGCCTGTAACACATTTCGCTGAAGAAAAATGCTACAGTTTATGCAATGTGTAATAACAAATTTAAATTCAGCTCCGTGTATTATTGTCGTGGGAATCGAAGCTACATCCCAAATGGCAAGAAACCACGTTCTCTACACCATTCAAGAAACTTTTTTCTTTCTGTTAACTTCTGAAACCTTCTTCTGTTTACGTGCCCATCACAATATGTTTACTAACAATAATAAAGACATATTTATTATAATCTCTACAACAAGAAATGCATCTCCTGGAATGCCAAAATAAGGCATTACAACACCGTCGTAAAAACGGAATGTCTCTACGCCAGTGAATGCCTCTCGATGAACTATAACCTCGACAAACTAGAAGTCTTGGAAAGGAGAATTCTAAGAAAAATCATGGGTGCAGTTCGGACTGAAGATGGATGGAAGCTGCGAAGCAATAGGGAAGTCTACCAGAACGTGGAAAGAATCTCGGAGACTATGCGGAGGAGGAGGCTGACATTTCTCGGACATCTATACAGAATGGACAAAAATCGATTAACCAAACAAATATTCGACTACCTCTGGAAGAAGAAGACCACTACAACGTGGATTAAGGAAGTTAGAAAGGATTTAGAAAAGTCGAATATCACAGAGTCCCAAATGTTAGAAAGAAGTGAATTTAGGAGTACAGTGAAAAATCTGGAATTGTTTCAAGATGCAGGAAGACCTAATAGAAGTGGACGAACTTGGACAGAAGATCAAAGGAAACAAGCCAGTGAGCGTATGAAGGAGTATTGGAGACAGAGGAAACTCCCGGCAAAGAAAAAGAAATAAAGTTGTAGCGTGATCCTAAGTGGTCAATTCGCTTAAAAAAAAAAAGATATTTATAGGCCTATAGTTAACATATACATATGTGGTGTGTGTGTGTGTGCGTACGCAGAATCTCTTTATTTTAAATTAATATATTTTTCGCATTTAGTGGCAAAGATCTTAATGACGCTAACCTTAAGGGCATTATTAACTGTAATTAGTAATTTGCTAATGCAGAACCGTAATTCATATTACGGTAGGCTACACGGATTTTCACACACAAAAATTAGTATTAATAAACGAATTACTAAAAGATAATTTACTTATGAATTTTGTAGAGCTTCACAACAAAAAAGAACCAAATTACAGCTTCTTTAATTACAAATATAAGAATAATATTGTCTCAGCTTGGTAAATTTTTATCGAGTTGAAAAAATTAAACATCCTACCGCTAGATTAATGTAACAGTTATGTTTGCCAAACGAAAAATAGTCGGTACAATTTATTGCTAAAAGGATATTACTGTCGGTAATCAGAAGAAGAAATGAGTAACATAACGGTTCTGCATTAAATTTACGAACATGAACTACTACAGTTAACAATATTACTGAAACTGTCTTGATTAAAACACACAGAACAATTACTGCTAGTTTTCTTAAAAGACAATCTCTCCGTTCAGTATAACAAACAATTCGTTTTAAAAATGAATGTAAAACGTAACTCATAATTCTAAATAAACTAAAGCAGACACCGACCTTGATAATTCATTCAAAATATTATCTAACACGATAAGCCATTAGAAATCCCTTGTGTACCACGGTACCGCCGTTGGTAACGTCACCTCATATTGGACAAGTTTGCTGATAATGTTTAGGGATAACAGAATAAGATTCTCGGATAGTCAGGCAGAAAATTTATTAGACTCAAAGAACCAAACGTATTCCCTTTCTTCGTTGAACGTTGAGCACAAAAAGTTGCCAACGTCACCGAAAAGTACACATTACACCGATTAATATATACAGTACATCTGCCGGCAAGCTAAGCATTTTAACAGTCTGTTAACGGGTGCAAAATAAAACGTTCCAGTATAAATAAACAATTTATTTATACTTGGGGGGGGGAGAGAGAGAGAGAGAGAGAGAGTAGCCTTTCACATTTATGGCAAAGCATGAAGAATTTTAATGTATAAAATGATTACACTAATTTTTAAAAACTATTTTACAAGAACTTACTTTGTTTTCGCATAGCGCTTTCGACTATTATCCGTGTCTCCTTCTTCTGCTGAAGGCGCGTTAAGAAAGGGGACACAACAGATAGCCGAAAGCGCTATGTGAAAAACAAAGGAAGTTGTTAAAGTAGTTTTTTGACTCTGTGTAATAATTTATACCAAGAACAGTGAACACAGTATAGTGACAATGCATGAATTAATGTACGTATGTACTCGATTCAGTCGAAATATTTGTCGTTTCTTTCCCTCCCTGACACCTCTTTCGTTTGGTATTGTTTCACTTCATTGCAAATCATAAACATTTTTGATAGATCATAAATAAGTAATAAAAATAAGACTTCGGAAACTATCAATTTAAATATTCATGTCGGATGTAAATTGCAGCAACGTCCGAAGCAAAGCAAAGTGATATTTGCAATACGGCGATGTGAATCTGGACAAAGAAGGTTGTAGTGCAGGTGTCGTATTAAAAATCGAAGGTTCCATTCAACATTCACGGTATCGCAACGCGTTCGCACAGACAATGCAGATTTATTGTTTACCAGCTGCAGTTAGCAAACCAGATCTGTTTTACAATCACGCACGTGTATTATTCCATTCAGAAGGTGGAGTATGAAGGCCAGCGCCGGATTAGAATATAATCGCCTAAGATGCCAGCTTACGTGCATTCAGTTTCACAACACTGCACAAACAGATTAGCGCTACGATAACTTTTCTACTGTTTGTAACAAATTGCTACAGTATGCGACCGTTCTGTTGCACTACGATTTTTTCAAGCCACTTAAACGAATGCTATTTTCTTAACGATATAATGTTAACATCAACATTTCTACCTATTGCATTGCATTGCATTATGTGTGCGGGGCGTCTTTTGTACCCGTGGCATGACTAGGACGTGCCCAATGGTTGCCAGAAGGTAAACTTAGTCTGGTTCAAGTCGACAGGTGGCGTAAAACTGGTAAGGGAAACCCCCAACGCGTTAACGCAAAAGGCGGATGAGAAAGATAACTTGATGTACTTTTATGACACTGCCGCTGGAACGGATTCAGACAAGAGGTGTTGCCTGTCCTCAAGCCCAGCTAGCATACGACTGGAGGCGTCGGTCGCTCTCCGCTTCCCGGTGACCAAGATAACAGCAACAAGCAGCTGGCTCAGCGTGTTAGGAGGTGGGCAAGGAGGGAATGAAGGACTATTTTCAGAGGAGAACTCTAGGGCTGGGGGCTGATGTTATTGGGAGGATGGCTTTATGGCGAGTCGTCAAGAAGCGCCCGAAGGCGCTTGACCCGATTCGGCGGTGGTGGTTCTGAGGTGCTGATAGTTCGCAGGTAAGGGAAGGAGGAGGTCGCAGCTGCAGCAGAGAGAGAGTTACAGCCAACGACCGGACAAAAGCAGACAATGTAGGAACTCGAAGACCCCTTCGAATTACGCCATTCCTTACAAACCAAAGGGACCCCGACAAGGAACGGAGGGTTTTGGCTTGGAAACGTCCCAGCCTACACCCGTTGGTGGTGGACAAAAGAGACCTCCATGCGGGAGCCGCATAGGTCAGTACAAACCTAAGAAACAAAAAATATACCGTGACTTTCGTGCGCATGGCCAGACGGCTGGGACACGAGAGAAATGGCGATAGTTTGGCTCGGACGCTGCGAGCCTTTGCGAGGGTTTCGGTCACGTGAGCGTTGAAGCAGAGGCGCCGGTCAAGCCGAACCCCTAGATACCTCACCGACTCTTAATAGGCGATGGGACTCCCTTCTAGGGAGAAGGCTGGCATCGGGAAATGGACTTACTGTGAATCAGATCGCCTCGGATTTCTCCGTTTTGATCGTCTCACCATTTCCGTAGCCAGTCCGGAAGCAGGTTCAACTTAGTTATGCCTTAAAAATTATGTTATAGACTGTCACTTTGATCTGAGTATCAACATGAATATCGCCCCCCAGACAAATGACATCCAGAAAGGTGCCGGATAACTGTGACGTTCCGACTGACTTTCGGCTAACAGACGGTCCACAACACTTAGTACTTCCGCCTGCTTACAGCATATCGCAAACACAATTCACCTAAGGAAATTTTATCAGTTGCAACTATACGACAATGTCACGTTGCCCATTTTTAGGCGTCGTCAATCTAATTCTATTAGTCAAATCACGCTTCAATGTTTAGGCCTACCTTTAATCATTATAACTGATTTCTGAAGGACGTCCCGCGGATCTCTGAGTCCCGGCGGACCATTTTTTTTGTTAACAAAAGATAATACGGTACGCTTTTACTCATACAATGCAATTTATAATACATACAACCAATATCTTTGTTGTCTATCATAAAGTTTATAGTCACTCCTTTACATTAATTTCGACAAACGATTTGTAATACATTTTATAAAGAATTAAAAATAATTTATGAGAATTTACTATTTCAAATTTTAAAACTTTATAATTTACTGACATTTTAGCTACAATCCAACTTATAACGAATAACTTACAGCTAACAAATTTAAGACGCTTTTTTTAATTCAATTATACAATAATTGTTATGACAAATAATTTAAAATAATTTAATTGTTTACACTGTCATCGTCATCATCATCAATCAAACTATTATTTATACACTTCTATCGATGATTTCCAAATTGTTGTGGTTTTTTTTGCTCCATTTAACTTAAAAATACAGTAGCCCATGGGAAGCCATGACAAGAAAAACTTACAACCTCATTAGCGTCCCTATTAAAGGTACCTTCCATTTGACTAGTCTGTTATACGCTTTTATGAAACGTAGAGATAAAACAGTACTGTTAATTATAGTTAATAAGTTTTCGTTTGATAGGTGCACATACACATCCTCTACAACCAACACCTCTGTTTCTACACCCCTTCTTTTTATTTAGTAAGGATTTCTTCTTTTCAAATTATCTACAATTGCTTTTTCGTACTTCTTACTTTTCTTCTAATACCCGATATTCAGTTTCTCTGTGTACAGATATACATCCTTCCCAAAACCACGCGCTAAGCACTGCGTTACGGATATATTCTGCAAATGAATACTGATAGCAAAACTATCAGCACGTCTTTGTTTTTAGCAAAAATATAAAATCTGTTTCCATTAAATTAAATTTATACTCAATCAGTAGTTCTGAACATTTAGCAAAGTAATTTACATCAGAGAGATCCGTCTGGCACGCTCTCAAAATCTCACAACTGAACAACAGAAAAGGGTATTTAACGGAACTACACGAATACACTGGACTATGTTATTACAATATTAACACTATCACTTCACTCCGGTTACTTCTGTACTATTTTAAAATACATTTAATAGCCATAAACATTTAACACGTCACATTCGATACTAACTGAATAGGTTACACACTTGTACGCGAATTTTTTTAAATGTTAATTTAAGTAACGTCAATTTAAGTAATGTTAATTTTGCACAACGATATATCAATCATGTGGGACAGGGCGGGATTATTCTTTTAGTCCCATATCTAAATTGTTGGTACCATTTATAATATAAAATTCAGAAAATAATATCACGGATTCCCAAGAAAATAATCAAAATATATTATTTACTATAAACTGTACTTTTTATGGGATATATAACCTTGTTTGTGAAGCCTACCCAATGACTAATCTGACAAATTCATTTGTCAATAAATACATTTGTAGATAATGATCCTGCTATTCTGCTTTAATGACGGACGATCAGATGAAGTTAACAGTCTAAAAATTCTTATTTATTTGTTCTCTTATCAGCGCTCAGGCAGCTGAACTGCATGCAAACTTGACGCTGAAAACATATTTGCTTGCAAGAATGACCCAAACGTATTTACCAAAATGATGAACGAAGAGCTGAGCGTACATAACCGTGTATAATGTATAACTTACTTGTTAGTTGCATCAGGAGAAAGCATGAATAACAGTAATTTGTTAGCCGTGTAAAAATATTTGTTATGCAAAAGTAAAAAAAATAACTTATAAGGTATAATACGCCTACATAGTGTTTCCTGATTCACTATTCGGTGGGTCGTTAAAACCATCAAACAAGAGAAACTGCAATAAACAAAATGCGAGATACACTAAAATAAAGTTATACATTTTAACGTTTATGAGTAGTGAGCCTGTACAAGGCTCGCTACTGATGTGACCTCAACAAATTTTAATTTTTGATCTGAGAGCACTGAGAGAAAGAGCGATTTAACATGTTTAATCGGACGCAATACTTGTTGTACGGCTGGTTAGCTCACATCTGTGTTGTGTCTAATGAAATCATCACACGGTGACACGACTTGTCAAACACTCGTGTCCGTCCGCCTGTTGATCCCCAGCTATTACGAACCACAATTATTATATAAGTGTTACAGTAGCGAGTCGATTATCCCGAGTGATCAATGTCAGCACTTTTCACTATAATTGAGCGGCAACATTACAAAAGTGGTATATTTCTGAGAAATTTTCAGAAACAATCCATACATAACACGAAAATTACAGTTTATTTTACATACTGACAAGACAGAAAATCAAAAACTCAAACTCAAACACATGTTCATAATGTCTTTGTATGCTATTGTACGAACAACACTACCGTTGCATTCCGTGGCAAATGAGGGTAAAATTTCCCACTTTTACTAAGCCAAGAGTAGAGGATTTCTGCTCCAAGTAATGCATAACTCGTCTAGCTTTGAGACATTTTTTCCATTAAAAAAAATATCCGCACTGACGTCTTTCTATGTTAAGTCAGAGGAAAGATGAGTATTTTTCCTTCTGACTAAACATAAGGCTGAATTCAGAAGTACGAGCTCGGAAGAGGGACCAGTAGAGTAGAAACGCTGTTAATTTTCACAGATAATCGAATGAGAACGAAACATTTCAAAGAACATTCCAAGCCACTATACTCCGGGTTGGAGAGTTGGAAAAGCGACGTGAAAAATATCAACGACTGAACAGCGTTTCAAGCATACTCACGTACTGTTCTGACTAAACTTATTCCGTAACTCATTCCTTGTCTACGAACATTAGGCCTACATCATTATGGTAAAAAAAACATGGCGCATGCATTTCCATACTGCAGCATCAGTAGTGATCGCGTCCAGTCTGTGTGTTTAAAACACTCCAGTATTTCTTAATTTGTTGTTAAGTTATTAATTAATTCGTAAAAAATAAAAGGATTTACGATTTCATTTTCATATGACTCAATAAATTTTACGGTCTGTTGTCGCTCCCGCTAACCTTATCTACATTAACTTTACCAATCGTAATGATTTTTCTCGATAAATAGAATGCAAGGACTGCGACGTTCCTACGACCAGATCAAGGATCGTTTTTTACCACGATTCCTAAAATGATTCAACTCCCAGATAAAGGTCTTCCAGAAATGTACCGAATACCAGAGATTCCTATTGATTTCCGGCTCTACTGTATACTAACGTCTCCTTCCCACAAACCAGGAAACTATACCTACACGTAGTGCAAACACAATTCACTTAATGAAAGATATCGATTCTCTGCCATTGAAGAAAATACTGAGAATACTGTCGAATAAACAAAATACTTGCAATAACTTGGCGGTAAAATAAGTAAGTTTAGGATGTAGGTACAAAAATGTTTAATCAGGACAGTTGTAGATGAGTTGTTGTGGCACCAATACGCCCGTTTGCGTGCTTCTCACAATTGATAAACGGTATATCACTAAAAACAATAATAAAAATTATAATAATTACTATTTATTATTATTTATTTATGTAATCTTTCTTCTTACCAGTGACCAACAAGACAGTGGTGACAGTGGTATCAAAGGGTTAAAGAAGTATAGAAAAACGAACAGGGATTTTGATAACTTTGATATTTAAAAATTACGAGTACAATTTTGGACTTTTCCAACAATAAACTTTTGTTAATATTTATATAGTGTATGGAGATACAACAGAAAAATAATTTCATTTTATATGCAAAACTAATACTTCTTACTTTTTTAATGCAATTGCCTATTTTACACAAATGAACTTTTTTTTCTAATATTAACTGCGAAACATTTTTCTTTTTGCTGCGAAACATAACAAGACAAATTGGTGTACAAGGTCAACACAGGAACGCGTTAACTATTCCCACCGAGTGGCACATTTGCACTGAAAACACGTTTCAAGAACTCAGTGAACCAACTATATTAACTAAACGCATATTAAGTAACCGTCAGAGGTTTATTAATTCTGCAACAAACAAAAAACAGGGTATATTGAACGCACCACAAAATGGGGTGGTACGTAATGGACAAAGAGTGAGGTCACTTACCTGCTCAAGGGTTTCCGGACGAGTTGGGTGGCGGTTAAGATTGACCTCCAGACTTGTTCAGCTGTTGCAGTATTTTCCTGCGCTTCGCATCTGCTCTACGAAGCTGATTTAGGTAACAAGAGTCGGCAATTAGAAAAAAAAATTATGGAAGAATACAATGGCGTAGATACTGTATATCTGTAAAGTCACTGGTATTCTGAGATATGACTACTCCCAACTCTCAATAAATAGGATATAGCGGTTTCGAATGTTCTCTGATATTTTTAGAAGAGTTCTCGTTCGATTTTTCGGGATAATTAACTGATGTTTTTCTCTGTGGTCCACTTTGTAGTATTCATTGCGGGCCGTGTAAGATATGAAACATCACAACAGCTAAAAGAGTTTTACTATTCTACTAATAAATTACGTACGAGTAAATTCATTCATTATATACATCAGACGAAACAAATGTTGAACATCTGGGAGATACTATCGTCTACAACTGGCATCCCGTACACAGTCAGTTGCCTCGAACGGACTGGAAGAACAACAGCAAACCTCTCAAAATAGTAATAACATTGTTTCAACTACAAAAGTAGTATTTAAAAATTCAGAAATTTAACAGACGTAGTAATGACATCTGGTGACACTTTTTCTAACTACCAAAGTATTGTCAAATAGAAAATTTTAAGGTTTTATCTCATACCTTTTCTCTGATATCTCGTTCATAATTAAAAGGAGATAAATACAGTCAGGCAAATAAAAAAAAAGAAGCTAACCAGAATGAATTAAATTAACTCTGCACATTTATTTTAATTTAAAATTCTATTATAAAAAATAATTAAAATCCATCTCAATAAAAAATCGAAATCCATATAATTCTTATGCCATGGCAGTTTATAATTATTGTAAAATTATACTGTAATTACCGTACTGATGTGTAATTGTCTTTTAATGATACATTAAACAAAATTTGTAACTATGGTAGACATGAAAAATAAATAAAAACGAAATGTAACAAACTGTCAGTAAAAATACCCTTAAACTAAAATTATTTTATTATCTATTCTCTGATAATTACTATTACAATATTTCAAATTTCATATCAAACAAATCATTGTGCAGTTACTTTATCACAAGACAAGATTGACACATAAATACTGTTACAGTAAGATCGCTTTGGATCTTTAGATCAGAGGTCTCAAAATGGATATAATAAATCAGGAAGTTCAAAGCTGCCCTTAATGGTGCAATATGGATATAACTACTAACACAGCTTAAAGAAAAACAAATACAAAAAAATATTACCGACCCGCTTAAACAGCTATAATGGATCTTTTTGATTTTATTAAATACAGGCTGTGAAGTTACAATAAAGTAAAGCAAAAGGCAATTATACAGGCAATAAATTTCTCTGACAGTTTAATCACTCACTCCATTAATAACTTGAATTGTTTTCAGAGAGTAATGAGTTTTGCATCCCTTCAGAGCATACAACTTTTGTGCGTACCGTTAATACAAGTCAGGCAGCCAATCAAGAATAAGAATATTCCCCTTTCTCTACTTTACTTAATACAAAGATTATGAAAAAACGGATGTTCTATGGCATTGAGTAAAATTTCAATATTCCCCATTTCAAAAGATTTCTTTTTACAAAAAAAAACCTACAAGAAGCGAATAACCCCTTCAATTCGTTTGTACGTCTTTATTTTCTCATAAATATTTACTTCCTTAATTGAAACTTTGCAAAGCGTCTATTTCAGGAACAAGACTGCCATATTTGGGTTTACCAATAAATCAGGTCTAATCCAATCCCTATATTCCGAATTACGCTAGTCCAAAACGCCCAGTAATTAGAAACGAGGTTTTTCATGAAAAAATGTAGCATGTATTTAATACACTGTAAAAAATAAAATGGTTATGTCCACTATTAATGAAAAAATGAAAGAATGAGCATTACGAGTTTAGATTCATTGAGGGCTACACTACGTAAACCATAACTTAGCCGTGTGTCCTGCCTAAACAAATACAGTAGAGGTCTCTTAAAATTTGGAGCAATAATGTTATCTGTAGTGACTCACTTACGTAGTAGCCAGTCGCACTGTGAGTATACAGCCTGTCATGAAAGTTTAGTTCCAAAGGAATTAATCAGAGGAAACGCAAATGCATAGTAGAAAGCAAACAGCAGGAGACAAAAAGAGGCCTGCGATGTAAATTTGAACAAGTAAAGTCAAGTACATAGAGGCCATAACAAACAACAACTATGAAAAAAGTACGAAACTGTTTAACTAATATAGACAGGCTGCAGTGAAATTACAGATGTAAAGAGCAAATGTGAAAACAAAGAGAATAACCACATTGCCAGTATACAAAACAGTGATAAAATTACTAGTGACATAAGCCAGCAAAGGCAATTGGCTCACTGACAGACAAGAAGAAATTATTAAAAAGTTCTGCAGATTAAAATAATCAATATATATCACAGGACCAACGAAAATAAATAAACCACCGTTTACTTATAGGTGATAAGAGAAAGACTGGAAGCAACTATTATGTTTAAAAATAAAACAGCCACAAAGACTAAAATGTAACAAGAGCAGTGGCGTAAGTACGAGAGGGAGGATAAGGGGGATCAATTCCCCCTCCCTCAGAGCTATAAACATTTCAGAAAAATTCCATAATCACTTAATGAAGATTTATTTGTAAACCAGTTGCATGTGTCAAAATAAGGTTTATAAATAAGTGGAATTACAATGTTTTAAAATTAATACCAAAAGTCAGTTTTCGTAATAACGACAATCACTCACCATTTGGAAAATAACTGTAAAGCAATTACGGTAGAGAATTTTTTTTTTGCGTAAACGGCACTGTAGCAGGCGTCAACTGTCAAGAGTGATGCATGGTATAGCCAAACGGCCGCCGTTAGACAATGACTTAAGAAGGACAACGCCTTGGCACATAACAGATGTTGGACGTGAATGAACGACATAAGCGCAAGTGGCGACAATAACAAAGAAACAAAAGACGGTGTCAGTTCGTCACAACTACCGACAAAGCGTGTACTAAGGGGACGCCAACATTTTCGACATACACGTGTGAGTTAGCGGCTGCACATGGACATAACATTTTCCACAAAAGCAGTCTAAGAGCGGATGCAGTTAAGTACAAAGGAACTTATATGGCCGCACAGCGGGCAACTTGCTTGCTGGCGCGACATACGGAGCATCTTGTAAGGCTGCAGAACAGATGTTAGTTCCTGGAAGATGACCACCATCAGCGTGTGAACGTAACAAGGGAAGTCGAGGACAATACGGCGATTCGACACACCCGGGTTATGGTACACACATGTGCGGAAAGGAAATCGCTTAGAAAGGACGCTAGGGAACGTAAGACAATCACATAACAGACAACCGTGTAATTAGGTCCGTCGTCATACGGGGAGGTGGTGTGGACAGCAAGACTTTTAGAGAGGGGTCTTGGCTGACCTATCAGGAGCAAGGAATTCGGCAAAGGCGGGTGTAAAGAAGACGTCAACATGGAGACAAGGGTGAAGAGCGAATGGGAAGTAGACTAGAGACCCCAGCCAGAGAATCCAGGAGGAGCCTTCGCAGAATCTGATGCGAGAAACCAATCATGACAGTGATGGTGGTAAGGGTATGACATCCGTGGAGGGAGTCGTGTTGCTGAAGTAATAAAATAAGGTGTTCGCAGAGAAGAAGAGGTCAGTCGATTTCCAATTTTCAAACAATTTAAGTCAGTCTATAAAAATCAGTCAGTCAGTCTATTTAAAATCTCAGTTCAGTCGATTTGGAGAGTTCAGTCTATTTTAAATTTGAGTTCAGTTTCAGTTCGGTCGTATTCTAATTTTTGTCAGTCAATTCTATTTCGGTATAAACCAGCCAGAATCTTTCAGATGGACGGTAGTAAAGTGTATTGATACAAGCAGAGAGATTGTTCGGGAGTGTATCAGAGACTATGTAAAACTGTAGAACTAACCCGTGACCGAATACTATGACAATGTCGAGTTAAGTACGATCAGACTTTGTGATCATAAAAATCTCGTTTTTATGAATCTAATGCGAGTGATAAGGTATTGACAATATCACATTACCGTGACATAAGTGACATGAGACAATATAGTAAGATTGTGCCACGAATTAACTCACTGAAATGCAAATAAAACCAATTATATTTGCATTGTGAATACAGTATAAATGGTACAATCGCTCTAGTTAAACGCAGCATAAACTATTGCACGCGTACATCAAAAGTGACAAAGAACCTACACGCAAAAGTGTTTTAGACGATGAAGCAATATTCGAGTTAACGCAATTAGTCATTATCGTTCATGCGAGTATCCGGATAAAATGTGGAACAAATAGTGTCGTGACGGAGTGTCAAGTGTAATTTAATTGGCGTATCTTCAGCCTGGGCTTCTTCGCAGTATGAGAGGTACGACGCAGTTAATCACCGCAATTTGGATACAAACAACAAGTAAATTATTATCATTCATGTAACATTAGATTAGGTCGCCACTGTCCTGCCACTCAAAAAGAACTCGCCACTGAGTAGAATATACATTTATTTAATAGTTGAATATACATTTATTTAATCGTTGAATATACATTTATTTAATTGCTCAAAAGTAACGCAAATTGAGAAATATGAATCCATAGAGTAGGATATATTGAAATTTATATGGTCATTAATTAATTAGTCTTTATTGATTTTGTAGATGTTCATAACGTTAGAGATAATATAACAGCATTGTGTATTTGATATGTTGTATAGAAACGCTAACTTTATTCAGTATTTAAATGATATTGAAAACATATAATAAATTTGTATCGTTTATAAAAAGTAAATTTGTATTGTTTACGAAAATTAATAGTGTCTGAGTCACATGATTGTTATTCACCCAAAACACCTGTTTACATATGGTGCTCCAGCACGCGGGGCGTATTATGGCTCAGTGATATCAGAGTGTATCATCAGATATGGCATGCCCGTCCTGGAGCAGTAAACAAGATCTGTAATAAAAACTTACATTTATGGAAACTCCTTTGAATAATTTTAACTAATTTATGCAAGTAGAGACAAACATAAAATATATTACAGTTACATATGGTGCCTCAACACGTGACACGAGGAAGCAAATTCTACTAGATAATTGTAACCAAGAGAAAATTTTATACAATTAAAAATTCAATTAGATTATGCAATTAATAATCAATTCGCATAATTATGTACATTTGTACATGATGCCCAACGCGTGGTAATATATTATATTTGTACATGCCGCCCAAACGCGGGACAACAAGCAAAATTTATTTAATTAATTAATTTATGCAAATAAATCTGCATTACAATATAACAGCCGTAGATGGCGCCCAACGCGATTGCACGAAGCGATTGCTCGAATAATTAATAATAAATATTATTAGTGAGTAGGCTGAGGACAGGCAGTGGCTATAAACAATTGTTAGACAGTAAGTCAGTAGTAGAAATAGCCTTAGTTAAGCATACTTGAATGATTACGCGTAGTCGCGCGAAAATGACAAACAATAATTCAGATAGTATGGAGTTCGACGTGAACAACCAGCTAGGCGTCGAAGGACGTGAGGAAGATACGACGCAGAGTGAAAACACCAGCGCCGACGAGACTACAAGGGCGGGGGGACAATCGTTAGTACCTCGCGAGATGAACTTCCAGTTATTGCTCGAGTTCATTAAACAACAGAATGAAGAAATGAGCGAAAAAATGAGTGAAAAAATGAGTGAAAAAATGAAACAACAGAATGAAGAAATGAGCGAAAAAATGAGTGAAAAAATGAGACAACAGAATGAAGAACAGATTGGAAAAATAAAAGTAGAATTGCAAGAACACACCAAGAAATGGGAAGAGAAAATTAGCGAGCTACAGAAAAAGAATGAACGTGGAATGAAAGAGTTGAAGAATGAATTAACAAGACATACCAAAGAAAGTAAAGAATTGAGAGAGAAGGACCGACAAGAATGGCAAGAAGCAATTAATAATACACAGAAGTCAGTAGACCAAATAAATAACAAACTAGACACACATATACAAGAAACCAACAGCAGGAATGAAGAATTGAAAGGAGTTGTCATGAACAACGTAGAACGACTACGGACAGAACAAGGAGAAGCAGTAAACTCGTTAAAACAGAAGATCGTAGAAGTAGATGACAGACAACGGTCGGCTGTACAGAAAATCAGTGAGACAGATAAAGAGAAGGAGACACGGCTAGAAGAATTAAGAAACCACATCGCCAAAGTTAAAGAAGGCCAAGAACGACTACAGCGTCAATTAGCCAACGCAGAAGTCGGATCGACCGCAAGAACAGGTGGGCCGCATAACAACGAATTAAAATACAACGGCACAGACCGATATCCCATCGAATTTCTCAGAGAACTGACCGAAATCCAGAACACATTCTACCCAAGTGACGATGTCAAATGGATCGGTCAACATCTAGAAGCAGACGCCGCGATTTGGTGGAGGGTGATACGAGACCAAATCCGCAACTTTGATGAATTTAAAGACCTCTTCACACAAAAGTATTGGGGAGAAGAAAGACAGGACGCAGTCAGGGACAACCTAGAATTTGGTCGATTTAATTGGAAGGGCAATCTGAGCGCAATACAATATATGGAGCGGAAGCTTCTTGAAAGTCGCCAATTAACGCCAGCTATCACTGATCGTCAGTTAATCAAAAAGATAGCGCGCCATTTTGGTAAGAATATTGAAATTGCTGTGGTGACAAGGGGGATTAATTCAATCCAAAACCTTGAATCATGATTGCAGAATACGCCACGATTAATCAGCGAACAACTAGAGATAATGACTTTGTAGGGAGTCACGAGAAGGTGAATGCACGAGGTGTGGGAGAAGCAACAAACACACCCCAACCATTTCACAATAAGGGTGTCAGCTGGAAGCAAAAACAGCATGTGCCGAACAAAGAAAGTGAAAACGATCGCAACGTTAAGGGGTTTGGACGACACACTAACCGACAGCCCATAAATTCCTTAGAATTCGTAAACAACGGTGCGTCGACCTCGACTGGTAAGGGGAACGACATAGATAAAGAAAAAAAAAATTAACCTTACAATACAATGAGATAGCCGATATACTGACCAAGAACCGACTTCACGAAACCAACATACTATTACCAGATCTTAGAAGTGAATTAACTTATGAAGATGAATTAAAATTCGAACAACGGATTTCTAAGTGTCCAGAAATATTAATTAAGTTCAATAATAATATTACGGTCCTTGCCTTATTGGATACTGGGAGCGCGATAAATGCGTTGTCAGAAGAATGGTTCAACCAAAATAAACATTATTTAGAACCATATGAGGAATTAAGCATGACTAATACACTGATTATTAGTGCAGTAGGTAGTAAGTCTAAGCTAGTACGGAAACAAATCTTATGTGACATTTACATTAGTGATATCAAGATAGACTGCGTATTTTTAATTATTCCAAGTTTAATTAGAAATTGTATATTAGGTATTAGCTTTATGAAAGATGAAAAATGTTTGATTGACGTGGAAAAGGGAGTCGTCGAATTTAGAGGAAGAGAGGAAGAACAAAATGTCAGCATACCCATTATACACATGGAAGTAGTAGAAGCAGAAGAAGAGGATGAAATCGAGAAGAAAATAAACGCGAAAGTGGACAACATAACAGGTGTGGATGAGGAAACGTTAGAAAATCTGAGAGAAGTCTTAATGAATAATAAAAGTTTATTTCGGGAGAGTCCAGGGAGAATGGAATGCTATCAGCATGAATTTAAAGTAACGGACAACACGCCTTATTTCCAACGCGGGTGGCCAATTCCACTTGCATACAAGCAAAGAGTTGATGCCGAAATCAACAAAATGTTGAAACACGGTGTAATTGAGAGGGGAAATAGCCCATTTATTAATCCAATGGTCGCCGTAATAAAGAAAGATGGAAACGTCAGGCTGTTTGGACGCACGAAAAATCAATAGTGTTACCATTCCCGACTATGAAGGACCAACTCCTATCCAAGAGATTTTAGCACGGTGTGGTAGAATGAAGTACCTGTCCACAGTGGATTTAACCAGCAGTTTTTGGCAGGTGCCACTAAAGGAATGTTGTCGCGATTACACTGCTTTCATGTATGAGGGGAAATGTTATAGATATACAGTAACACCATTCGGATTAAGCACCAGTTCTGCCGCTCTGACGAGAGGACTAGACATGGCACTTGAAGATCCGGTGAAGGAAAACACAATCATCTATGTTGACGACTGTCTTTGTTACTCGAACGACGTCAAGACGCATCTAGTACATTTGAATTTATTATTAAGCAATCTACGCAGAGCAAACCTAACGATTAACCTCGATAAATCGCAATTCTTTCGTCAAGAAATCGCCTACCTAGGGTATCGCTTAACTACAGAAGGAGTACGAGCAACAGAAGAAAAGGTTGCTGCGATCAGAAATTTCCCAGTTCCGAGAAACCAGAAGCAATTGAAAGGATTCTTGGGATTGACTAACTTTTATAATAGATTTACTGCTAAGTATGCAGAAACGATTCAACCATTACTGGATTTATTGAAAAAAAATAAAAGGTTTATATGGACATCAGAACTAGATCGATGCTTCAAGGAAGTAAAGGATTTATTTATTGAAACGGTTATATTAAAATTTCCGAAAGTCAACCAACGATATTTTCTTCAATGCGATGCGAGTAAATACGCCTACGGTGGACAACTGTATCAGTTGGATGAAGAGGGGAATGTGGGTGTAATTGCCTACACAAGTAAAACTTTTAAGGGTGCGGAAAAGAACTATTTCACGACTGAAAAGGAACTCTTAAGCATTGTCAGATGTTTAGAGAAGTTTCGAATATATATCTTGGGTCAACCATTAACGATTATAACTGATAATAAAGCACTCACTTTCATGCATAAATGCCATCTAAACAACTCCAGGATAACTAGGTGGATCCTATCCATACAAGAATATAACTTTAACATCCTTCACTGTAAAGGTAAAGAGAATGTAGTGGCCGACATACTCAGCCGGTATCCAGAAGATGCAATGGAAGAGGACCAAGTTGATGAGAACTTCGAATATCAGATAAATCAGGTAACTATAAAAATGAAGAAAGACGTATGTAGTATGATAAGAGACATAGGAAAATTCCAGAAGGAGGATACAAAGTTAGGATCTATTATAGATAATCTAGATAATGGTAATGAAAATGATATGTGTAAATTTTATAAATATGTTGATAACAAATTGTATAGAAAGTGTAAGAACAAATGGAAATTATACGTGCCAGAGAGTATTACGGACATAATCATCTCCGAAATACATCAGATGTACGGCCATTTAGGAGGTAAGAAATGTACCAAACTGTTACAGGAGAGTTTCACATTTGACAAAATGTCAAGGAAAATTAAAGAGTACGTAAAAACTTGTGACAAATGTCAACGTTGCAAGGATAGCCAAAATAGGAATCTGTTTGGCGGAACGATACCGATTTTACCATCAGAGAAAGGAGAACTCATTAGCGGTGATTATTACGGACCGTTACCAGCATCGACGGGTGGCGTAAAATACATCTTCGTCATGGTTGATAACTTTACAAAATACGTGAAGTTATACACGTTGAGAAGGGCAACAACGGCCGCAACTATCAGGAGAGTCCGACAATACATCGAAGAAGTTGTAAAACCGAAAGCAATATTAACGGACAATGCGACGCAGTTCACATCGAAACAATGGGTGGAAGGGTTGAGTGAACTTCAAATACAACCGAAGTACACTGCCATTCGCAACCCGTGCGCCAACCTTGCCGAACGTATTAATCGACAATTAGGAAACATGTTCCGTATATTCGTCGGCGAACAACACACTAAGTGGTCACGTTTCATTACAACAATCGAAAGCTGCATTAATGAAACGTATCACGACACCATTGAAGTAACACCATACGAAGCGCAGTTTGGTAGGAGACCAGCACGCGTTTGGGAAAAATACTTAAACCAAGAGATACATGAACATAGCATAACGGACAACCGCCAAATCTTTGTGAAGATGAAGCTGAAGAGAGAGAAACACGCAAAGAAAATGAACGAGGATAACAAAATTACCAAATTTAAATTGGGAGATCTAGTATTGGTAAGGACATATTGCCAATCGGATGCCATGCAGAAGAAAATTGACAAATTTTGTGAATTATATTGTGGACCCTATAAGGTGAAACAGGTCTTAGGGGAAGCTACATATATCTTGATTGAATGCAGCGATGAACAGAAAATACGCGGCAAATTTAACATAAGACAGTTAAAAGCTTATCATTCCCGAAAGGAAAGAGATTAAAGAAAGAAATCAACGTGATAAATAATACATCAAATTATTTAAGGACAAGACGTGCGTTTATGTTACGTAAAGAAGGGAAAAGGCAAACTACTCAACGGCTAAGTGGGGAGAAGTTAGAGGAATGCGTAAAGCCTCTAACGGTAATAAAAACAAACCATTCAAGTTTGCTTAGCTAAGAGATAGAATTGTCTTTGTAAATAAATCAAGAACTATGTCATTGTGTTATAGTTAGTAGTGAAATCATAGACTAATTTGTAAAAATTTAAATGTCTTGTTTCATGGTAAAATTTTGAATAATGTACGTGATAAGATAGTAATCGATAAGAGAAAGTAAACAAAGGTTTGTTACTTAATCATTTGAAATAATTAACTATAATTTATTGGAATGTACAACAAGCAGTAATAAATTACAAGAATGTAAAATAAAATTAAAAAAAAAAAAATCATTTATTATAGACTGTGTAATCGTAAAAACTTTAATGAGAATTATAGTGTGACAGTTGTTAAGTTCAAATAAAAGGGGAATGTAAATAAGGTTTTGTTCAATTGAAATGAGATTTTGTTGAGAAATTGTAGAATTTTAGGGGAAGAAAATTTTTTTTGGATACGTATAAGAAGTACAGTACTAATGTTTATATGTGTAAAATTTAGCGAAAATCAAATTGTAATATAATCTTTGGAAAATCTAACCAAGGATAATTAGAGTGAATAGGTTATCAAGATATTAATACTTAAGCTTATTGTGTTTTCTTTTGTTGTAACCAAGTTGGTAGAACGCTTGTCAACAAAATGTAAATTTTAGCCAATAGATTATTTAGGAGTAATGCATATAAATATTAAAAACCTAAACGAAAAAAAAATGTGATAACTAGTTAGCAACAAAAGAATATTCTTTTACTTTATTTTCCTAAAAAGAAGGAATTTTGTAGATATAGAACATGTAAATGAATATTAACTTAACCATTTAATTACTAGAAAATCTGTAAATGGATTCATAATCTCAAACAAGCGAGCAATAAATTCAGTATCGAGGTTATGAACGACAGTGGTGTAATAATGACAGACAGTGTTGAAAAGGGAGGAAGGAAAGGGTAAGTGACACTACACTCTTTCACGAGGAAGATGATCTTTAGTGGCTACACTCTTTTCAATGAAGAATGACCATTGATGAAACTTCAACAAGGGCATTAATTTGCGATTCCTTGATTCGGGACTCATCAATGAACCCAAATTGGGGACTCTGTAAAGCAATTACGGTAGAGAATTTTTTTTTGCGTAAACGGCACTGTAGCAGGCGTCAACTGTCAAGAGTGATGCATGGTATAGCCAAACGGCCGCCGTTAGACAATGACTTAAGAAGGACAACGCCTTGGCACATAACAGATGTTGGACGTGAATGAACGACATAAGCGCAAGTGGCGACAATAACAAAGAAACAAAAGACGGTGTCAGTTCGTCACAACTACCGACAAAGCGTGTACTAAGGGGACGCCAACATTTTCGACATACACGTGTGAGTTAGCGGCTGCACATGGACATAACATTTTCCACAAAAGCAGTCTAAGAGCGGATGCAGTTAAGTACAAAGGAACTTATATGGCCGCACAGCGGGCAACTTGCTTGCTGGCGCGACATACGGAGCATCTTGTAAGGCTGCAGAACAGATGTTAGTTACTGGAAGATGACCACCATCAGCGTGTGAACGTAACAAGGGAAGTCGAGGACAATACGGCGATTCGACACACCCGGGTTATGGTACACACATGTGCGGAAAGGAAATCGCTTAGAAAGGACGCTAGGGAACGTAAGACAATCACATAACAGACAACCGTGTAATTAGGTCCGTCGTCATACGGGGAGGTGGTGTGGACAGCAAGACTTTTAGAGAGGGGTCTTGGCTGACCTATCAGGAGCAAGGAATTCGGCAAAGGCGGGTGTAAAGAAGACGTCAACATGGAGACAAGGGTGAAGAGCGAATGGGAAGTAGACTAGAGACCCCAGCCAGAGTATCCAGGAGGAGCCTTCGCAGAATCTGATGCGAGAAACCAATCATGACAGTGATGGTGGTAAGGGTATGACATCCGTGGAGGGAGTCGTGTTGCTGAAGTAATAAAATAAGGTGTTCGCAGAGAAGAAGAGGTCAGTCGATTTCCAATTTTCAAACAATTTAAGTCAGTCTATAAAAATCAGTCAGTCAGTCTATTTAAAATCTCAGTTCAGTCGATTTGGAGAGTTCAGTCTATTTTAAATTTGAGTTCAGTCTCAGTTCGGTCGTATTCTAATTTTTGCCAGTCAATTCTATTTCGGTATAAACCAGCCAGAATCTTTCAGATGGACGGTAGTAAAGTGTATTGATACAAGCAGAGAGATTGTTCGGGAGTGTATCAGAGACTATGTAAAACTGTAGAACTAACCCGTGACCGAATACTATGACAATGTCGAGTTAAGTACGATCAGACTTTGTGATCATAAAAATCTCGTTTTTATGAATCTAATGCGAGTGATAAGGTATTGACAATATCACATTACCGTGACATAAGTGACATGAGACAATATAGTAAGATTGTGCCACGAATTAACTCACTGAAATGCAAATAAAACCAATTATATTTGCATTGTGAATACAGTATAAATGGTACAATCGCTCTAGTTAAACGCAGCATAAACTATTGCACGCGTACATCAAAAGTGACAAAGAACCTACACGCAAAAGTGTTTTAGACGATGAAGCAATATTCGAGTTAACGCAATTAGTCATTATCGTTCATGCGAGTATCCGGATAAAATGTGGAACAAATAGTGTCGTGACGGAGTGTCAAGTGTAATTTAACTGGCGTATCTTCAGCCTGGGCTTCTTCGCAGTATGAGAGGTACGACGCAGTTAATCACCGCAATTTGGATACAAACAACAAGTAAATTATTATCATTCATGTAACATTAGATTAGGTCGCCACTGTCCTGCCACTCAAAAAGAACTCGCCACTGAGTAGAATATACATTTATTTAATAGTTGAATATACATTTATTTAATCGTTGAATATACATTTATTTAATTGCTCAAAAGTAACGCAAATTGAGAAATATGAATCCATAGAGTAGGATATATTGAAATTTATATGGTCATTAATTAATTAGTCTTTATTGATTTTGTAGATGTTCATAACGTTAGAGATAATATAACAGCATTGTGTATTTGATATGTTGTATAGAAACGCTAACTTTATTCAGTATTTAAATGATATTGAAAACATATAATAAATTTGTATCGTTTATAAAAAGTAAATTTGTATTGTTTACGAAAATTAATAGTGTCTGAGTCACATGATTGTTATTCACCCAAAACACCTGTTTACATATGGTGCTCCAGCACGCGGGGCGTATTATGGCTCAGTGATATCAGAGTGTATCATCAGATATGGCATGCCCGTCCTGGAGCAGTAAACAAGATCTGTAATAAAAACTTACATTTATGGAAACTCCTTTGAATAATTTTAACTAATTTATGCAAGTAGAGACAAACATAAAATATATTACAGTTACATATGGTGCCTCAACACGTGACACGAGGAAGCAAATTCTACTAGATAATTGTAACCAAGAGAAAATTTTATACAATTAAAAATTCAATTAGATTATGCAATTAATAATCAATTCGCATAATTATGTACATTTGTACATGATGGCCTACGCGTGGTAATATATTATATTTGTACATGCCGCCCAAACGCGGGACAACAAGCAAAATTTATTTAATTAATTAATTTATGCAAATAAATCTGCATTACAATATAACAGCCGTATAACGTACGTATTTACAGCATTGAAAAAATAAACAATTCCTCATACGCCAGAAATCGAAACCACAGCCTGTTAATCTATCTTTATCTCTTTCGCCCGACACACTTCCTCTAACAGTGTTGTCAATATTATAATTCCTCTAGTCTACTATCTCTATAGTTTTAGCCGTCGTCTTTGCACAGATAAACTTGCAGTTTCTTGAGTTTAATTCGGAAAACTTAGATTTTATTTTTGGATTTTAAATAAAAAAATAACGTACGTTAAAACGAACTGTAAGTTGCTTAAAGTGCGATTGAGTAATAAATAAAAACGGGTTTTCAAAAAAAAAACTTCAGATAGATCTACATCACTTTCACAAGTTCTATTAAGAATACAGATTTAGAATTAAAGATATTCTTAACGACATGAAATGTAGTAGATTTAATTTGAATAACAGATAATGAAGATAGAATATTTTGAAATCTGCGCTTTTCCACTGTTTTTTCAACCCTCCATGTATACTCTAAAACTTTGAAATACAAAGAATTAATAAAATGTATTTATAAAATTAAACGGGAAGAATCCTGAATTTCTCATGTGTCCTGAGAAATGTGGGGAGTTTCAAACTTCAAACTAGTCTTATCTCTCCTCCCCCACGAGCAGCTCCTAGTTACGCCACTGTATGAAAATACAACGAAACTGGACATCACAAAAACTAAATACTAAAGAAGATTTTCTCGTGAAAAACACAAGAAAGAAAAACAAAAGGGAGAGCGAAAGTAGTGTAAGATGATTAGGTCAATAGTCATCCAAAGTGGGAATAAGGGGGTACAAGAAAAAATATACGAGGGAATAGACAAGGTTAGGAGACAAAGTATAAAATCAACATCCTTTTAATATATAAAAATCCCTTAAAATTCCCTTGTACCCCTTATCCCTTGTATATTTTTCCTTTTAAAATGGATAAAATGTGAAGTAACCCACAGAGCCACCACAAGTTAAAAGGAAGCGTGCCAAGTTACGCCGGTATTCAACAAAAAGTAGGTTCCATACTCTGAGCTGAAAAAAGGCGCGAGCCGAATTGCACTGATGGTGAACTAGAAGAAAACAATTAGTCTAACACGCCGCTGAGCTTTCTCTGTTCCTCAAAATATTTGTCTCTGAAATCCCCTTCTAGGAAATACACAAGAAAATTGAAATTGTTGTTATTTGGTATACAATTAGGGGACATTTAGGAGACTCGACAACTCGAGAACTCTGGTTAAAAGCATTACTAATTACATAACTATAACTGGAAAAACTAACTTCTTGCCCACCCGGTATACGAGTCGCCATAAGAATATTAATCATCATCGACAAATCACCACCGTCGCCGAAATATCAAAGAAAATAGGTCAGTGAAGACGCAACCGCAGATGTACCTACAACGTTTGGTTGAAGAATGGTATCAGAAATTGTATTACGACCTGGAAACGTTAAAAGTAAAGCAAAATGTAAAACCCGTGCTACGTATTAATAAACGTATTAAATTATTAAACATAATATTATTTATTGTTTAATATTATTAAACAAATTATTTTCTGTCTTAATCATCCTACATAGAAAATATATGATTTGCTTGTAGGAAATAAGAAACCAAATGATGCAAACGAATAGGCTACTACGGAACGCATTCTGTGTTCGTTTAGCAAATCTAATAGAGACGGTGGACAGTGTGTGAAGGCGGATTAAGCGTGCGACAGGAAAACAAGGCCACGCCGAGCTAGGTCGGAAGGGTCACGTGCACTGTAGTTTTGCTTGCACCACTCAACAACGTGTTTCTCACTACTACTACTACTACTACTACTACTACTATTTGATGCATTTATTCGTATTTCACAGTGAATGATTACATGAATTACATTGAAACCAGAGTTTAGAATGAAATGTCTTCCTCCGCATCTTCACTCATATACGTGTGCTAGCCTATATTATCAGCTTATATCTATAAGTCACTATCTTTAACAGGTTCTTTATGTACTCATCTGCTTTTGTGTATACTTCATGGCATACTATTTGATCAACATCTCTCTTAAAACTCAAAACTAACGCTGCAACAAATATTCATTCTCCTGTACGGAACATCCGGTACACATGCAGAGCAAAACGGGTCGCCACAAGTGATTACGGAACTGACAGTTCGTACTGATCGACCAGAATGTAGTATAAGTTTACCTTCCATGTGTTGTACTTGGATCATTTAAAACGCTCGTTCGTGTACTGTTCGGTTCATTGGAAATCGCACACCAAGCATTCATTACTTGTAACGATTGTGTGTAGTCAAACTAGACTTGTCGTTTGTCAAATCAAATCAAGAAGAAAAAAGATTGTTCGTCGATGTTTTAGAGGATGGTTGGTAGAGAGGGGGGAAATCTCACATGTTAGTTTACTTGGGGAATTCGTTACGAAATACCGGTACAATTACGAATTGTTACGCATAAGTTACTTATTTAAAAATTATTATCTGAGAATTAAAAAGAAGACGCCCTAAGAGAGACTACAATTTCTAGTAAAAGGTAGGAGTCACAAAGATCTTGAAATTATAATCAACTGTAATATCAAACAAGCGCTAGCTGGACCATACCAAAAACAAACTGTATATAACATTCAGAGAAAGACTATTTAATGATAAAAACGTTTAGATAAAATTACATGTTTATATTAAATATAATTAATACTATCACACAATAGTATAATAGTATAATTAATATAGTATTACATTAAGAAGTATTACAGTAATAAGTAAAGAAATTCTAATATTATAGAAGACAATAAATGAGAGTATGAATTATTCCATAACAAGTACCTCAAACCAAAATGAAAAGATTACTGACTAAAGAAGTACCAGGGTGTGAATTCCTCATTTCTGATTGAAATAAATAATATGCAAAGCTTTGAAGCACCTGCAGAAGTTTATCTCCGTATGGAAACTATTATTCTCCACCAAAATGATTCTCCAATCAAATTCATTCCACAATTATTAATTTTTAAGTCTTTAGTTAAAGCCGTCATTTCCGTTGCAAACAAACACAGTATCAGTAATAAGATTCTGTTTTTCTTAAGATCGTGTACTTTATGAACAATATTTTTTTCCTCGAAAGTCATCAGAAAGCATCTTAAAAGGCAATTTAATTTTTCCCTAAGTAATTACATTACCTCGCTGGTTTCGTTATCATTACCTTATTGTTTATTCTCTCTTATGGAAGGTCGGGATACGAAGAAAAAAAGGCACCCCTTGACTACGCTATAGACTTCATTCCCCCCCCCCCCACCTCGTGTTCAAGAAGCGAGACCGCCTTTAATGAATGCTGTTTGAAATCTTATTTTTCACGCTTACACACTCATAGAAAATCAAAACAATTAAAACTTATTTGATGTCTGAGGCCTTCACGGCCGGCGTCACTGTTAGAACTTTGGCATGGCGGGCTGTAAGTGGTTACTGACTGCGATTACTTGGCCAGTGTTACAGCCTTTGGTACAAGTTTATGCACTGGAGATGTCCGTCGAGGCTACGACCGAAACGTTTGAAGCCAACAACTTTAGACCATGGCCTTTCAGCCCGCCAAGCCAAAACTCTAAAATTAAAACTTATTTCTCCCCCACTAATCGAGAGATTACGCAAGACTAATCTTGGAAGTCAAGTCACTTTTCGAGACCATTATTTTCCTGAGATATAATCGATCTATATTCAATTCAGTTAACATTCATTCTGCAATCCATAATGTTATGTGTGATATTTTTTAAGAGTACAAAAACAAATTTTGCCCGTAGACCAGGTCCAAATGCGGTTGACTGCTCACTCTAACGTGTCACACTGTTGGATTGTAGCTTACAAATAGGATTGGAGACTGTGGGGCCTCAAACCTAACTGACGATATGCCTACACAAAAATCAAGTGGAGGTCGGTCTATACCTCCAGTCCATGTCGATACATGCGTTTTTTCTTCTAACACAGAACAAACTAAGCTCAGACATTTTAATTACGTCATTTCATTCATAGACACATAGACGTGCGAACCGTTTGAGTGAACTTTCGGCACTTCCTGCATGTGACAATATCCATGTTACAATACGATAATATCCAGGTCCACAGCTAGGCGTTTGCGCGCTTGCGTGCAATCTTGAATTTGCCGCACCATCTCAATGTCTGTAAGCCACGGTCAATCTTAAATTACATGTTATTATTATTAATTTCGACAATAATCTTTCGCCAGCTGCAACCGATACCGTAATATAAGTAATAATCTTAACGCTATTTCTGTATTTGGTAATGTTGGGAATAAATTAGTTTGAAAAAGGCAATAAAAAAGCTCTACGGCTCATCCAGCGGATTTGAGAAAAAATTCAGTTTTAAAGCATTCGGTACATTAAACAAATCAGTCTCGTCGATAAATGCCTCATCTCGAGAATCGTTTTAAGTTTATATCTTTTCTTCTTCTTCCATCAGGGAATACGCGAATCAGTTATTCCGGTGCCAAAGGAATACACCCAGTTTACCAGTGCTTCCTAGGTCTTCCTATACTTCTTTGTCTAAGACTTGGAGATACGTTAAAAAGGTGAGGGCCGCGTGGGTAAAACATAACTTATTCATGTCGATGATGCTGTGATTTGCCGCCCACTAATTGTCCAGTCCAAGCGCAGTGCACAGCTTACGCGTCAGGCCGTGATAATATCATCTTCGCTTTAGCGATAAACATTTAGTACAAACTCAATATTTTTTTTTCAATTTACATTAATACAAAAGTGCAATAATACATTAATAAAAACCGAAAGTATTTAATATTCGTACACATCATTAGTATGTATGAATGTGTGCGTGCTATTAAATTCTTAATAGCAATTTATCTTTCGTAGCATTATACAATATTATAGTTCTTCATTACGCTTGGAGAAACTTACACTTTCTACTAAGAGTACAATGTCAGATGCATTTAATATAGTGAATACAATACAGTACAAAAATGTTGGTAATAGGATGTTCAGACCGAAATGTGACTGAGGGCGGTAAACCGGTAAGCCAGTGAATGCCGCTTTGCAGTGAAAGTATTACATCATGAAGGAGATAGGTAGCAGGCACATGGCAATCAGCTGTGGGTTCAAGGTCAGTACGCTGTTGCCGATCATTGGCGCTTACATATTGAACAAAGGAAAGGGAACTTGCGTACATGGCAACAACGTGTTTCAGACCTTGAATTTTGGAGGTCCAGCTGAGCATCGGAATGCACTCATCTCCACTCACGCACCTGAATGCCGCCAAAGTAACATAAGCTACAGTCACGGCTGACCAGCTAACTCACACCCGTCAATTTTTAACTCTAGCTTTACACATAGATATCAAACAACCCCCAGACAACAGTATGGCAGTCCAATGACTCGTTCTTACAATGTATAAATAAAACATTTTATGAGATGACATACGTTAGCAGTACAAGTAACTGTACTGGACGCAAAAACAAAGTTCAACAATTGATTATACAGAAGCATTTAACAGAGCTACTATAAGAGTAAGGCCAAGCGTGGCGCTGTCCAACACATGTCCGACTAAAGATCGAGATTAAGAGAATGTGATGCGCTAATCGTAATCAAACATGTAACAAAACAAGTAACAATGTAACTCACTCGAAATGGCAATTGTTCCCTAATCTGACCTTAAATTATTTTGACTGCCATGTAAACGATTTGTACTTACGAGCGATTTAAAATCTTTTAACACACATTAAAATCATATATGTAAAATAATGTTTTAATCATACCTACTGCTTTTCGAGCATACCCAGAACCCACAACAGCAAACCAAAGTTGCCTACATGAAAAACATACTCGTTTACATAAGTGCTGTTTTTACGTTGTAGTGAAGGTCGGAAAAGATTAGAAATAATATCTGTTTTCATATAAATTTATTTACAAACTGAAGAAAAGTTGCCTCAACGATAATTATACACAAATGAAAGAATTCGACAAGTACCAAAGAAGTCCAACAAGCTTCACGGTTAAAAAATCAGGTCTGCTGAAATAAAACGTTTCGTATATAGACTGAGAAACTACAACAGTATTTCAAAACTTTGGGGCCAGACATGAAGTGAAATGATAAATGTGACGCGGTACGAATGAGTGACAGTCGAAACGATCACCCCCTGGGAATGACTTGTAAACCCTGACGACAAACAGAAGAAGAAAGGAATTCAGTAATCATTCAGGGCCTGTTTACTCATTACTACATACGTGAAATACATTTTTATATCTACATATAATGCATTATTTATTTGATATCCCTTTCAGTATTTACCTAATAATTCTGAGCAATGTTTGCCTGCTCTCTATTTCCCTTTCGAAAAGGTGGGGTGATTTCGTAGTTTATGGATCTAATTTTGTAGTCTCCATATTCAGCAAATAAAATAAACACACACTTAAGATTGAAAACTGTCCTAATTTTAGTACAAAACATTGTTTTCGGACTATACTAAAGCATTCGTTTGTAGATTACACCGAGATGAACTTTTGGCGATAATGATCAGCGGTGGAATTCCAACGCATATCGTAGAGATAGCAAGGAAACGTATACTAATCTGTGTCTGGAAAAAGTAAGGAGAGATGGTTATTGAAACAATATACTTGAGTGGATGGACAGTTTTATTTAACTAGTATTTAGACGATGTCATAAAAACATTTTTCGTTTTCCGACGCGACGGTTGGAATATTAAACATTATATATATGTATGTATACTGAGTGTTTGCTGGTGACAAAGTCGTTGTTTTCAATAAAGAATATACGCTTTAAAAAGCTTTATTTGAATCACGTAATTGTGTCATACAATTCTGAAATCGCTACCAGTAAAGCCAAATCGATGGTGTTTTGTAGTTCTGCACCAATCAGATGTTAAATTAATCTCAGGTAACAAGACAGCAGTAGGCTAATCAGGTACAGCAGTTCACATTTTAAGGTTGCGCTGTATTCCCTTTTCTTGAATTAGGTCTAGATGTAAACCATACAACTGAATCACTTAGTACAATGTGTGGTACATAAACAAAACTTTAAAAAAGTAAAGTAAGGAGGCCATGATGAAATTATATAAAACTTAAGCTGTTCCAGGTGGATTACATCTGCAGAGAATTTGTTCTTACCTCTAGTGCTAGACATAGGCCTACGGTTTAAGCAAAGGAATGTACTTTTTACTTACGTGTTGGGTGTCTCGAGAAGATTTTGAATCCGAAATTGGTGTATTGAGATAACACTAAATACGTACGACTTGAACGAAAATGTTCCGAGGGGGGGGGGCAGCTGAATTGAAGGACTGGAGGAAGCATTTAGGGCGGACCAAATAATCGTTTGTTTGTTATCGTTTGGATAATCGTTTCCCACAGGAAATGTTGACAAACTAGCCAAAAGGATATCGGATGTCTGTCGTCCTAAAAAGACAAGGTTGGACCAAATATTTGAAGTTCGCAAAAAAGTCACAAAGCCTAAGGTTGGAAGAACAGGCATGTTTTAATTTTCTGACAGTTATTCATAATAAGAGAATCTTCAACTATACGATAAGTCACATAGTTACTGGCGACTTTAACACAAGGAAATTGTACACTTATTGATCCACTACACAAGTCACGTAACAAAATCATGATGGTATGAACGTGCTTCCAGAAGATTCAGGACAAGCCTTGATAAATCGTGTACAGTGTCGAAGGTACTTTAGACAGACGACAGAGATATTATCCATATATAGTATTTGTTTTTGCTTTACAATAATCCTGGAATAAACATTATCGTTGTCGTCTTCACCGTTATCATCATCACCTGTGTGAAATGAACAGAACGGATTGTCTTGACAACAATGAAACTGAATTTTGTACAGCACTTACTGTTTTCCGGCCGACGCCGACGTCTTGTCTTTCTCTATGTGCTCACGGACTGCCTATATACAACACGTTCATTTACATTCACGCATTCCATTAAACATATTGTTAATACTGTTACCGGGGTATTGCAGTAATTGTACTTCCAGCATCATCATATTTAGAGATACCATTAAAACTTACCGATACTCCTTAAACAAAACTTAGTGAAAGTAAAGCGGTGATTACTGTCACAAGAATGTTCGCCAACTTACTATCAATTCACATTTAATACACTCGAGTAATATGGAATCCGGGAATATTATGGCTTATTATGGTATGATAACAATTTTGCGTTTGCCACAGTATCATAAGCTTATGTAACAGTACGTTTATGAAAATGCCGAAAACACTTTGAACATTCAAATTAAAAAAATAAATTGTGTAAGGAAAATCAACATCTAGGACCAGGAAATTTGTATGCTCTCTCTCTCTCTCTCTCTCTCTCTCTCTCTCTCTCTCTCTCTCTCTCTCTCTCTCTCCCCCTCTCTCCCTCTCCCTCACACACACACACGCGCGCGCGCGCGCGCGCGTTTATTTAAAAAATATCGTAAATAAGAAAACTACACTTAATGTCCTTATAAATTTCATTATTTTGTAAATATTTTAGTAAATGCACTTAAACACATACAAAAAGTGTACGTAGTCTGAAAATCACGAAATATATAAAAATAAGGGAGTTTAAAAACCAGATGTGCTTTGGTCCATGATTAGGTGGGCAGCCACACTGAGACAACCAGTGTTGCCACGTTTCTCGACATTCCACTTTTCTCTATCTGGACTTCTCAGACTACCTGCTTGTCTCCTTTGCAGCCACAGAGAAGCGGTGACACGCCGCGCCGAAAAGTACATACAACATGTCACAGCCCTGATAATAAAATATAACTGTTTCAAGCACACGCTGATCTCGCGCATGTATGTGTGTATGTGTCCCTGTAATGTAATCACAATAGCGAGTTAATAAATCGTACAGTGACTTGTAATCAGCTTACAAGTCTTCTCAGCAGCTTAGTATGGCAGATCACAAGATCCAACCTATTACTTCCGTAAGCATAGCGAATGAGTGCAATTTGCACTATAAAAATTGAAAAGTACCATGCGAATCAGTTGCCACTACGCTGATTCTAAGTCGTCCTTTTGACAAACAATAAAGTGTTAAGCCGACAGACCGGAAAAAACTGCGGCTCAATGAGTAAACACATAACATAAGCGAATCAAATTTTGTAATACACAACTAAATTTTTTTTAATGTGCTCACACAAAAGCTACTGCAGTCGATGTGCTTTTCATCAGTTAAGTCCCTCAGTTGTGTGAATTAACACTTTCATACCGTTGACAAAGTAAAATGCATGCGCGAACAGAGCTCTGACGCGCCTAATCTGTATATTACAATTTAACTAACTGCAATTACTTTTCTACTGTATCATCGTAACAGATTTTGGTACATACAATAATAGAAAATTAAGTTATAAATAAAATTGTTTTATGTTCTGCTTTGAAACATTGTGTCACATGATAGAGACAGCAACGATCTCATACTACTGCGTCTGTTTTCGAGCGAAAAAGTGCTCCGTATACAATATACTCTTGGTAAAAAGTCAAAACTGAAGATTTTTTTAAAATTCAAATTGCATAAAGGTGTCGAAAAATGTTCTTACATTATTATATTATTTTATTTACATTACCGTTACTATTTTCATTTTTTAATTAGGTAATTAGGCCTAACATTCGAGTATTACGTAAGCATTCAAAGAGGAGAGAAGGTTCAAGCTTTGCTTACTTTTGCTGACAAGAGAAGGCATCCGTTGCGGGACGTAACTTCGTTTACTCCCAAGAAATTCTGCTACAATGGAGAGTCGATTACATGTTTAAACAGTCCCTGATAAACATTCCCGAACACAATAGGATAAACACCGTAGTTATATTAATAGTCATTTTGCTACAACATTTATAATTTACTGGAAAATCTAGCTTCAGTCCTTGAAGTAATACAAGTAGGCCTATTTTTCTTTCTCAAGATGATAAATATACAAGCGCTATTGGTTATGTATAAGGAATAACGCATTTCGTTACCTGATCATGGCTGAGTGATAATAGAGCGTCACAAACTAAAATAAATTCAATCTATGCCAGTATTGAAATAAATCCGAAATCTGGAAATCCACAGGTTGTTGGCGTAACACTCATTGCAGTCAGAAGTAGAAACCAGTTCGTTTTCTACCAATACACATGCTCAGGAATTGGTACGTTTTTAATATTAGTGTGATCAGTGGTTAGAACAGAGAACGGTTCGGTCAAGCATGTAGTCATTATGCCTGTAGGCTACACGGTGGGCCGGATAAAAATGCAGCATATTAGAAGGTAGGTCTTCAACAAATACGACTTGTAGGAATTATTTTCGCTTCAAATAAATACTCGAGAGTGAATTGGATTTTACAATGAGCCGGTATGCTGGTATTGTTGGCTGGACTTGTTCTGCCTAGGATTACTTTGGTTCCCACCTGGACGACTACGAATGCATTATAAATAATAATTTGGAGAAATCTAACTTTGATTTTGTAACATGGACCATCATGTCAACAGGTTCCTGTCCACGCACCCTACGTTAATTTCGCGAGCCTGAACTTTCAAATGAACTAGAAATAAAATGGTATTCGGAACATGTCCGGGAAAATCAATGTTTATTACCAGTTATAAAATGCAAAGATGACTGTACCTCAACACCAATAAAAATGATGCAAACGGCACGTGATCTTATGTACGTGACGGGAGCGTATCTCTCAGCCGGATCTGAGGGAAATGCGAGGTTTAACAGCCTTTAGTAAGGACAAGCAGTCATGAAGACAATACTAACAAAGCAAGAAACCCATGAGTACGCCCAGTTCGTACAGCTGCTCGACATGCCAAAGAGCTAATGTGTATTTTTCAGTCACAAAAAGATGTCAAGTGACTTGATTAAGAGGATACAGACGACACGAGAAATACCAGCCACAGTCCAAGGGAACCAATGGAAATGAAATGATTGGTTATTTTTAAATGTGGCTTAGAGGCTTCTGGTCGACGCATAAAAAGGTATGACAGATATTTTTTTTTAGTATTTCAGGTGAACTTCTATAATTAACTTATTACGTTTTTATTCATTACTGAATGTTATGTATTCTTAATATATTGTTTACATTTGCTTGAAATACATTTATGTTTATTAAATTAAGAATGAATACTCTTAAAACCTTAAAATAATTCTGACTATTTTAATTTAGTGTTCTATGTTCTGCTACTGCTTACATAACACTTGAACAGCCCCTTACAACTGAACAAACCTCTTAGCTTACCAAGGTGTTAATTTGACAACTCCTAAGCAATAAGAGCATTATTACTATTGTGTCATCTTTACATAGAAGCTGAATGGCTGATGATCTCTTGCGACAACTCAGGACGGAATTATCCACTAACACAATAATTAGTGAGCAGTACCAGAACAAATATGACCCAAACAAATGAAAGTATCGCAGAATTTCAGAAGGAGCTGGATAGACTTGAAGACACTATTCGTGACATGGAAGGTGACCTAGTGGTAACGGGTGACTTCAACGCAAATGCACTGGAATGGGGAATGAGAATTCTACATTCTAGTGGAAGAAGAATATTGGAAATGGATGTCCGATAGTACTACACCGGGCAGGGACATGGACATTTAGACTACCTCGCTAAGGGAAACGGTACCCGATATCTCCTCTTGCAATCGGAAGACCTCGATCAAAGAATGGAAGAAGAATGGAAAGTGATCAAAGATTTCACGGGCAGCAAGTATATAAACGAGCTAGTATTTAATGTTTCATTTATAGATGACACGACCCTAACATTTTGCCAACAGACAGAAAACACCAAATGGAAGAAGATAGACAGGCATTAATCATTAATCAGTTATCCTAAAGACAGGAAGTGCAAAACATATTGCAGATGCAACCATGTCCTTATTACGTCGAGCCTGTAAAGCTGCCACTTCTCGGAAAAACTCACAAAAAACAGAAACTATGTATAGGCCTACTGGTGAACTGAGGAAATTGCTGGTTTCAGGAGGAGATGTTTATATCTCAGACGCAAGATTACTAGATACTGAAGAAAACCAAAGGACCGGGTAGTTGCAAGCACTCGGAGCATAAGCGGGCTAAAAAGGAACTCTAGACAGCCATTACAAGTAAGAAACTATGCTGAAAATCCCTCGGGTAAGAAGGGGATAATGATTCACGAGGACTGGGTTGCAAGATTGTTACCCGCAAACCTGATGCTCTCTCAGTGCATGGGTTAATTGATGGTGTAAAGCAGGAGAGCATTGTTGACGTATTATTTCCGAATCATCCGCTGATAAATGGTGATAGAGAGCACGGCATATTAAAGGTGGAGATAAAGAACTTGAGGAAGGGGTGATCATTTACAAGACAAGAAAGCACTGAGACAGATGTAATTCCAGCGGAAGTACGGAAAACAGTGGTCATTGTTAATTCATAGCTACTGATGAACATGTATAACTGTGTAAGGGAAGATGTCTTTCATAAACCATTGAAAACGCAGAGCTTAGTACTTATAAACAAAGGCAAGGGAGATCTGAACTCTCGATCATGTTAAAGGTCATCTTCTTGCCTTCTTGCACGCTAACACTGCCGGAAAACTATTACACAGATTACTTAAACCTCGTTTATCATTACCCATTCATACAGCAAGGGATCTTACCGACAGATAGTATGGCTTTAGGAAAAGGCGGTCGACTGCAAATACTCTACAGGAAGTTGTAAAAGAGACTGGAACAGCTCAAGAAGGCAATCATTACTGACAAGAAGGAACAATTTACGACATTCTTGAAGCCCTTAAACATAAATTTAGTGTACCACAATACCTTCTCTGTACGACAATCAATTTATTATAATGGTATTCTCCGCATGGAAAAAACAGAGAACACTTTCTTAGCGGGATATGCGGACGATATAGCTCAGTGATTGTAATGCGACATCTAAATGGAGCGCAACAGAGATTAAATCAGGTGATGAGATGTGCCGTCTGCTGGTTGGAAGATCACTCTTGCGATAGACAAAACAGAGATAAAGTTAATGCTGAAATGAGATTACAGACTGTACGCAGTTGGCAGAGACGCTGAAGTCAAAAACCTAGACCGCGAGGCTTGTTAGACATCTGGAGAGACGGATCAATCGAGGACACGGTGAGGCCAACTATTACCTAACGCAGTTTCCCTCAGTTCATGGATATTATCGCGCTTACCTCAATAAAATGGGAAAAGTGGGAGACTCAGGATGCAATATTACGATTTGCATCGGAGAGATGCGTTTCATATTGAATGCCACAGGTAAATGATACAAATAAATACAAACACAGAACGCCTCGAAACTTAAGTAAGACACATTACCCTTGATAACATTATTGAGGTAATGTTCAGTAGCGAGGAATGATGGGATAAGGTGGCTGCCTACATAGAGGGAGTTCTACGTCTCAAAAAGAGATACGACAATGCAATCAACGGAGTTCACACAAACCATGGGTGAACTACTTGTTATACATGAAAGAGGAATAAATACGGCTCTTTATTAGGCGAAGTGTGAATGACACCACCCCGAAGTAATGCTAAAGCGGTTCAAAGAGGGACTCACGTGAAGCAGTAAGGGTTTGTGGTTTTGGTGGGGTGAGACCTCACACAAACCATAGAAGTGCGAACCCTCCTGTGGCAAACATTAGTTATCAACAGTTTCCCTTCTAAAAAATGTCATTATTCTATGCATTTTAAAGACACAAATCAGTTAAGTGTCCCGGTAAACAGTAACAGTACAAAAATATGACTCCTAGCGACCACCGACTATGGAGTCCGATTTCCAGCAGTTAGTTGGTGGCTGTCATAAACGTTTTCTATATCATACTAATTCGCTCAAACTCGAGTACTGCTTTCTTCTATTTCTTCTTCATTTGAAATCCAACATTAACAGTATTATTCACCAAAGCCTTTTGAACCATTCACTTCTTTTACATATAATAACTCATAATATTACAGGTTTTAATACTATAATTGAAGTGTTACGTAAGAAGACATTCTCATTAATTTTTCATAAGTTACATCAGATTACATAAGTCAAAGCAGGCGTATAAAATGTATGACTTAATTCTTAGTCAATATTCTTTAACGCTGTTGAATTTTCCGTGAAACAATATTGGTAAACGACTCCCACGTATCACTATCGTACGAAATTTTCAAACTGTCTCAACATCCGTTATAAGTATACATTATAACTGATTATACACTAGTAAAATGAAATTACTTAGCTTACTAAGAAAACAATAATTATTATTTTCACACCTCGACTTTTGTATCTATGGAATAAATTATTCATGACATTTACGTCGTCCAGACCAAGTAATGTGTGGACATCACGATCAAGAACCTCGACAGATCCATTATAATGAACAGCTGAAATTATTATATAACCTACAGATATTCACAGACGTAGTTTATTTTTCATAACAAGGGAGACTACTACTACTATTCATTAAGGGGAAAAGGTAACTACTAATCACAATAGTAACGGTCTGGATAAAGTAATATCCAGTAGTAACGACCAGTTAATATGTACAGTAGCAGTTACAAATCGGCCTAGTAGTATTACGGCATATTCAGTTTACTAAAGTTTTATTCAGGTAGTATGTACACATTAGATTTGTAGAAAAGGGGGCCGTCTTAGATTTAATGTCAATGATTTCGAGTCACTACAGTTTTATGACAACTGCAACCTGACCTCAAACGAGTATAATTAACCGCATTAACTGACAGGAAATATTCCATTTTATTAAATAACCATGCCTCCCACACATAAATATGATACTTGCAGCAAACATACGTTCAAATTACCTTACATTGAGATCACGTTCGTTATTCTATTCTTCCCTCTTATATAATAAATCAGTTGCCGCATGATACTGGCAACCCTCAGTCGTTCAAATTTCCCATTCTGACTTCTTTAACATTCTTTAATGACTTCTTTAATGTAAGTGCATAGTCATTTATCTAACTGCACATAAACTCTCGCATTTCTAAAGCCATATTTCAATATGATGCAATCGTATACGTGTCATTCATTTGATATGTATGACAATTCTGTGTAAAGTGAGAGCGGAATTAAGTTAACATCTAGCCGAGAAATTTCAGAAAATTCGTATAACAACATTGACATATAAAATTAACAGTCTTGGAAAAACCGGCGTACGTACAAACACACCGTTGCTTTCCGCCTCAACAATGAATTATTTTCTAACGACATTAAGTGTGAATTTCGACTCTCATTTCTAACGCAACACGGTCTCCTTCAATTTAAAACAAAAGCTAATCTTTACAGACTATTAATGCTCTAGTTCAATATGAACTGCATCATTCTGCCGTATATAATTGTTCTTGATTAAACAAGAACGTAACTATTAAATGACCGTAAAATCTTGATAGAGAAAAAAGAGGATTCCAATAAATAAGTATTTGAGTTTAAGGTTTAGTGTAGTAAATAAAAGTACCGAACAAATTTTCAGACTTAAAATGAAAAAATAAGAAAAATACTGTCTTCAAATAATAAAAACATGTTTCGTTATTCAATTATCTGTATTAATCAATTCTGATATTTGATTCGTTCTGCTTTTCACATTAATTACGACATGCAAACATTATTTCCCAATTTTATTCCAAAATTCCTTCTAAAATTCAGCATGACCAGAAAATTATAATTTGATTTTGTTGGCAAGTTTACTGTATTGCACATCTCTCCCGCTTTAATGTTACTGTCTACTACTCATATCCACCTTCGCTATACTCGTCTCCTGTTATTTTTTTATATGCTACTATACTAGCAAATAGAAGATATTGAAAAACATTTCTCACTTATTTTAAATAATTTCACTATCTTGCCATTTGATATGGTAAAGTGTTTTTTTTTCCAGTATGTTCATAAATTTCATATTTTTTACTAAAATGTTTTAGGTCACTCTTAATTTGTGTTTCCCTTTACTTTTACAAATAAGATTTCAATTTTTAAAAATGTTGTCTTTCGCCATTCTTTTGTATTCTTTTTGTTAAATTTGTCATTTGCATAGCTCCTGTCAAGTTTCTCTGCTGGTTAATGAATTAATTTTCTTATTTTTATGTCCTGTGTCAAAGCTTTTTACCGTGATTCTGTCTGATCACTCGAGCAATATTGTTATGTATATCAGCCGTTTTGTGACATAATTTTACAATCTTATAATATCAAATCACCACTGAAATAGCTAAAATAATATTCTTTCTAACTTAATTTTCTATAACTAATTAATAGAAATTTGTTAATTTTTCAAACTACGTTAAAATATTGTTACATTTAACTGTTAGAAAAAGAGTTATTTGTTTTATATCTAACAATACAAAAGAAATCAACACTTAATAATACTTTACAATTTAAAGTATATTAACAATTTATCATTTAAAAATGCGCCTTCATTTTTACAGACGAAAATTTGTAATGAGTAGTCAAATATCAAACTGGGACCCTTCTGCGACTCCGTCGACACATCATAGTAAAGCCACGGTGGCACGTTACAGTTACTAATAATGCAGTACAGATTAGGAAGCAATCTGTAATTATACAGGGCAAAAATAATATTGGCACATAACATAAACAATCGACATAGTATCGCACATCGGTCAATAAACGTTTACATGATTACCTAGAGACGAATGAAAATTGAAGAGGCAGTGGTTCAGAATGAATGTTAATACAAGATTCCCTTTGAAGTAATATTCGCTACCGCAACAGGCTTCACGAAATCTTATTTCAAAACGAGACTTTCGCTCCAGTGAACATCCGTACCATTTATTTGTCAACAAACATCGCCCCCTCCCTTTAACTGACATGCGCTCGGATGTAAGGAGCGTAGCAGGCTGAGAGAGACACGCAGCCTTTATACGTGTATTTACAAAAACGTTTTATCTTGACGTTATATGCCAGATACTTGGTACACACTTTCACTTTTATACACACATTTTCACCCTATCAACCTGCTTTTGCAATTACTGTAGGTTTTCACTGAACGTAGGCTATAATGTATGAGTTTTATGTTCTGTGATTCAAAACTATAGCCCATTAAAACTGTCAATAAAAATCATCTTGGAAAATGAAAATAAGAACTAGATTACCCCTAAAAGCTACTAAGACATAGGCCTACTCAATTTGTAGGTTTCTGTGTTATGCATATGTCTTGTCTGTAAACAACGGAATGCTGAATACGGTCATGATCAATAACTAAATAGCGCTACTTTGTAACATACAACAAAACATTAATTACGATTATTAAGACAATAATAGTATGTGTATGTGAAAACGTCATAATTATAATATATATTATATATACATAAAGTATTCCACATAATCAGTAATAATGATAACTTTCACATCGTTATATAAAAACCTTAGTTACATCTACCAAGTTTGTAACGTGAAATAATACTGGATTTTGGTGTTCAAATACAGATGTATTAATGACTTACTGTTCTCTCCTTCTCCCACTCCACTACACTCACAGCTCATATTTGCCCAACTCGGATTTCTCGTTTTGCATGTCTCGATAGTTATGCTGCTTATTATAATCTTGTTTCATTGATTCTTCTTTTGAGTTTGATTTCAGTTCAACGTCAACTTCCATATCTACGCTAGAACACATGAACACAAATACATTCTTTTCACTAGAACTGTCAGCAGGGATTCCCGAGATCTTCTTACTAATTTTATTGATTAATTAAATAAGCGTTGCTGGATTCAGTCTCGTCTCGCTAGCAATGTATTTAAATCCGTGGTTTTATAACCGACTACCGAATCTCGTCATTGAATTCACGTAGCTGCATGTCTCGTGATGCTTGGGTTAAATCTACACGAATATCGGAGGGACCTTTCTTACGAAACTGTTAGTAGAAAAAAATAAATGCAAACTGGGTATCGTATTCAACCGTGAAGTGTCTCCAAAGCCACTCGACAATTAGGATAGCATAAGATATAAAGTAAAACGTCCACACACGTTGACTACCAGGACACACGTACACGTTTACGGGAACGTATATGTTTAATTTGTCGTTATACAACGGCTTACGTAAAAAAAATACCTACTTATTTTCACACCTGTCTGGTTGAAAAACTACATTTCGTCTTATTTAATAAGTGTCAGACATATCAATCTGATGTCGTCACACGATTACATACCAAGGAAATAGTTACGTCGTATGAGATGTTTCTGCTTTGTGCGGATACCTGGCAATATATGAGTATTGAGACACTGCAGCCACCTGAAACCTGTAACTTGCGAATATATACATAATTAATACAGTTTATCGTTTATCTCCATTCTCGTAAGTTCAGTTTACAGGTTGTAGTTCCTTTAATTGCCGTTATAGCTTTTGTTTCGTTGTTGGAATTTATGATACTGCAAAATTCCTTACAGTTAGGTCGGCTTTATCATTATCGTTTATGCCATATGCTCTTTATGTGAAAGTTCAATCAACAAATTTGAAGACTCGAAAAGGGAAACTAGACAGATGGCCTAATAGTGAACTAGGGTAAGTCTAAGAATATGAAAGTAGGAAGGGCTAGACACGTGAATCGTTTCTCAGGTAGAAATGAGAGAACGTAATTTTGAGGGAGCAACCACCTCTCATATCTAGGATCAACAATTAAGAGTAAAAAAGAGATGAAACAAAAAATATCGGTATGGAGAACCATCCATGACTTCCATGTTCTAAGATTTATATTTAAAATCATATTCGAAATGAAATATTTCCATAGAAACTACGTCTTTCTACTTATTGCTTCAGCATTAACTACAGTACTGTAGTCACTAACGTATACCACCTCACGTTTTCGCACTCGATTTTCACTGATGATGGCAGTCGATGGCACTGCAGAAAAGTCTGGTTTTACAGAAAACACTGGACTACGGCTAAACAGCCCGGGAAGCAATTTTAACAAAAAACTACTTCTTTGTTGCCGATAACGTAGTACACATAAAAAATTCTCCCCTCCACCATCAACTATAATTTTTAATTATAGAAAATTACCCACACCCCGTTCACCTAACCTCTTCATTTATAGATATTTCATCTACGTTTCTACAGTGGATTATTATGAGTTTCTTATCAGGATACTTTATTTATAAAAATTAAGAACTTTACTCTTGTTAAATCATAAAATGTTTCTGGTAAACTACCCCTTTCTCTTAACCGATCTTCTCCAAAATCAATACACCTTCAGTCCTCTACAATTCAGGGATGCATGCAAAAAAAATATTTGATTCTGTTTGAATGTGCGGCAGTTATCGTTCGTCATGGAAACATTTCTCTTGTTACAACTTAAAATGTTGCAGGTAAACTACCCTTTCCCTTAACCGATCTTCCCCAAAATCAACAGACCTTGAGTTCTCTATAACTCAGGAAAGTGTGCAAAAAATTATTTGATTCTCTTTGAATTTTCGGCAGTTATCGTTCGTCATAAAAAAATTACCCTTTTACTTCCATATTCCTTAAGGAATGGAAGTATGGTGATGGCAAGAAAAATCGTGTTCGAGATTATTGCAGATTCTGATTCTACTACGCTCAAAACATGAAAAAAAGTCGTTTTCCGAAAAGTGTCTGTGTGTGTGTGTGTGTGTGTGTGTCTGTAGATTTTTTTTCTATGGCAAACGATAACTGCCGCAAATTCAAACAGAATCAAATAATTTTTTGCATACAGCCCTGATTTGTAGAGTACTCACGACCTATTGTTTTTGGTGAAAATCGGTTGAGGGAAAGGGGTAGTTTACCTGCAACGGTTTTTTTTTATCAAGGGAAATTTTTTTTTTTTTTGGCAAACGATAACAGCCGCAAATTCACACAGAATCAAATAATGTTTCGCATACAGCCCTGAATTGTAGAGTTCTCAAGACCTATTGTTTTTGGTGAAGATCGGTTAAGGGAAAGGGGTAGTTTACCTGTAACGTTTTTTTAACAAGGGTATTTTCTATGGCAAACGATAACAGCCGCAAATTCAAACAGAATCAAACGATTATTTGCATACAGCCCTAAATTGTAGAGTTCTCAAGGCCTATTGGTCTTGGTGAAGATCGGTTGAGGGAAAGGAGTAGTTTACCTGCAACGTTTTTTTAACAAGGGTATTTTCTATGGCAAACGATAACAGCCGCAAATTCAAACAGAATCAAAAGATTATTTGCAAACAGCCCTGATTTGTAGAGTACTCAAGACCTATTGTTTTTGGTGAAGATCGTTTAAGGGGAAGGGGTAGTTTACCGGCAACGTTTTTTTATCAAGCGTATTTTCTATGGCAAACGATAACAGCCGCAAATTCAAACAGAATCAAATAATTTTTTGCATACGTCCCTGAATTGTAGAGGTCTCAAGGACTTTCGATTTTGGTGAAGATCGGTTAAGGGGAAGGGGTAGTTTACCTGCAACCTTTTACGTTTTAACAAGAGTAAAGTACTTGAAAATTTATTTAAACGTTTTGAAACAATGGTAATTGTTGAAAATAAAATAATTTTGTTGCCAGGCAATAAAATTATAATTTTTTCATTTTAATGTAAATCATGTATAAGAGAAAATATATCGCGCTTGGCAGGCGATATTAAGATTTAAATATAAATCTTAGAATATGGAAGTCATGTATGGTTCTCCATACCGATATTTTAAAACATAAAACGTTGCTGATAAACTACCCCTTTCCCTTAACCGATCTTCAATAAAATCAACATACCTTGAGTTCTGTATAATTCAAAAAGGTATGCAGAAGAGTAGTTGATTCTGTTTCAATATACGGCAGGTATCGTTCGTCATAAAAAAAATTACCCTTGTTAAAACATAAAATGTTGCAGGTAAACTACCCTATTCCCTTAACCGATCTTCACCAAAACCAACATGTCTTGAGAACTCTATAATTCATGGCTCTATGCAAAACATTATTTGATTCTGTTTGAACTTGCGGCTATTATCGTTTACCATATAAAATATCGGTATGGAGAACACGATTTTTTTGCCATCACCATACTTCCATTTCCTTAAGGAACATGGAAGTAAAATATCGGTATGGAGAACCATACATGACTTCCATGTTCTAAGATTTATATTGAAAATCATATTCGAAATGAAATATTACCATAGAAACTACTTCTTTCTACTTATTGCTTCAGCCTTAACCACGGTACTGTGGTCACTAACGTATACCACCTGACGTTTTCGCACTCGATTTTCACTGATGTTGGCAGTCGATGGACTGCCGAAAAGTCTGGTTTTGCAGAAAACATTGGATTACGGCTAAACAGCCCGGGAAGGAATTTTAACAAAGAACTACTTCTTTGGTGCCAATAACGTAGTACACATATAAAAAATCTTTCCTCCCCAATCAACTATAATTTTCATTAATAGAAAATTACCCCCACCCCGTTCACCTAACCTCTTCATTTATAGATATTTTATCTACGTTTATACAATGGATTATTATGAGCTTCTTATTAGGATACATTATTTATCAAGTACAGTTATTTATTAAGTACTTTAATCTTGTTAAAACATAAAACGTTGCAGGTAAACTACCCCTTTATCTTAACCGATCTTCACCAAAATCAATAGACCGTCAGTCCTCTACAATTCAGGGATGCATGCAAAAAAATATTTGATTCTGTTTTAATGTGCGACAGTTATCGTTCGTCATATAAACAATTACCCTTATTAAAACATAAAATGTTGCAGGTAAACTACCCCTCTCCCTTAACATATCTTCACCAAAAACAACAGATCTTGCGAACTCTACAATTCAGGGGTGTATGCAGAGCATTATTTGATTCTCTTTGAATTTTCGGCAGTTATCGTTCGTCATAAAAAAATTACCCTTTTTAAAACATAAAACGTTGCTGATAAACTACCCCTTCTCTTAACCGATCTTCAACAAAATCAACAGACCTTGAGTTCTCTTTAGTTCAAAAAGGTATGCAAAAACCTAGTTGATTCTGTTTGAATTTACGGCACTTATCGTTCGTCATATAAAAAATTACCCTTGTTAAAACATAAAATGTTGCTGGTAAACTACCCCTTTCCCTTAACCGATCTTCACCTAAAACAATAGGTCTTGAGTACTCAACAGATCAGGGCTGTATGCAAAACATTATTTGATTCTGTTTGAATTTGCGGCTCTTATCGTTTGCCATACAAAATATCGGTATGGAGAACCATTCATGACTTCCATATTCTAAGATTTATAATCTGAAATATGCTTGCCTGCCAAGCACGATATATTTTCTAATATATACATAATTTACATTAAAATGACAAAATTATAATTTTATTGCCTGGCAACAAAATTATTTTATTTTCAACAATTACCATTGTTTGAAAAAGTTTAAATGAATTTTCAAGTACTTTACTCTTGTTAAAATGTAAAAGGTTGCAGGTAAACTACCCCTTCCCCTTAACCGATCTTCACCAAAATCGAAAGTCCTTGAGACCTCTACAATTCAGGGACGTATGCAAAAAACTATTTCATTCTGTTTGAATTTGAGGCTGTTATCGTTTGCCATAGAAAATACGCTTGATCAAAAAACGTTGCAGGTAAACTACCCCTTCCCCTTAACCGATCTTCACCAAAAACAAAAGGTCTTGAGTACTCTACAAATCAGGGCTGTATGCGAAACATTATTTGATTCTGTTTGAATTTGCGGCTGTTATCGTTTGCCAAAAAAAAAAATTTCCCTTGATAAAAAAAACCGTTGCAGGTAAACTACCCCTTTCCCTCAACCGATCTTCACCCAAAACAATAGGTCGTGAGTACTCTACAAATCAGGGCTGTATGCAAAAAATTATTTGATTCTGTTTGAATTTGCGGCAGTTATCGTTTGCCATAGAAAAAAAATCTACAGACACACATACAGACACTTTTCGGAAAACGACTTTTTTTCATGTTTTGAGTGTAGTAGAATCAGAATCTGCAATCTCGAACACGATTTTTTTTGCCATCACCATACTTCCATTCCTTAAGGAATATGGAAGTAATACCCTTTTAAAACATAAAACGTAGCAGGTAAACTACCCCTTTCCCTTAACCGATCTTCACCAAAAACAATAGGTCTTGAGAACTCTACAATTTAGGGCTGTATGCAAATAATCATTTGATTCTGTTTGAATTTGCGGCTGTTATCGTTTGCCACAGAAAATACCCTTGTTAAAACATAAAACGTTGCCGGTAAACTACCCCTTTCCCTTAACCGGTCTTTACCAAAATCAACAGATCTTGAGAACTCTACAATTTAGGTCTGTATGCGAAACATTATTTGATTCTGTTTTAATTTGCGGCTGTTATCGTTTGCCGAACAAACAAAATTACCCTTGATAAAAAAAAACCGTTGCAGGTAAACTACCCCTTTCCCTTAACCGATCTTCACCAAAAACAATAGGTCTTGAGAACTCTACAATTTAGGGCTGTATGCAAATAATCATTTGATTCTGTTTGAATTTGCGGCTGTTATCGTTTGCCATAGAAAATACCCTTGTTAAAACATAAAACGTTGCAGGTAAACTACCCCTTTCCCTTAACCGATCTTTACCAAAATCAACAGATCTTGAGAACTCTACAATTTAGGTCTGTATGCGAAACATTATTTGATTCTGTTTTAATTTGCGGCTGTTATCGTTTGCCAAACAAACAAAATTACCCTTGATAAAAAAAAACCGTTGCAGGTAAACTACCCCTTTCCCTCAACCGATCTTCACCAAAAACAATAGGTTGTGAGTACTCTACAAATCAGGGCTGTATGCAAAAAATTATTTGATTCTGTTTGAATTTGCGGCTGTTACCGTTTGCCATAGAAAAAAATCTATAGACACACAGACACTTTTCGAAAAACGACTTTTTACTTCCATATTCCTTAAGGAATGGAAGTATGTGATGGCAAAAAAAATCGTGTTCGAGATTATTGCAGATTCTGATTCTACTACACTCAAAACATGAAAAAAAGTCGTTTTCCGAAAAGTGTCTGTGTGTGTGTCTGTCTGTCTGTCTATGTGTCTGTAGATTTTTTTTCTATGGCAAACGATAACTGCCGCAAATTCAAACAGAATCAAATACTTTTTTGCATACAGCCCTTTTTTGTAGAGGACTCGCGACCTATTGTTTTTGGTGAAGATCGGTTGAGGTAAAGGGGTAGTTTACCTGCAACGGTTTTTTTTTATCAAGGGAAATTTTTTTTTTTTGGCAAACGATAACAGCCGCAAATTCAAACAGAATCAAATAATGTTTCGCATACAGCCCTGAATTGTAGAGTTCTCAAGACCTATTGTTTTTGGTGAAGATCGGTTAAGGGAAAGGGGTAGTTTACCTGTAACGTTTTATGTTTTAACAAGGGTATTTCCTATGGCAAACGATAACAGCCGCAAATTCAAACAGAATCAAAAGATTATTTGCATACAGCCCTAAATTGTAGAGTTCTCAAGACCTTTTGTTTTTGGTGAAGATCGGTTAAGAGAAAGGGGTAGTTTACCTACAACGTTTTTTTAACAAGGGTATTTTCTATGGCAAACGATAACAGCCGCAAATTCAAACAGAATCAAATAATTTTCTGCATACAGCCCTGATTTGTAGAGTACTCAAGACCTATTGTTTTTGGTGAAGATCGGTTGAGGGGAAGGTGTAGTTTACCTGCAACGTTTTTTATCAAGCGTATTTTCTATGGCAAACGATAACTGCCGCAAATTCAAACAGAATCAAATAATTTTTTGCATACGTCAGTGAATTGTAGAGGACTCAAGGTCTTTAGATTTTGGTGAAGATCAGTTAAGGGGAAGGGGTAGTTTACCTGCAACCTTTTACGTTTTAACAAGAGTAAAGTACTTGAAAATTCATTTAAACTTTTTCAAACAATGGTAATTGTTGAAAATAAAATAATTTTGTTGCCAGGCAGTCTGAAAATTTCAGATTTTGTACCACAAAATCTGAAAAGATTATACGATAGTTTATGAAATGGTTAATAATACGTCAGTGGAAGGTGTAATGAGAAATTAGCAGAAATGGAAACCTGGGGAATGTTAACTGTTCTGTAGATACAATTTTGTCAGAATGTTTGGAAATGATCATCAACATTGAAGAAAAAGTAAGCATATTAAGAAACATATGTAAGTACTTATTATAAAAAAATAATGTTTGTTTTTTGATAAAGTCATTTTGATTATAAAATATAAATATTTACAACAAGAAAAGAATTTTCAGTTTTCAAAATTTAAATATATTTTTATAAAACAATGGGTTCTTCATTGAGGTGGGGACCATGTCACTCACTCCATCTCAAGCCTCCTCTCCCATTTTGCAGAAAAAGAGGACCCTGTCAAGGCTGATACTTTGACGCCAGTGACAGGGCTTTCCACCAAATTCAGCAGAGTGACAGGTAGGCCCAACTCTGATTGGCTCCTCAGATTTCCCCAGCGTTAGTAGGTTCTATGAAAATATTTTATTTCAAAAATGATTTTAAATATAAATCTTAGATATGTTTTATAAATCTCATGTTTTATGTTTTAACATGGGTAATTTTTTATATGACGAACCATAACTGCCGTAAATTCAAACAGAATCAAATAATTTTTTAAATATTTGCCTGAGCTATAGAGAACTCAATGTCTGTTGATTTTGGTGAAGATCGGTTACGGGGAAAGGGCAGTTTACCTGAAACATTTTTTGTTGTAACATGAGTAAAGTACTTAATTTTGATAAAGTATCCTGATAAGATCTTAATAATCCACTGTAGAAACGTAGATGAAAAATCTATAAATGAAGAGGCTAGTTGAACGGGCTGGGGGTAATTTTCTATAAATCAAAATTATAGTTGAAGGGGGAGGGGATAATATTTTTTATATGTGTACTACGTTATTGGCAAGAAAGAAGTTTTTTTTGTTAAAATTCCTTCCCTGGCTGTTTGGCTGAAAATGATTTTAAATATAAATCTTAGAATATGGAAGTCATGTATGGTTCTCCATACCGATATTTTCATGTTTTGAGTGTAGTACATCAGAATCTGCAATAATCTCGAACACGATTTTTTTTTGCCATCACCATACTTCCATTTCCTTAAGGAACATGGAAGTAAAATATCGGTATGGAGAACCATACATGACTTCCATATTCTAAGATTTATATTTAAAATCATTTTCGAAATGAAATATTACCATAGAAACTACTTCTTTCTACTTACTGCTTCAGCCTTAACCACAGTACTGTGGTCACTAATGTATACCACCTCACGTTATCGCACTCGATTTTCACTGATGATGGAAGTCGATGGCATTGCCGAAATGTCTGGTTTTGTAGAAAACATTGGACTACGGCCAAATATCCCGGGAAGGAATTTTAACAAAAACTACTTCTTTGTTGCCGATAACGTTGTACACATATATATCAGTAGCGAAGTTACATGGAGGCAATTGAGGAAATGCCTACCCTAAAAAATTCTGTAGAATAAAAATTATAAATACGTATGAACTACATAACGTAAAGATTATACATTGTTACTGCGACTGTCAAATTTATTAAACCGAAACGTGCTTTATTGAGCGACCGCTAGATGGTGACAGGTGAGATTCGGCATAGTTCGTTTAAAGCGAATGAGGCAACCTGAACTTGCCTCAGCGTTTTTTGTATACATCGTATGTAAGCAATGTAGTGGTGTGTTAGGGAAGTGTAGGGAGGGGGGATTGTCCCGCGCTGTACACATAGAGCGTTGAGGCATGCCTCACTTCTGTGGTCCAAACAGTTAAGTTAAAGCGCCTGTGTTGTTTCTAAGTGTTTATTTTATGCGGTTATTAAAAGTGTCACTGTTATTCCGCTGAACTAACAGATGATCAAGATTGTTATTTGAATTATTTGTAACATTAAACATATATATAGAAACTAATCAAGTTTAAAAATTTGAAGTTCAATCAGTTGTATTATTGTGTATGACTAATACAAGGATTGTTCAATAGACACACGTATAGAGCTGTAAAGCATTTTATATTCAACGATTTTAAAAGAAGTCTCCAATAACATTAAGACATGAGTTCCACTGTTGCGCTAACCTGTAGATTCCCTGCTAGTAAAATTCTTACGGCTGTTTGTGGAACCATTCGGTTACAGCAAACTCTACCTCAGCGTCCGATTTGACCCACCGTCCTTTTAGTGATTCCTTAAAAAAAATTTAAGATAAGATTTTTGCCTACCCATTCATTAACTACTAGCTTCGCCAGTAAGCAAATTGATGTCCATTTTTCGGCTTGCACGCGTTATGTTGGTGTGGGTTTCGGCACTTTCCATTTAAAAAGCGTGCAAACGTAAGAAAATAAACATGAGTGAGGCCAGAAATAACGTGAATTGTGTGTGTGTGTGTGTGTGTGTGTTTGTGTCTTACCTGCCTTTTTATTGCCGTATTAAATGAAAAATATTATATTACATTAAAATGAAAAAAATTATAATTTTATTGCCTGGCAACAAAATTATTTTATTTTTAACAATTACCATTGTTTCAAAAAGTTTAAATAAATTTTCAAGTACTTTACTCTTGTTAAAACGTAAAAGGTTGCAGGTAAACTACCCCTTCCCCTTAACCGATCTTCACCAAAATCGAAAGTCCTTGAGACCTCTACAATTCAGGGACGTATGCAAAAAATTATTTGATTCTGTTTGAATTTGCGGCAGTTATCGTTTGCCATAGAAAATACGCTTGATAAAAAACGTTGCAGGTAAACTACCCCTTCCCCTCAACCGATCTTCACCAAAAACAATAGGTCTTGAGTACTCTACAAATCAGGGCTGTATGCAGAAAATTATTTGATTCTGTTTGACTTTGCGGCTGTTATCGTTTGCCATAGAAAATACCCTTGTTAAAAAAACGTTGTAGGTAAACTACCCCTTTCTCTTAACCGATCTTCACCAAAAACAAAAGGTCTTGAGAACTCTACAATTTAGGGCTGTATGCAAATAATCTTTTGATTCTGTTTGAATTTGCGGCTGTTATCGTTTGCCATAGGAAATACCCTTGTTAAAACATAAAACGTTACAGGTAAACTACCCCTTTCCCTTAACCGATCTTCACCAAAAACAATAGATCTTGAGAACTCTACAATTCAGGGCTGTATGCGAAACATTATTTGATTCTGTTTGAATTTGCGGCTGTTATCGTTTGCCAAAAAAAAAATTTCCCTTGTTAAAAAAAAACCGTTGCAGGTAAACTACCCCTTTCCCTCAACCGATCTTCACCAAAAACAATAGGTCGTGAGTACTCTACAAATCAGGGCTGTATGCAAAAAATTATTTGATTCTGTTTGAATTTGCGGCAGTTATCGTTTGCCATAGAAAAAAAATCTACAGACACACAGACAGACAGACACACACACAGACACTTTTCGGAAAACGACTTTTTTCATGTTTTGAGTGTAGTAGAATCAGAATCTGCAATAATCTCGAACACGATTTTTTTTGCCATCACCATACTTCCATTCCTTAAGGAATATGCAAGTAAAATTACCCTTGATAAAAAACCGTTGCAGGTAAACTACCCCTTTCCCTTAACCGATCTTCACCAAAAACCGTAGGTCTTGAGTACTCTACAAATGAGGACTGCATGCAAAAAATTATTTGATTCTGTTTGAATTTGCGGCTGTTATCGTTTGCCATAGAAAAAAAATCTAAGACAGACAGACACACAAACAGGCACTTTTCGAAAATTGACTTTTTTTCATGTTTTGAGTGTAGTACAATCAGAATCTGCAATAATCTCGAACACGATTTTTTTTGCCATCACCATACTTCCATTTCCTTAAGGAACATGGAAGTAAAAAAGAATCACAAGAGGAAACCTATGTTAGCAAATTACTGTGATCTAAAATATTTAATTGCCACTGAAAATTTAGGATCCACAAAACCCTCATAAGGTCTGCAATAATGGATACAGTGATACCTAGACGCTCCTGAAGGAAAGACAAAGGGTTGACATGATTCGCGAGTAATATATTAACGACAATGTTTTGATCGACCAGAAAAGTGGATGACACATGGAAAATTCGAACAAATTTATATGAAATGCATTAACAACTAATTCAAACATACGACGTTCACAAAGTCTCAGAGAATAAGATGGTTTGGACACATACGTGAGTGGAACACAAAACATGTGCAAAGAAGTTAACGGAAAGGAAACCTGTTAAAACTAAATGTATAGTAGAGCCAGAAGAGATGGCTGGAGTATAGCCTATACGGTGGAAGAGCTGCAAAGCTGGGCGGTTGTGCTCACTAGCCGAGCACCAAAACCTACATAAGGTTGTAACGTCAAAGAAAGAATATGATGCTAAATATTAGTATTAAAAACAGTGTTCTTGTCGTTAACATTCATTCTCTCACCAATGTAGTGCATCACGAATATACTAACCAAATAGAAGGATACTGACTAAATACATTTAGTACTCCTACTTCGACGAATGTTTCTACTATTACATTATGTTTATGGCTGTACTTTTTACAACTTTAGGCATTGGCCTTAATGCGCCGTATTGCTTCTAACACTTCTTCATTTCTAGTAAATCCCCACCAAAAACAAATCAGGAGAAATGCTAACGAAATACCATTACGGAACAATATTACAAAACAGCATGTATCACGAAGGGTACTGTCGCTTTCATTACAGTAATACATGACGAGAGCACAGTAATACAGTAGCTAAACAATTTCACCTATCTTAACATATGACACAATGCAGCAAGAGATGTTATATAATTTCAGTAACACGGACATATAATTTAAAAGACGACAATAGCATGACTTTCTAAAAATTATAAGATCGCAAACAGTACGAATGAATGTAAGAACATTTTTGCACGTAACGCAGAGCGAAAATCTTCCAATCGTTACTTTCCTAGTAGCTCGTGATCGATTCTAGCCTGGAAATTTATTAGTTTCACTTTCACTGGATAAAAGTTGTTCAAATTTGAGTGTGAAAACAAACAATTCGATTTCTCGTCAGGCAATATTCGCTTTACAAAAGAACGCTACCACCACGGTGAATGACACTTTCCATACAACACAGTAATACTACAGAGTAAATAAATGATCAAGAATGTTCGCTTCAATGTGAATGAAAACATCAGTCTTAAAATATAACATTTATTTACACATATTCAAAGTAGAAAAAATAAATTTTGTGTAATGTTGCCTAAATATACTGTTCCCAACACGATGCCCACACAAACATTGAAGAGAGAAATAGAGAAACGAATAATTTTCATATTTTTCTCAAATACAGTATCTGAAAATGTAGATAGGTTTAAAATATTTAACGTAAAGATACAGGTATATACTAGATCCTTAATTTAGCAGTGACCGTCGATCAATAAACTTTAACAATGGAAGAAGGTTTAGCGAAGATCGGTATAACACAAATTTTACATTATTTGTGTCGACGTTTCGACAATATTTATTGTCATCATCAGGACCTGTGTATGGATACAAGAGAAAATATCAAACACAACAAGATCAATTAATTGAGTGAATGTGTGTGTGTGTGCGTGTGTGCCTGCGCGCGTGAATGGAGCTGAGACAGTCGATGATTAAATCGTATTCAAAACAAAACAGTTCGAAGTAACGATCTGCATTACAGCCGGTATTTAAATCCTGCTATCCTATACAGTGATATCCAAAAAATGTCAAAATAAATTTTTGATGCCATATTGACAATTCTCAAAAGCGATGTAATTTACATTTATGTAAAACCATTTATTGATATTTACCTGACAGTCGTACCAGGTACTACTACTGTGGCTAGCCAGTTTTGAGTTTAATAAGCACAGTTCGTTCGCAGGAAAAAATCATTATAAAATACACATTACCTACACGCTTTAATAACACAAGTTTCTCGTTGACTGTCAACATGCGAGCATTTTAAGTGATTGAGTTTTTATTATCTCAGTGGACACCGAAAAATTACATTAAATGAAAATAAGGGAAATGTTACATCGGTGGTTTTATATGAGTATGACGTCGTTAGAATGATTTATCACCATGCAATGTATGGAATATTAAATGTACGATTTATCACCACGGGAAGCATGCACCCTTATTTGGTAGATTTGCTATTTATAATACAACAGTTACAACAAGCTGGTCGCTGCCTCTATATCGCCATAAAAACCAGTGGCAGTTAACAAGTACCAGTCGAGCAGTAAACAACACCACAGAGCATCAACAGAGAGTACTCAGCTTATCTTGGCAGTAAAAATGTTTTACTACTTTAAAAGATGAATACTTTATGAACGCCGGACAACACATACCACCGCACTGATTATTGTCTCTGCGTACTCGAGTACACTTAAATTTCTGAACCCGCTGCCTCACACATTGTTAAACCAAAATCTCGTCACTTGTTACAGTAACATTATAACCAAGGTTTCTGTCATATTATTGCAGCGGCAATACCATACCACTGCCTCTGTTACTGCTGCTGATAACGCTTCATGTTGTGCCAGAAAATTGTGTTTGCCAAGCGGATTAAAGTCATTTTATCTACCTTCTTTTAAAAGAAGACGAAAAATCCGGTTTTTATATCTTTACTGTATACTTCATTTTACATCAAAAATATGTACAACATAAAACGAAAGTTACTGTACATTTATCGTCCCGAAATATCTATCGCTTAGTTACATAGGCCTACATTTTTACAAAGGCAACGGAAATATTTTCAGTACTACTTCGCTGAATTAGAATAGAGAGCTCTTGGGTTCAAAAACATGTAAATTAAACTATCGAGTGATAGTTATATTGAGTAATGTTTACTGATCACCTTGTTGGAGAGGGGATATCCACGCTTTACTGAACTCAGCATTGTACAAGCAAGAGGAAGGTCGTCAAGACGTTAAGGTATATACGCTCCAAAGGAAAGTAATAGGCCTCATGAAATGCGGGAAACAGTGGAAAATAGGAGATCCAGACTAAAGGGGGGAGGAGGAAGTCGACGAAATGAGGAGACGAAAGTGGAAGTGTGTACAGTTGTGAAGAGAAAAGGTTACCACACTTGATGGAGTCTGTGTCGGGGGAAGGACTGTCATCTTTCAGAACATGGTAGATTTACAGACTTTCAAAATATAGAGTGGCGCAAAAGCCACTTGACGCTTAAACTGTAAAATATTATGTGAAAGTTTACCACGTGTTTCTTGAGTCTTGGAAATACACAATTCCGAAGTTCAAATAATTATCTTCACTTATAGTATCTTCAAGAAAGTACGGTCCAAATAAAACAAAAGACCATATTGCGTTCCAAACAACTACACGAGAGTGAGTGAAATATTGTTCCAAGATAAGATCAGGACATCATTACGCGCAGTTACGTCTACTAATCTGCACATTCAAGTTAAAGCTGCCCTCATCAGACCACACAATTTTACAGAATAATCAGTCGAGAATTATTTCGCAAAATTAAAGTGTTTGTTCTGCATTATCTTTAACTAATCCGTGCTATAATCGCGAAATGTTAACTTTAAATTTTTTCTCATGCAAAATTCTTTGCATTTATCTTCTTGGGATATTCTTTAGCTCAGAATCTAATGTTTTACTCGAAGTTTGAAGACTCTTGAGTCACGGCTAACCCAGCATTTCACTTTGTCCTCGGGGGGTCCTTGGCCGTTCAGATCTTGGTCCCTTAGAGATCAAGGGAATAACGGCCGATTTGTCTCATATTATTATTTGTTTTCTGATTTGTCTCATATGTCTTCCAACCTGCCCAAATGGTATGTTTTGATTAAATTAATTATTCCACTTATTAGTAACACACTGGCATTGCTTTTATAAGTTTCAACGTGAATATTCTTTCTTCTTTGGTTAACATTGTGTGAGATAAAATGACACTGAATACTTTAAAGACGTTTCATGAAAATTATTTACGTATCCACTAGAATAATTAATAATGAGACAATCTGTTAATAGGCCTATACAACTTCCGTTTTTGTGAAACCAACATCACAGGCAAAAATTATTGTTCTGCTATTAAATTAAACGAGTTATTTAATTTAGTAAAATTCGATTTCCTTATTAATCCTAATTCTCTAGTGACTTTTGCACTACTTACCTAAAGTTTTTCAAATGTACTCTCATTACTAAAGTATAGTACTTACTTCTATATCGATAACTGTTAAACTATGGTACTTTTTATAACACGACTGTACAATTAATTACTATTAAGTAGAAATGTCTGGCGCGTGCACATGGTTGAACCATACAGTTGGCTAGTCTACAAACGTTACCTTTGTTTACGACGATGATCTATTATTTTTGTTACCTTTAACCGGGTTTACAAAAAGTATATACAGTAACTATGTAACGTAACGCATTGTTCTATGTTTGAACGTTGAGTCAGTGCTGCGCAAATTGCCCATGTCAGAGACGGCTGGCACGCTGCCTCCCCAAACCGTTCTGCCGTTAATCATATCTCTTAACTGAACCGGATAATTTGTACGCATTCAGTCTGCACCGCAGTTAAATCATTAAAAGTGTTCTGATTTTATTAGTATTAAATCTGTCGCTTAACAGAACATTTCGATGTAATGAATGGTTAGATATGTGATGCAACCTGAAACTGTGAACACATGACACGTGACAATCGTTACGAGACAATGTATGACAAAATAATAATGCTTATATCTAATGTCCGCGTCCGGTATGTACAGTCGCGTGTACATTGAGAGACCCATCGGGTTCGAAGCGTTACGTACATACCCAGCTACTAGTGATGGGAGGGATGAGAGGTGTGCAATTTATAGATTTTGTGATCATCTTTATCTACCACAGTTACTTTGAGCACAGACAAAACAGGAGTGGCATTTTACCAACCCGGCTGTTTGGAAGGCAAATGAGCAGACAGACGTACGATAGGGCAATAACTTTCCCAAAACTTTACCGCGGATGAATATTCAACACCATCTGTGCTACAAGCATTACAAACAGAAAACACTGTCGTACACATTTTACACTCGCCTCCACCGAGGCAGCAATATTAATGACAATGACGATGATGATATGACGACGATTCAACGATTAATACTTATACTTGCCAGTCTTCTGAGGTAAACACTCAAATTTCGGAAATGTTTGTACGGGAAGTTTCATTATTTACGTACACTATTACAATTATTTTACTGCTTAAGCTCCACGCCCAGTATATCAGCACAATGCCAAACAGAGCGTACACGCAACAACATTAGCTCACATGACAATGAATCTCCATTATGTTTTACTGTAAGAAGATTATGAACAGCTGTAAACGCTTCTTGTTTTATAATAATCAATCCGCTGCTTCTGCACCGAGTACGACTCTGTACACGCAAAGGAAACACCGTTCAACAAAAATAATGCTCCACATTCGAAATGAAAAATGTAAAAAACCATAATTCATTGCACACAACACTTTGTATTCTGATTTTTCGATAACTTTAGATTTCACACAGGGTATCCGTGCTGCAGCGATTATCGCATGTACTGTTTACATTCCGTAATAACCCCATTACTTCTGACTACATGAAAATTTTTTTTAAAAAGTAAGTTAACTTTTGACAGCAGTCTAAATGCAAGGAAACAGTATATAATAAGCACTACTCATACTTCAGTAAAGGTCTCTACTGTCACTCATTGAAGACGAGCAGCATGATAAAATTACAGTTCCCTTTAAATTACTGCAGCTTTTCATTTACGTGACCCCCATTATATATTGCATTACGATTACAATTACACTTTCCGTAATTTGTCCATCATTCCATATACTGTACACAAATTTGTACAGTACAATTCCACTGTTTTGTTCATTAATCACTACTGAGTGATATGTTTTGTTAATACTGAATGTTACTACATTACTACACACCCGTTACTAGACAGACATTGCACCCGTTACTACGTTACTACCCAGTCAACATATATCCTGTGCAGTGATAGTTGTGCTGAGTAACATATTTAATTTCTTTCTAACTAGAAAATGGAAAAAATACATTTTGCTTTTCCGAAAAAAAATAAATAAAAATCAGATACGTAAATGAACGTAAACATCGGCAGAGGAACCACGTCAGTGATTATTTTTAAGAAAAGGCATTTTGAGGAAAGAATAAATGTATTCAATCTTAATTAAAAGGTTACACAAGAAGTGAACTACAGCCTATTCAATTAACTGTTAAACTGTTCGTGACACATTCACGTTAGAATCATAATTACGGAGCATACTTGTAGCCACTTACTACAATAAACGCCATAAATTGCGAGAAGGTAAAACAATACATGGGATGCCAACGCCAGTAATATCTGCTCTTCAGTTTAATGTGAAGTGTCAGAAAATTATGTTATGAAAAGAAAAACTAAACTAAATTTCATGAATCTACAACGACCTCGATTAAATGAACTTCCGTCTCACCTAAAGCCTACTGCGACCTCGTAATTTAAATTTCTGCATCACACTTGGTCAGCGTTTAAGGAAAGTATATGATAAATCCATTTTATGTGCGTGCGCACGCCTCTGTGTGTGTGACTGTGTGTGTTGAAGATGCAGTTACAGGGAGAACATATAAGTTTACTTCGGAAGTGAAGTGAGGATGAACTAGAATATGTTCTACCGGATACAATGTTTATTAATAATAAAACAATTCCGGCTACAGCACACTAGTTAGTACAAAACAATTTAACAAAGAAACAACATGAAAAGCAAGACTGTAGGAAAAGTATAACATTTTCGAAACCCCATTAAATCTTTTACAATAAAACTATTTTCTCTAGCCGTAGTAATGATTCGGTGCTAACAAAACGTACGAGTATCTCTCAATAGCAGAAAAACCGACAAAATATCGGAACTGGGTCACTCAAATCTGTACGGGCACTGTATGTAATGTGTACAATATACGGAAGTATGGATAAATTGTGGAAAGTGGTAGTATTGTTACTTTATGCAAACAATGAAAGCTGCTGTAACCGTTTTGTTTATTGCTACTTTTCGTTTTATCATACTGTTCGTCTTCAGTGAATAGCATTTACAGGCTTAAAGACGTTTACCGAAGTATGGGCAGTGCTTGTTGCACACAATGTGTTTGCCCTTGGCTAGGTTGATGTACAAAAGTAATTTACTTTTTCTTTAACTTTTTGCGTAGTCACAAAGCACTGAGTTTATTACAATACGAAATACTTCAATCTGCTTATTACAGTGAGTATGTAGGCTACAACGCTTAAACAAAATCTTGAATACAAGTGTTTAATACAAAAAATAGTGATTCGGTTTTTTCCACGTGTTAGGTTTCAAAGTCAACTGTTTGCTACTTCCAAATCATACGTCGGCACTTCCAGTGCTCAGACAAGCAAGTTCATCAGGTTGTTTAACAAATCTATGAAAATAAAATAAAGCATTCCATATTTAGCTGCAACTTGTTTTCAGAGTGTAACATAAATCCTTAAAAACGTACAATATTAACCCCGATAATTATAATGACCTTACAATAATAAAGTAAACTTATATGAATAAAGTGTCCAGTTTTAATGAGACGGTAGACGTATTAATTTGGAACGAGAACCGTTAATGTTAAGCGCTAAGTTATTTCTTAGTTTCTGTGCTATAGACTAAAACTGCGGTAGACACGCGTATTTACTGCCAATGAGCACATGTTCTTACATACCTTGCACTCCAGAAGGTGTAAACACGGATACGTATAAACGATATAGACTATTCATATAACAGCATTCTCTAACCATTGCGTTTACAGTAAAGTACTGAGTTGTATTTTTTATATACTGTATCAGTACTTAAGGCAGACACATAATTTATATTTTATTTATTTGAAATATGGGAGAGTACAACACGTGGCAATACTGAGCCTAAGTGTGAAGTAAAGGTTATTTGAACTTGTCGCTGAATATGACTGCTTCTCTCTAGGATTTGTACCGAGAGCAACACAGACATACGAGAGCTCTATATTAAATATTTCTTATGAAAAACACCCTTTCACCGATTCATTTTTCACGAGCGTGATGTTAAATAAATTTAATCATTGGCTGGAGCCGTAGCTTCGTCCTGCGAAAGAAGAAGCATCTTACAATAAGTAAAGATGTTGCTGGTCTCGTCTTACGGTATCTTGCCTGACAATGGGATACGGTACTTGGATAAACGGGCGCAAACGATTGATTAGATACGCCGTATTTGCTACACTGGCACAGCCACATACCATCCACACTCAACAGGTCACCAGTTCGGAAATACTTACTCTAACACCACCTTCTTATTAAACTTACAAACGCTCTCCTTTTAAAATTCTATGTACCACATTTAACAACAATTAATCGTCAGAGAAATTCTCTACATCTGCAAAATACATGTCCAAACAAAAACGTTTCTCAGGAAACACAAAAAAACTGATACCTTATTTAAAGTCAATATAACAAAAAAAACTTTCACATTAAAAAAAGTCAAAAAACTAGAAGAGACTAATGTGTAAACTTTAAAAAATCAAGGATACATAGTTTTTTTAATAATGACAAATTTAACGTGGACTTATCCCGTTCATTGGATTTATCCCCTTTTGAAGCATCATTTGAAAGAATGAAAAGAGTACTACAGGCATACTGTTTCATTTACACTCAATAAATCATTTGTTTGTTGTAAGATTTAAAGTAATTACAAAACGATTAAAACTACATGCATATGTTTACAAACGGATGAAAAATGTTTTCTGATAACTTCAACATTATCATCATCTCCATAAACTTCGTTATCATCACATTCACAAACACTTTAATGAATCATTATTACTTGATTCTCCATCAAATACTGATGTAAAGTAATGAAGATTTGGTAAAATCCCTCCAGTTATTCCGAAATGATGAAGCAAATTACTTACTTACTTACACGTGTGACTTTAAAAACCCGAGAATTTCTTTATTTCGCGTGCTATACTTTTTCAATTTACAATTTTCTTTTCTCTGACGTTAGTACCACTCCCCGTGACGAACGTGTCAATTGGGAATATTAGACGCTTAGTTTGTGTTTAACAAGCTAACATTGACGACACATTTTACCTCGCTCGGCGATTTTTGTATTTTCGAAATGACGGAACAAAGAATTTGCATTCAATTCTGTGTTAAAAATAATATAAAATACATTGAAGTAGTGCATTCAATGCACTGGACTGGAAACATTGGAAATTCAATGATTCAATGATCATTCAATCATTCAATGACAATCAGTGATTGAATGGACTGTATTCAATGATTTGAAAGACTGGGAAAGACTTTTAGCAAGAATGGTATGTCCAAACCAACGGTTAATGTGCGGTACAAACGTTTCCAAAAGGGGCGTGAAACACTGAAGACGACAAGAGAATTAGACGTCCTCCCACATCAACTAGCGAAGAAAACGTGGAAAACGTTAAGAATATGATGCTCAGTAATGGGCGAACACTATAAGAGAAACTGGTGAGAAAGTTGGTACTGTATATCGTACGTGTCATGCAAATCAATTTTTACTAACGTTTAGAGCATGACACGAGAAGCAGCCAAATCTGTTCCAAAATTGTTAAATTACAGCAAAAACGTCGCTGAGCAAATATTGCACGAAATGCAAATTTGAAACGATATTGTGCTGATGGTTTCGTAAAAGTTAGTACTGCCGTCATAAACAAAACAATTTTTAGGAGATGCAGAGGAAACACTTATAACAGTTCCTTCACTAACGGAAATTTGAAGATATTCATCTAAACTAATTATCGTGTCTTTAGAAATTTCTTCTCTAGTCTACCAAATGCACGATCAGGTGGTATTAAGATTTTTCTACAACCGGATAAATTAGTAGAATTTGTTTTACCTGTGAGGATGCTTTGTTCTGGAACCAGTTACTTAGCATACCAAGAGATGTTTGAATCTTATTTTGATTCTTATTGTTGTTACATCCATTTTGCAAATCTATGCTATGTAGTGGACCTATTCCTTTCTGCTGCCTAACATAATGTGCACATGTAACCTTTTGCATTGTCACAAAGATATTATATTTAAATTTAAATGGTTTTCACAGCTTTTTGTCGTGTTTTCAACATTAATGCTGATGTTGTCTGTGAATGCAGAACAACACGGCTGAATATCTCACAAACTTTTTTTGTACACATGCACTTTTGCAAATTGGCTACAGACATATGAAGATTATTATATATGGAATTTATTATACGAATAAAATTATATGAAAATTATTATAGGAAAATTTAATAAATTAACCTAGTCAATTTAGATTACATTCTACCTGCCGAAGAAATTAAATCATGCACTAAATTAGGATAAACAGAAAGGTAACTGAAAATGTATCTATATAACCCCACACGATACGCATAAAATTCATTAAAAACATACAATACTACGAATTTTATTCACATTTACTCACAATAATCTTGTTCTATTTTTATAATAAATAATAATTAATACTTTTTTTTAAAACATGAATATAATTTTATTGTTTTTTGTTTATAATGTTTCGACATACATTATAAATTTAGTAAAAAAAACTGTGGAAACATGGGAAACAAAAACCAAATATTCCTGTTTTAAAACATAAAGTATTATTATTTATTATAAATACTATAATTGTACACGTTTCTTATGTACGATGGTAAAGACGAACGTAAACAATTTACATGACAGCAAATATACATTTTTACATAAAATTTTTGACAAACAAATATAATACAAGATAAATAAATGTTTATGAAGTTAAATACTTCATAAACCATGTTTATGATACTTTCAATTTAAATACTTCGAATTTTACCCATCACCTAATACAGTGCCATAGTGATTATTGTTTTAACTTTTTAATACTGCACTACAAAAAACAGTGTAATAACAACCTACAGAGAACGCTGGAAGTTCCAAGTAACCTACAGAGGTAACAATTTTATCTACAAATATACAGTGCGCACGAAAATATTTTAGTCAGTTCTGGTGACCATGCTAATGTAAAGTTGTGAATATTAACGGATTATTTAGAAACAAAAAAAAACAAATTAAAGCTTGCGAACTGAAACTAATCAGGAAGTTTAATATTTACTAGAAAGGATAAAATAGGAAGTGAAACGATTATAAATAATTTCAATGTGTGAAGTGTGTTGGACAAAACTGAGATACAACAGCTAAGATGGTTCGAACATGTGGTCAAATGGGAGAAATGTCGGGAGAAGAAAGAATGCCTAAAGTGATACGAGAAATGAGAACGGGAAAAAAGATGAAGCGTAAACGAGCTAGAAAGGCGTAGAACAATGAGACAGCTAATTAAAGAAGAGAGGGCTCAACCCGACAAAATTAAATGGAGAAGGACCACCGCCTCGACATGTCAGTTAAAGAAACTAAGAGATACGTAGGAAAGTAAATAAAGATGAAATGTGCGTGTTAGCGCGCGCCCGTGCGTATGTGTGGTGTGTAAGGGGCTAGTTGACAGTGTTTGAATTGGTAATTAATCGTGGAAAAAGTCCGGTATTATCGGCATAATATTATATACCACCTTTTAGATATAATTTCCAGTCCACCTCTATGGTTTAACCAAAATATATTTATATCATCTATTTATATTACCCCAACTGCCAGCGTCACCGAGTCTCCAAAACACAAACCAGCCAAATACATGCTAATTAAACGCTTTACTAATGTTATTTCAACGTTTTATTTGTCTGTTGTCAATGTAGCAAAGTAAATTTACGTCAGACCTAAAAAAATTGTTTTCGACTTCAGTTTTTTAGGCTCTACAATTTTCTCGGAACTACTATAGATAAAGTTATGGACCTCATTTAGAAATGTTCCAGGTTTATACTGGTACACAATACCAATTTTATCTCAATAATTTTAGTACAGCCTAATTTTTCCATTGGTGCAGAAAACAGGACGAAATTTTTCGCTAGCCGTAATTCGAAAACAAAGCGTTTCGGTACCTATGTTTTTTATAAAACGTTTTTCTTTATTTTTACCAGTAGAACGTAGCCTGAAATTATTTCCGTTTATGCATGAACCACCCTGTGTGTGTGTGTGTACACACACACGCACACACACACACACACACGAGTATAAGTGAACATACTCGACAAAGAATAAAAAATATAAGGCGAAAACCGTTATTAAATTTTCAGACAAGGCAAAAACTTTATTAATTTTAACGATGTCTGTAAAAAATTATTCCCTTTTTACCATCAATGGGAATTAAATCTCAGCGCTGAACAGCCTAATCCTCATAAACAAGTCATGTAAGGTGGTCAGCCCTCTCCACAGTCAACCGTAAATATGGGGTAAGAGAACTACTGTTTTCTCTCTTAAAACTGTAAACTGCATCTAACCCAACCTAACCAGCTGCTACCTCTTTCCACAACAGCCATTTACAAATGCTTTTCCATTTTTTCACTACAACACTACTGCTACATTTTAGAACCTGTGCCTCTGTACCTCGTCTTAATCTGGATGTTATCATTATCACGATTTTCCGGGCTGTTAGGCCGTGGATCTTTACTTCCAGACGTTTCGTCCGGACAGATGACGGACTCTTCACTTAGATTTAAACACCCACGAACGTTTTCAAACGCGTTGAGGCATTTATATTCATTTTATTGTAGCGATTTGTTTCAAAATAGCAACTGTATTTTTCTATAATGTTTTCATTATCTATTCAATTAATACTCATGTACTCAGTCTGCCACATCTGTTCGGTCATATAAAAACATAATCACAAATAAAAAAAATCTAGTATCCAGGGATTCACAGATGCGCATTATACTTTTGTGTGGAATTCAATTACATTAGAAAAATGCCCATTTAGAAACATCGCAATGACATGAGTTAGTTACCTTATATTCAAGAGTAGCCTACAGCATTATATCGATCCTCGCAAATGTGTGTCAAGCAACTCTACGCGCCAAGTTGGAAATAAAATACATCGTGCACATTATTTCACTACTTGCGACATGTATAGATTGATACGTGTGTATGCATATTTTACGTACGTACAATACCTTTATAAAATACACGAAAGTGAAATCTGAAAAAAAAGGAATTACGTTCTAATACAATACAGTTAAATTGTAATAAACGTATCTGTCACATTATGGAAGGAAATACATCTGTCATGAAGCTATGGGTAAGTCTTTCGTAAAAACACTTAATTTAACGTGAAATTGGTAGCCTACTGTAACTGTAACTGTATTTGACAGCCTCCCAAATTTGGACTAGATTAATACAAAATCGAATAAAAAACGAACAACTAACTCGGTGAAGCTTCATTATATATTCCGCAGTATAATGCGCTAATCATTATCGCTAGTCCCTTAGTGTTCTAAGATTCCTTGTATGTACACATACGTACATACGTCTACACATGTATATTATAAATACATTTCAGTTGTTACACTTTGCGGTAAGTATTCGAAAGAAAATTCCAAATTGACAGCCTCCCAAATTTGGATTGGATTAATACAAATTTTATTTTCATCCACGTTTCTAAAGTCTACATCACTGACTATGGGGAAAATATTAAAATTACATAAATTTTAGAGAAATACACAAAGCTTAATAACATTATTAAATGTTTACAGGCATTTCATCAGTACTGCCGATGTCAGCCCAGCATCCAGCAGCTCGGCTGAAAATTGAATGCTGCATTTCCTATAAAAAACGAACAACTAACTCGGTGAAGCTTCATTATATATTCCGCAGTAATTTGCGCTAATCATTATCGCTGGTCTCCTAGTGTTCTAAGATTCCTTGTATGTACACATACGTACATACGTCTACACATGTATTGTGATATAATTAATATTTCATATATTTTTTTTTTATTTTTTTGGGTTATTGCGAGGGAAGTACGCCAGCAATTAGAGCCCGTTAAAAGTGACACTTGTTAGCGTTGTTCGAGGGTGGGCGGCGAAAGGGAACAAACCTTTCCTTTCCATTAAGACGTCGTAAAAACTATTCTCGAACAATGAGCTGTACGGCACATGTTGCAGCCAGCTGGACCATGCGTGGGAATGCCCGACTCCACAATTAGGACAAAAGGAGGCTACCGTTACATCTGTCCAGTAGCGAGAAAAACACAGAACCAACGGCGAGAGTATTGTTCAAAACCATGTGTGCGACTTCTCAAAGACAATGGTTTATGCAAGGACAATAGGACAGGCGACTAAGTGACGCTAAGGGAGAGCACAGATGTTATGCCACCCGCAAGTCAACGGAGGAAATCGTCAGCGTACCAACAATAAGAGAATTCGACACGCTACACCAGAAGTAGCAGATGTGATTTTGAAACAGAGCCTTAACACTGATTCCAGGAACGGAACAACGTACGTAAGACAGCGACTCATCTAGTCCACGTGGACTATGTCAAATTCAAGTCGAAAAAGCCAACCAGCCAATGAGGAACGAGAATTCCGGAGGGAACTTCCGTAGGGGATGGTTCAGAGATAAGCTTGAGACCAGAGAGCGAATCTCGTGTATGAACGTCCCTCTCCAAACGGCACTGGGTGGAGAATTCGTTGGAAATACAGACTGGAGACGAAGGGACACAAGGAGGTCCATGGAATGAACCTATCAAAGATGAATTGGTGGGAAGTTTGAGTGTTCATCAGAGTCCCAAGAGTGGGAACAGCAGAAGAAATAAAAACCACTTACACGGGGAGACGCGAGCCCAGTTCATTCAATTTTTAATCTCAGTTTACTACAAATTTTATCTCAGTTTATTACAAATTGTATTATAATTCTTAACTCGGTTTACTCAGAGTCTCGAACAGTCTGTTGAACTTGTATTTCATTTTATAATGTTTCAGTTATAAGAACTTAAAGCAGTGCGTAAGTTAAAATGCATTTCGGTGGAGGCGATTAAGACATTATTACGAATAAATGGAAGTGCGCGAATAAAACTCAGAGCGTAAACGGAACAGTAGTTTTCGTGATGAAACGCGAGTAACAATCTATATAATTTCTATGTAATTCATCGTCATAAAGACACGGACATTGTGAAGCGATATTCTTGAACAATTACAGAAAAAGTAGTGATACTACAATGTTTAGTAATTAACTCAAATAAATAGAATTGTGAAAAGTGCCTAATGAACTCGAAAACGACCTAGGCGCCGAAAAGAGTTGTGCGGCATAGACAGTTATTAGAAGCATACGGTAGCGAACTGTGTACCGCGAAATAGACACATACGCGCGTAGAACTTAACAGACCGATTACGAGTACAATGCCACTACTTGTATTATATTAAACTCAAAGCTCGAAGTGACTATCGCGGGGTGCGGGAGTGTTTACGATCAAGTGTCCTATGGATTAACTTCACTCATCAATGCAGGGAGACAGCACGGCAGAACGAGTAAAGTACAAAACTAATCTCTTCTTATAATTAGTAATTTATCAAACACCACTGACCTGCCACTTAGAACCAAAACCACCTGAGAAAGTTATATAAATATGAGTCAGATAGATACGAATCCATAAGTAGGGAATATTATGTTCTAGAATATTATACATGTCTTCTTGTTAATATATTTTGTACTATGTATGTATTTTGATGTTTGTTGCAGGAGCAGGATTTTATCTATGTATATGATTGATATGTGTATTATTAATTATGATTATTTCATGCTTATAAATGTTCAATGTGTTTTAACGTAAATACTAAATACGAATTATGAGCACACCACATTTTAGTTAGTAACGTCATTGCAGACGGAGAAGCGTCAATATTTGATCGCTCACCTAATTGTTTAAATTTGTTCATTGAATTGTTAAATGTGGAATAGAATTTTATTGTTTTGTTGAAGAATTGTAGGTGCTCTTAAATTGATGTTATGAAATGAAGAAGAATGAATATGATTTAATAAATATAAGTTAGAATGGATTCGTTAGTATTCTATTGATTTATGTAACAAACCTGACTCACAACTTAACCTTTCATTAAACAGTATCTATATTACTAATTCAAGGTAACGATTATCAATTCAACTAATCAGAAAGATGCACAAAATAGAAGTTTCGAAGACAGTTAAAGTCAAAAGTAAATTCATATGTAGCAAGTTGGAGTGTGAATAAATAATTAACTCTAACTCAATTCATACTATTATTCGTTATTTCAAGAAATGAATTTGTTAACATTACATATGGGAGATCAACACATGACATTAATTACATAGTATATGCTAACCCAAGCTCAGAGTTAGATACATGTAAGTACGACAAAGTTCGTACCGGCAACAGTTTCATAATTACAGATCAATAAATTTATAATTAATAATTAATCAATTTATGCAAATAATTCGCATAAATATTAGCATTGTATATGGCGCCCAACGTGGGGCCGATTAATAGGGATAATCCTTGTTAAACAAGTTGGTTAAGTGCAGGCAGTGGTATAGTAGAATAGCTAGTAGTTTGATAAAGTATAATATAAGCATTAGAATAAAAAAAAAACAAATACTTGTAAAACAACTCTGAATGATTACACGAAGTCGAGCAAGAATGGCGACTAATAATAATAACTCCGAAAGTCAAGAATTCGACGTTAACAATGAGTTAAACATAGAAGGACGAGAGGAGAACGCGACGCCCAGCGACGACGTTAGCGCGTGTGAATCTGAGATAAGGGCGGGGGGACAGGTGTCCCAACCCGGCGAATTAAATCTACAAATGCTACTCGAGAAGCTGACCGAGAAGTTAGATCAGCAGAAGAATGATCTGAAACAGATGCAGGAAAAACAAAACGAAAAACAAAACTTAATTACGGAGAAATTGGAACAGCATAGCAGGGAACAAAAACAAATGCAGGAGGAATTAAAAAGACACAATGAAGAACAGATCAGCAAAATAACACTAGATCTGCAGGATTACGCTAAGAAGTGGGATGAGAAAATTAGCGATCTACAAAAGAAGAGTGAAAGTGGTATAAAAGAGTTGAAGAATGAACTGAAGAAACAGGTAAGAGAGAATAATGAAGTGAGAGAGAAAGACCGTCAAGAGTGGCAGGAAGCCATAAATAATACACAGAAGGTAATCGAGCAAGTCGACCAAAAATTAGATCACCAAATCCAAGAGACGAACAATAGAAACGAGGAATGGAGAAGAGAAGTACAGAACAATATAATACAACAACAACAAGAGCAGGGAGAAGCCGTCAAAGTATTAAAGCAGAAGATCGTTGAAGTGGACGACCGTCAACGCACGGTGGAACAGAAAACCACAACAACGGAGAAGGAGAAGGATGTGATAAGTGAAGAGTTAAGAAGTCACATCAATCATATTAAAAGTGAACAAGAAAGACTACAGCGACGGATAGCGGAAACTGAGATAGGACCGTCCACGAGAGCGAATGGAAATAATAACTCCGAACTCAAATACAACGGAACAGACCGTTTTCCTATAGAGTTCCTAAAAGAATTATCCGAGCACCAGCTGATGTACTACCCGGCGGATAACGTGAAGTGGATTGGGAAACATCTCGAGGCCGATGCAGCTATATGGTGGCGTGTGGTACGTGACCAGATCAAGAACTTCGATGAATTTAAAGAGATCTTTACGCAGAAGTATTGGGGCCCGGAGAAGCAGAATGATGTCCGGAACAAGCTGGAGTATGGTCGTTTCGACTGGCGTGGGAGTATGAGCGCTGTCCAATACATGGAACGACAACTTCTGGAAAGCCGTCAGCTTACACCGCCGCTCACGGATTATCAACTGATTAGGAAGATAACGCGACATTATGGACGAGAACTAGAGATAGCGAGCGTCACTAGGGACGTCAGGACGATCCAGAATCTCGAATCATTGATTTCTGAATATGCCATGATCCGGCAAAGAAACAGTAGAGATGATCGGTTTGTGCGTCAGACAGACAATTTGAAAGACCGGGACACAAGAGGGGTGCCTCATGGTCAACAGAATAACGCCGTAAACAAGGTAATTACGGAGCCAAAACCTTCACACTGGCAACATAGAAAGGGGGAAGGAGGAAACTACCGACAACCCCAACATTTCAGTAACAAGCCGGCAATAAATACCATTGAATTTGTAAACAATGGAGCCTCAACGTTGTAATAAAACAATAAATAAAGTCTGTGTGTTTAATTGGTGTGTCTCTCGACGTCTTACTGGTCAGAAACGCTTCCTTAAGTTTCCCAGTTGATCGAGTCCCAAATGTAGCAAGACCTGTCAAATAGCGTTATGCTGTTGAAGAAATATATGTGTAGTTTCACCAAAAGTTTTAAAACAAAAATTGTTCCTTGTTGAAGAAAAATAAAAAAAATTAAAAAAAAAAATTATAATTAAAAAAACATTTCTTTTTATTAATTAATTAAAATCAATTAATTAATAGTGTGCTGTGAAGTTTTAAAATGTATATCACTCCTCTAAGAAATTTTATTGATGTTCTTGTATTTTCCAAATAAACTACAACCACTCATAAGATTGTCTCCAGGACAATCGATACTTGTTTACTTTTTCGTTTTGTAGGTTATCTTCCCTTGTATGTGGTAAAATCCTAGTAGTTTATTATTTAAAATTATATTAATGGTAATTTGTAATATAAATGAAAGAAAGAACTATTTTGTGGTGAAAAGTATTAAGGGTTTATTAAATAATTGAAATATAGACTCTTTTCGATTATAATATCGACTCTCAGGGTATCGAAACAGTTACAAGGTTTGGTATATAAAATTCAACAAGGTTCTTTAAACAGCTAATTATTATCAAAGTCAGAGAAATCGGGCCAATATTTAAAAAGTATAACGTTACAACAAGTTAATTACTAATACTAGATACATACATTGAATAATAAATTTGAAATAATATAATTTGTTGTCACCAACACAGCTGACGGGAAACAAGGAGGCGTTGCTAACGACAATCTGCAAATGGCTGCCGTCAAGTCGGTCAAAATGTCCTCTGTATCTGCGATGTTCCAAATAAGATATTTTCTGGTAGTATTTACGTCCTGGTGTCTGCAAATCTCTTTTCTGATGTTGTGTAGTGTCTTAAGTGAAGTTTCCGTGTTGTCTTTTGTATATCTGTGTAGTTATAAGTTCGTTCACTTTTTATGATTCCGACACTAATATATGGTTATGTGGTATACTGTTTTCTTGTGTTTTATAGTGTTTTTCGGTGTAGTTATGTGCTGTCCAGTGTTATTTAGTCTTTATATATTGATTTTGTCACTATGTGGACGTTCCAGAATGATTTTATACGCCACTCGCGATTTCACAAAAACGTACCGTTCACTTACTCGCCATTACCGTTTCTAGTTAGGTTAGCTCGGTTATAAACCGCTTGTCAAATTCACCGTACAATTACCAATAATCAACTATCTTATTTCCTCCAGTTTCGACTAAACTCTTAGCCAATATAATATTATTCTTAACATTGTTCAAATATAATTTTGCATCCTGTGCATATTCCCAAATACACTATATAACTGCCTAAACTTTGGTTATTTATCAATTTTATTTGCTAGATGTAATTTAAATTAATCCTTCAGTTCATTCGGCGTATTTTAAGATTGAATAATGCCGTTTTATAATGTTTTCTGTCCAAAATTAGTAATTTTACTTTCATTTTGTATTCAGTGAAAAATTAAAAATTAGCTTCCTGTCATTATGCAAATTCAGCCATTTTTTCAGTTATATTTATTATTAATAATCTTATATTGTATTAAAAGGTTTATATTCCCTTATTTTCTTGTAATTAATTGAATTGGTTAAATTCTAAAATATTATTTTGGAATATATGACTCCCCTCTCCAAATTTCTGAGTTTAGTCATTTTCATTTTTATTTATAATTCTGAATATAATTTTATAAAATCTTTCTAAATGGTATGTGCAATTATATGGCTTCATCTCAGGTTTATTTTGTGTAAATCCCTTTTGTTTAATTGCATTTAAATGAGTAATTTCTCTGTTTTGATGAAGTTTGGTTTTCATTCTTTGGCCTAGATTTTTCAACAATTTTTTCTTACAAAATATTTTTACAAACAATAAATGATGTGTGATACCCTCTCTGACTTTTAAATATGGTATTATAAACTAAACATTTTTTCAAATAACACAACAATAATTAGTATTGGTTACAATACCATGAATAGTTAAACAAATACGGAATATTTTCAAATAATTGGTTGTCTTCAAACTTCAGACATGTTTTACAATCAAATACTTATTTCTAACATTGAAATATGGTTCACAAAAAAGGTTTTTTACCAACTAACATCTTAATTACTTCTTACTATTAACACAAGTAATAATTATGTTTACAGTTCTGATGTTAGTTGTAAATTTAAATAAATGACCTTATATCTAATACATTTTTAACATCCTTATCCTATATTTACAAAAACCTTATATCTATATTCTTATTTTCTAACTACTATACTAAGTTGGATTATACAGTTTTTTTACACTGTCTTTTAAATATTGTATTTGGGGAATTGTACCCTGTCATTAGTATAATTAAATCTGTTTTTTTTTTCTCATTATATAAAGCAAAATGTCACTTTAAACAGATTTATATCTTGTTACTATTCAAAGTAACATATTCACATAGTACACATTTTAAGTCACTGAAAGTTGCATATTTCATTGTATTCAATGTTTGTGATTGCCAAGAATGAAACACAAGGTTTATTTTCTATAATACCCAAACTAGCACTGGTTCACTTTACACTTTTATTTTATGTTATTTCTAAATGGTCGTGTAGTCTTATTAGCATAATAAATTGGTTAGTGTTTTACAATGGAGATTTGTTCCTTGGGTACTATATTATTGTTTCATCTTGGTTCACTGGCAACTCTTACTTTACACACTTATCTCTCTTAATTTTATGTACGTGTTGTTACTATTTCGTTATACTTTTATTGGTATTTTATTATTTATTTTGGGGATATGGGGATTTGGGTGTCTTTTATAAGAGCTTGACATCTTCCTCAGGATGCTGCCTTCTTCTTCTTTCTTCTGTCTTCTTTTCTTCTGTCTTCTGGGACTGGTATCTTCTCCACCTTCTTCTTGATGCCATCGGGTTTCTTGGGATTTCTTCATCTTCTTCGGGTTTCTTGGGATTTCTTCATCTTCTTCGGGTTTCTTGGGATTTCTTCATCTTCTTCGTCATTTTAGAAATACATCACCTGTATTGGTTGATCTTGGCTTATTCAGGGTTTCTTTTCCATTTATATTTCCTCGTTGTGGGTTTGGTCATATTCTGTGTTGCTTTGTTATTTACTTTTTACCTTCCTGGGTTATAATTTGAAAACCTTTGGTTATTAGACTGGTTTTTGATGACTCATCACTAGTAACTCATTTTATTTGAACTTGTATTTTTTAAATAATAATGATTGCTTTCCACAGTTGCCATGAATTAATTTTTTATATTAAACTTAATGCTTTCTTCCAGATTTAAATGTTATAATTTTATTATTCTAATGATCAAATGCCATTCAATATTATGCATATATCTGTCACGTTACAACGTCTACCGCTAAGGTTAGTGGAACAGTAGAAAAAAAAAATTAAGTGGGTCACATGGAAAGATAGCCGTTCGTCGACCTACACTACAACAGTACGAGACTGATATTTTGTTACCTGATTTACGACATGAGTTAGTCCTAGATGAACAAACGCAACTGGAAAAGCGAATCTCAAAATGTCCAGAGATTGAGGTAAAATTTAATGGTGATGTTACAGTTTTAGCCTTGATTGATACGGGTTCTGCCATTAACGGAGTATCAGAAGAATGGTTTAACAGAAATAAACAACGCCTGCGTCCATACGAGGAACTCCGCATGAACAACACGTTAATTGTAAGTGCCGTCGGCGGAAGGTCTAAATTAATTAGAAAACAAATTATGTGTGAGATTTATATTGATGATGTTAGGTTAGATTGTGTTTTCCTAGTAATACCGAATTTAATTAGGGACTGCATATTAGGAATCAGCTTTTTAAAAGAAGAGGGATGCGTAATCGATATGAAGAAGGGAACCATCGAATTCGAAGGGAGGACTGGTGAACAGGAACTGCGGATACCAATCATACATATGGAACTGTTAGAAGAGGACTGGGACGGAATCGAGAGGAGGATTGATGAGAAGGTCGACAGTGTGACATGTGAAGACGAAACGACGAGGGAGGAACTAAGAAGGATTTTAGTAAAGTATCAGAATGTATTCCGGGAATGTCCAGGACGGATGGATTGCTACGAACATGAGTTTCGAGTGAAGGATAAAACACCATATTTCCAACGCGGGTGGCCAATCCCAATAGCGTATAAGGAAAAGGTGGACGCCGAAATCAGCAAGATGCTAAGATATGGCGTGATTGAAAGGGGCAGTAGTCCATACGTCAACCAAATGGTCACCGTAATAAAGAAAGATGGGAATGTACGTTTGTGTTTAGATGCGAGGAGGATAAATAGTGTCACTGTTCCAGACTACGAAGGACCGACTCCGATTCAAGAAATCCTGGCGAGATGCAGTAACATGAAATACTTATCAACAATAGATTTAACGAGTAGTTTTTGGCAGGTTCCGTTGAAACAACAATGCCGAGATTACACTGCATTTCTGTACGAAGGAAAGTGTTACAGATATACCGTAACTCCATTTGGACTTAGTACCAGTTCCGCAGCCCTGACGAGAGGTTTAGATATGGCATTATCCGAGGAGGTGAAAGAGAATACAATCATCTACGTCGACGATTGTCTTTGTTATTCGTCTAACGTAAGCACACATTTGGAGAATATTGAAGCATTACTTAAAAATTTATTGGCAGCCAACCTAACAATAAATTTGGAAAAATCACAATTTTTTCGCAAGGAGATCGCATACCTTGGGTATCAGCTTACTACTAATGGTATACGAGCATCCGAAGAGAAAGTAGCGGCAATCAGGAAGTTCCCGACCCCGAAGAATCAAAAGCAGTTAAAGGATTCCTGGGACTTACAAATTTTTACAACAAATTTACAAGCAAACATGCAGAAGTCACACAACCTTTGTTAAGTCTACTTAAAAAGGGTCAGAAATTTAATTGGACGCCCGATCTTGACCAGTGTTTCCAACAGGTCAAGGACTTGTTTATCAATACTGTTATCTTAAGTTTTCCGCAAGTAAATAAGAGGTACTTCTTACAATGTGATGCGAGTAATTTCGCATACGGAGGACAATTATACCAGTTGGACGACGATAAAAACATCTGCGTGGTAGCGTATACTAGCAAAACGTTCAAAGGTGCAGAACTAAACTACTTTACGACGGAAAAGGAGCTTCTAAGCATAGTTCGATGTCTGGAAAAATTCCGAATTTACGTTTTAGGACAACCATTGACCATAATAACAGATAACAAGGCGTTGATCTTCATCAGTAAGTGTCACCTAAACAACTCAAGGATCACACGTTGGATACTGAGTATTCAAGAGTATAACTTTGATATCATTCATTGTAAGGGAAAGGAGAATATTGTGGCCGACATCTTGAGTCGTTACCCAGAGGATATGACGAAGGAAGATCCAGTCGACGACAGTTATGAGTATCAAATGAACCATACAATAATTAAAATGAGTAAAGAAATGAACATGATGTTAAAGAACTTCGCGACGTACCAGTTAGAGGATAAGAAGCTACAGCAAATAATGAAGGATTTGACGACGGATGATAAGAATGAATTATGTAAATTTTATAAGTGTAGTAATGATAAGTTATATAGGAAAAGTAAGGGTCGATGGAAACTCTACGTACCGGAAAGCGTTACGGGGAGACTCATCGAAGAAATACACACAATGTACGGTCATGTTGGCAATAAGAAATGTATAAAGTTACTGCAGGAACATTTCACTTTCGACCGAATGTCGAAGCGCGTACAGGCGTACGTAAGGACGTGCGATAAGTGCCAAAAATGTAAGGATTCAAACAATCGTAACTTATTCGGTGGTACGAAGCCAATTATACCGACGAGTAAAGGTGAATTGATTAGTGGCGATTTTTATGGACCGCTTCCAACAGCAGCAGCAGGAGTAAAGTATATCCTCGTCATTATAGATAACTTTACCAAGTATGTAAAATTATACACACTTAGAAGAGCCACAACAGTAGCTACGCTTCGTAGACTCCGGCAGAATGTAAATGAGTGTGGAAGACCGAAAGCAATACTCACTGATAACGGTACGCAGTTTACGTCCAAACAATGGGTTAAAGGACTAGAGGAACTTGGAATTATACCTAAATACACGGCGATAAGAAACCCGCAAACAAACCTTGCCGAAAGCGTAAATAGGCAACTGGGTAACCTATTTAGGATATTTGTAGGGGACCAGCACACAAAATGGTCAAAATTCATAAATACTATAGAATGTTGCATAAATGAGGTCTACCATGAAACAATAGAAGTTACACCGTATGAAGCACATCACGGAAAAAAGCCGAGTCGTGTATGGGAGAAGTTCATAAAGGAAAGCTGCGATACGAAAGAAGAGACAGTGGATAACCACCAGATATTCGTTAGGATTAAACGGAAAAGAGAGCGACACGCAAAACGCGTGAATGAAACGAACAAAATGACGAGATTTCAGGTAAGAGACTTGGTGTTAGTGCGGACACATTACCAATCTGATGCGATGCACAGAAGAATCGAAAAATTTTGTGAGTTATACACAGGACCTTTTAAGATTAAAGATATTGTAGGCGAATCTACATATATATTAGTACATAATTGCGACGAAACTAAAATACGCGGCAAATTCAATGTAAGACTATTGAAACCATATTATGTAAGGGGAGAGTAACTGTGGCGGAACACGGCATCAGCATGCGTGCGAGGCAAAAGTGTTTGTTGAAAGGCGAAGTAGTAAATAAACAGAGAGGGAGGTGTGAAGTGACATAAGCCCAGCTGGCGAGGCTGACGACAACAGGTAGAGTTGTAGTTAGTAAGGACACTCTCCATGCGAGACAATGTTATAGTCGGACTATACGTACTTCACTAATAGACAGCAGAAAGAGAAATGAGCTAAGCGTCAGAATAGGAGGAGAAAAGACCGATCTAGATGATAAAGAATAACGGTAGTAGGAGCGAATGCAATCTACTAGTTAATTCATTCAGAATTGTCTAGACGAAACCTTAAACTTGTAATAAATTTAAAATGTCAGATTTTATATATTGTATAGATCGTCAATTAATTAACAGACGTACCTGTTATACTATTAAAATTTGTTTATTGAAGGACAGATATAAGCAACTGAGTTGCATAACAGAATTAAATATTGTAATAAGTTACTAGAATTAATTATTGAACTTAAGATTGTATTAGAAGCATAGAAAGAAGGGATATAAAATATGTTTATTTGACCTGTAGAATTATACAAATTCGATTTATTTTGTTGTAAATAATTATACGTGTGTTTAACAGAAATGTAGATTCAAAGTACCAGAGGGTAGGAAATACGATGAATGTTTGTAAGTAAGTATATGATGTCTTGAAAAAGAATGTTTTTAATCGCAAATTAATTTTGAAGGTAATAATAAAATTGTTTGAAGTATCCATAAACAATAAATTACTGCTAGTATTTATATAGTTTCTATTGTATACGTAAGTAAAAAGATAGCTTGTAAACAAAATAATTACCATTTGTTTATGTAATGTATGTGTATAGACAGATCTAGGAACGCACTAGAGCGCATAGTTTGTAAATGTATTCGTATTTATATTTGGTGAACAATAAATTAAACACTCAGGTGAATGAAAACAAAAAGGGGAGATAAAAACGGTTCTAAACAACAGTAGGTCAGTCGAGAGGAAGATATAGGTCAGCTATACTCGTTCCCATGGGAGATGGCCAATGTACTTAGTGATCGTACGCGAGTAAGGGCGAAATATGAATTAGTCGTTCCGATTAATCTGCACGACGAATCATATTTGGGGACACTGTGATATAATTAATATTTCATATATTTTTTTTTAATTTTTTTGGGTTATTGCGAGGGAAGTACGCCAGCAATTAGAGCCCGTTAAAAGTGACACTTGTTAGCGTTGTTCGAGGGTGGGCGGCGAAAGGGAACAAACCTTTCCTTTCCATTAAGACGTCGTAAAAACTATTCTCGAACAATGAGCTGTACGGCACATGTTGCAGCCAGCTGGACCATGCGTGATCCATGCTGATCGCTCACCTAATTGTTTAAATTTGTTCATTGAATTGTTAAATGTCGAATAGAATTTTATTGTTTTGTTGAAGAATTGTAGGTGCTCTTAAATTGATGTTATGAAATGAAGAAGAATGAATATGATTTAATAAATATAAGTTAGAATGGATTCGTTAGTATTCTATTAATTTATGTAACAAACCTGACTCACAACTTAACCTTTCATTAAACAGTATCTATATTACTAATTCAAGGTAACGATTATCAATTCAACTAATCAGAAAGATGCACAAAATAGAAGTTTCGAAGACAGTTAAAGTCAAAAGTAAATTCATATATAGCAAGTTGGAGTGTGAATAAATAATTAACTCTAACTCAATTCATACTATTATTCGTTATTTCAAGAAATGAATTTGTTAACATTACATATGGGAGATCAACACATGACATTAATTACATAGTATATGCTAACCCAAGCTCAGAGTTAGATACATGTAAGTACGACAAAGTTCGTACCGGCAACAGTTTCATAATTACAGATCAATAAATTTATAATTAATAATTAATCAATTTATGCAAATAATTCGCATAAATATTAGCATTGTAGTATATTATAAATACATTTCAGTTGTTACACTTTGTGGTAAGTATTCGAAACAAAATTCCATGGTTTTCATTAGCAGGCTTGTAACATGACAAGTAATTCCGACGTAAAAATATGTTTAATTGTTACGGAGTTTAAATAAACCAGCTTAACAGAATTACACAAACTGCGTGTGTGCGTGCGCGTGGTGTATACAGAAATGCGTCGGCCTATTTATTGCATATTTATATTTTATCCCCTTTAAGCCTGTAGCTTATTTAAACTTAATAATGGAAACAAATTTCAACGTCCTAAATAATTAGTGAGACTACTACAGGTATAATTTTGAAAACAACATTCAGATTTACTACAGGTTCATTTTTTATGGCCTTTGTAAACTAATATGGCAAACTGTACGTATATTGTCAGTGACTTGAAATTGGTGTTATCTATTTAATGTGTAAGGTATATACAAATTTTATTTGTATATATAAAATTTGAAAGTTAACTCACTATATGATATAGCCCTAAATATAATCGCGCATGACGGCGATAACTGGTGATAAGGATTGACTTAGTTAAATTAGTGGCTCGTCAACTACACGCGCGGTCGGACCGGTCCAACGGAGCCGAAGTTATATCTTATTATGTGTGTGCTGTCATTGTGACTTAATATAGTAAATTTGTGCAAATGTTTTTATGTGAATTTTAACGCCTGACGAAGGATACTGATGATGTGACACATGTCACGAAACGCGTCTATACGAATAACGCAAAAACGAAGTCACTGACGGATACAAGATAATTAAATTATTTGAAAGTTAAGATGACCATTTTCAAAAAGAGAATCATCTGGAAAAATTCCAAGAGTTCAAATATTTAGGCTCTATAATAAGCTGAGATGGTAAAATAAATACGGAAATTAATTCAAAAATAAGCAGTGGCTCGAGGCTTTTTCATGCACTAAAGACCACGTTCATTAGTAAGGCAGAAATGTCGAAGAAAGTTAAGATTACCATTTTCAAAAACACATATGAGCCAGTTCTTACTTATGGGACTGAAACCTGGGCTATTACTGAGAAGCATCTAAACTGTCTCCAAGCTATGGAGATGAGATACCTCAGGAAGGATGAAGGAAAGACAAGAAGAGATCGAGTCAGAAACACTACTATAAAAGTGAGTCTTAGGACAGTGTATCTTTGAAAAATCAAATTATAAAATATCGGTATGGAGAACCATACATGACTTCCATGTTCTAAGATTTATATTTAAAATCATTTTCGAAATGAAATATTACCATAGAAACTACTTCTTTCTACTTACTGCTTCAGCCTTAACCACAGTACTGTGGTCACTAACGTATACCACCTCACGTTATCGCACTCGATTTTCACTGATGATGGAAGTCGACGGTACTGCCGAAACGTCTGGTTCTGCAGAAAACATCGGACTACGGCCAAACATCCCGGGAAGGAATTTTAACAACAAACTACTACTTTGTTGCCGATAACGTAGTACACATATAAAAATTATCCCCTCCCCCTTCAACTATAATTTTCATTTATAGAAAATTACCACCACCCCGTTCAACTAGCCTCTTCATTTATAGATATTTCATCTACGTTTCTACAGTGGATTATTAAGATTTTCTTATCAGGATACTTTATTTATCAAAATTAAGTACTTTACTCTTGTTACAACAAAAAATGTTTCAGGTAAACTACCCTTTCCCCGTAACCGATCTTCACCAAAATCAACACGCCTTCCGTTCTCTACAATTTAGGGACGTATGCAAAAAATTATAGGATTGTGATTGAATCGGTAGTTATCGTTCGTCATAGACAAAAATTAACCTTCTTATCACATAAAACGTTGCTGGTAAACTAGCCTTTCTCTTAACTGATCTTCACCAAAATCAATAGGTCTTGAGTCCTCTACAATTCAGGAATGTATGCAAAACATTATTTGATTCTGTTTGAATGTGCGGCAGTTATCGTTCGTCATAGAAACAGTTACTCTTGTTAAAACATTAAAGGTGGCAGGTAAACTACCCCTTTCCCTTAACCGATCTTCACCAAAATCTACAGACTTTGAGTACTTAAAACTTCAGGAATGTATGCAAACAATTATTTGAATCTCTTTTAATATGCGGCAGTTATCATGCGTCATAAAAATAAAATTACCCTTTTAAAACATAAAACGTTGCACGTATACTACCCTTTTCTCTTAACCGATCTTTACCAAAATCAACGGACCTTGAGCACTCTGTAATTCAGGAAGGTGTGCAAAAATGTATTTGATTCTGTTTGAATTTGCGGCTGTTATCGTTTGCCATAGAAAAACATTACCCTTGATTAAAAAAAAAACGTTCAAGGTAAACTACCCCTTTCCCTTAACCGATCTTCACCAAAAACAATAAGTCTTGAGTACTCTACAAATAAGGGCTGTATGCAAAAAAATTTTTGATTCTGTTTGAATTTGCGGCTGTTATCGTTTGCCATATAAAATACCCTTTTTAAAACATAAAACGTTGCAGGTAAACTACCCCTTTCCCTTAACCGATCTTCACCAAAAACAATAGGTCTTGAGAACTCCAGAATTCAGGGCTGCATGCAAAACATTATTTGATTCTGTTTGAATTTGCGGCTGTTATCGTTTGCCATAGAAAATACCCTTGTTACAACATAAAACGTTGCTGGTAAACTACCCCTTTCCCTTAACCGATCTCCACCAAAAACAATAGATCTTGAGAACTCAAGAATTCAGGGCTCCATGCAAAACATTATTTGATTCTGTTTGAATTTGCGGCTGTTATCGTTTGTCATAGAAAATAATTACCCTTGATTTAAAAAAAAACGTTGCAGGTAAACTACCCCTTTCCCTTAACCGATCTTCACCAAAAACAACAGGTCTTGAGTACTCTACAAATCAGGGCTGTATGCAAAAAATTATTTGATTCTATTTGAATTTGCGGCTGTTATCGTTTGCCATAGAAAAAAATCTACACACACACACACACACACACACACACACACACACACACACTTTTCGAAAAATGACTTTTTTTCATGTTTTGAGTGTAGTACAATCAGAATCTGCAATAATCTCGAACACGATTTTTTTTGCCATCACCATACTTCCATTTCCTTAAGGAACATGGAAGTAAAACACAGTTGCGCTGGTTTGGAAACGTTCAGACGATGGAAGGGGATGGACTTCTAAAACAACTGTATGAAGCAAGAATTGCTGGCAGAAGACCCAGGGGCCGGAGAAGAAGAAGACAATGTGAGATGTTCTCTGCAGGGGCTGGGAGTGCAGTGGAATGAAGCCAAGGTCCTGCCCATCAGAGACTACGGTGGCGAGACTTTTGCTGAACCTCTACACCCTGCGGTAGAAAAGGATTGGAATAAGAAGAAGATATATAAAATTTACACACACACACACACACACACACACACACACACACACACACACACACACACACACACACACACACACACACACACACACACACACACACACACACACACACACACACACACAAATACTTATACACAAACAAAATTCGCCTGTTTTTTGTTGTTTTGTCAACTTTAACCGTTTTTGTGAGCTAGTAAATTTCTTATAGGAATTTATATTCTAAATATGCAACTATTTTATGATTTTTTTATTTAATTCTTTTTAATTGAAAATTACATTGTCTCTGGTTTTTACAGCATCTTTAAAAAAATAATCACAAATATTTTAAAATTTGAAATTTTGAAAAATTTACATAAATTCATATAATTTATAATTAATGGATTCAGAATATGTAAGCGTATTGTTGTATTTGCGCGTTTTTAAGCAACTCTTGTTGTTATCTGAATTTTTAGATTTATCTAATTTCTCGTATTTATGGTTTTAATTTACACCCATTTTACGTATTGCTGGGCATAATTATATAAAATATGTAATATAAGTTGAAGGATGACGAACTCTTGTGACTATAATAAATTAGTCTTTCTTCTGGGCTTTCTTCTAGACTTACTACAAGTGACATTTTTGGCATCACTTATTGTATCTAATTAAAATACACCTATCGTTCTATATCGATCACGGGATACGTAACATTCGAAAAATTAATGTATCTAATGTTGCTGTTTTGTTCCGATTGGTAGACAGAATTGTTTACTATTATAAAATCTGTTTAGGGTGGATTCAGATTTTTTATCAGTTCTGGATAATGTTAATCGGAATAATTTATTTTATATTTCTTCTTCGATTGTAATTCCATTTTATTATGGATTTTATTCGTAGCATTTAGTATTTTACTAATAGCTATCTCATCGTTTTCTGAAATATCCATTATTCATATATCGACAGATCTGTAATAAATTCCTTCCGTTATTCGTTTTAATTAGGTACATTTTTTATGTATTAACCTATTTGCGGTAAGATTATTTCTGAACGAGTGGTTATAGTTGGAAGACTCACTGCTACAACAACGATTTGTTTATACTGGATCTGAAATAATTTTTAACGTCTTGTATGACATACATATTATTTTCTATTTTGTCTTTTACGTTATCATTATTATGATTATTCCTTCACAATTGGTTATCGTTTTATACCATGCTAGTTATCATATCACTTTGTATTTTTGTTTAGAACATATACGGTAGGCTAAGTGTTAACTGAATGTTGCACAGTTTTTTTGAAGCTTTTTTGTTACGTATTGTTATTTTCATAGTAGCGTCTGATTTAATAACTTTATACGCTATATAAAGATACCAGATATTTTATTAAAGAAAAGTTTACGCAGTTTATTAAAATGTTCATTTATGCTTCATAAGGAATATCCATTTTTATAAAAAAAGCTATTACTTCCATGTTTCTTAAGGAAATGGAAGTATGATGATGGCAAAAAAAATCGTGTTCAAGATTATTGCAGATTCTGATTGTACTACACTCAAAACATGAAAAAAGTCATTTTTCGAAAAGTGTCTGTGTGTGTGTGTCTGTCTGCCTGTCTGTCTATAGATTTTTTTCTATGGCAAACGATAACAGCCGCAAATTCAAACAGAATCAAATAATTTTTTGCATGCAACCCTGATTTGTAGACTTCTCAAGACCTGTTGTTTTTGGTGAAGATCGGTTAAGGGAAAGGGGTAGTTTACCTGCAACGTTTTATGTTTTAACAAGGGTATTTTCTATGGCAAACGATAACAGCCGCAAATTCAAACAGAATCAAACAATTTTTTGCATACAGTCCTGATTTGTAGAGTACTCAAGACCTATTGTTTTTGGTGAAGATCGGTTAAGGGAAAGGGGTAGTTTACCTGCTACGTTTTATGTTTTAACAAGGGTATTTTCTATGGCAAACGATAACAGCCGCAAATTCAAATAGAATCAAATAATTTTTTGCATACAGCCCTGAATTGTAGAGTACTCAAGACCTATTGTTTTCGGAGAAGATCGGTTAAGGGAAAGGGGTAGTTTACCTGCAGCGTTTTTTTATCAAGGATATTTTTTTTTTTTTGCAAACGATAACAGCCGCAAATTCAAACAGAATCAAACAATGTTTTGCATACAGCCATGAATTGTAGAGTTCTCAAGACCTTTTGGTTTTGGTGAAGATCGGTTAAGGGAATAGGGTAGTTTACCTGCAACATTTTATTTTTTAACAAGGGTAATTTTTTCTATGACTAACGGTAACTGCCGCATATTCAAACAGAATCAAATAATTTTTTGCATACATCCCTGAATTGTAGTGATCTCAAGGCCTTTTGATTCTGGTGAAGATCGGTTAAGGGGAAGGGGTAGTTTACCTGCAACCTTTTACGTTTTAACAACAGTAAAGTACTTGAAAATTCATTTAAACTTTTTCAAACAATGGTAATTGTTAAAAATAAAATAATTTTGTTGCCAGGCAATAAAATTATAGTTTTTTCATTTTAATGTAAATCATGTATGAGAGAAAATATATCGTTCGTGGCAGGCAAACATATCTCAATTATGTAATGTTTACGTTTCCATTTTATTATTATGATTACTGCTATAAAAAGGCAGGGAACACACACACACAAAATTCGCGTTATTTCTGGCTTCACTCATGTTTATTTTCTTACATTTGCACGCTTTTTAAATGGAAAGTGCCGAAACCCACACCAACATAACGCGTGCAAGCCGAAAAATTGTCCCGCGTGGATAGCGATTTGCTTCCTGTGGATCGCTGGGCAGTGTAACTGCACGTGTTTACAGAGGAACGATTCATAGACAGAATTTTCGTCTTTAGGGAATGAACCCTCTGCAAGATGCTGAGGGTCCATGAGTGATTTCGGAGCGCTTCTTCTTTTCCGCGTGTTTGTTCTGTGAAACATACACTGTAGATTCGCAGCTTTACTCTAAAAGCAACGCTAAATAGGAAATGTTGAAAATTTTTGTCCACGGTGTACCCTCATACACACTAAACCTGCCTGATGTTTTAATTACGGACATAATAATATTAAAACTTTGGAAACTTGAGCACTACTTAATGGAGATCAAACATTAACTTATACAAGCCATTAATTTTATGCATATTTTTTGTATATCTGTGTACAACGTTATCGGCAACAAAGAAGTAGTTTTTTGTTAAAATTCCTTCCCGGGCTGTTTGGCCGTAGTCCAATGTTTTCTACAAAAACAGACGTTTCGGCAATGCCATCGACTTCCATCATCAGTGAAAATCGAGTGCGATAACGTGAGGTGGTATACGTTAATGACCACAGTACTGTGGTTAAGGCTGAAGCAGTAAGTAGAAAGAAGTAGTTTCTATGGTAATATTTCATTTTGAAAATGATTTTTAAATATAAATCTTAGAACATGGAAGTTATGTATGGTTCTCCATACCGATATTTTTTATCTTTACACAATTCTATATTTTATTTAACTAAATTTATTACTTGATTTATCTAGTTAATTTATTATTTATGTAGTTGTTTTAGTTTAAAAATTTCATTGTTCTGCTTTCAATTTGTATATTATTATTGTGGTGTTATTATGTTCCTTTTTAGTTTTGGTCATAGTTAACCATTAGTATTCACTTTATGGGTTATTTCTGTAATAAGTACGATCTGTTTTCTGTGCTAATTTTGTTCTGTGGTTTGTTTTATTTGAAGTTTGTAACGTAATAATTAAATTTTTTTGAAACTGATATCTGCTAATTTAACAAATTTAGTGTCTCATATGTGAGTTACACAACGTACTTAGTCTCTGTCTCCTCGTGTAAATGAAGACACAACTAAATCTAACTTAACTGATGTGCTCCAGAAAAAATGTTCAATACTGCATTCTGTCAATAAATACAAGCCTATCACGCGAGAGCTTATAGTAGAAAAAAACTAACATCGAATACAGAAAAAAAGAATTTTCAAGTTTGGACACTGGTCGAAGTGTTAAGTACAGTGTTACACTGGTATAATCAGCATAACCACGCGTTCTCCCTAGGAATGTGATTTCACAGAATGGGTAAGAAGTTTTCTGTTAATATTACTATTAACCGAAAAAGCCGTTGTTATTTAAAAGGCATTTTAATCGAAAACAGATGCTACCTGCTTGTATTTATCAATTTTAAAAGAGAAAGATCGTGTTTCGATGAAGCAATTAAGAAAGAACTTCAATATCAATAAAAAGTTCCCTATCCCTCGACACAGGACGATCAGTAAGAGGCACAAACAGCTCGTTGAAATTTTCTCAGAGACCAAAACAAAAAAATCCATAATAAAAGTTACTAGGAATTATCTAGGCATCAGCCATTCAAAAAGCTATGCTCGCGTAGACGTGGTTAACGTGGGAACATTAAATACGAAGAACTGAATGATCAATAACTGATTCCGGGATGATTGTTGAGAAAAAGGAAACGGGCGCCTATTCAAAACGGAGTCCGGGAGCATAAAAATGTACAGTGACTTAAGTTACAACTATATAAAAATCACAATAAAGTACCAGTAATGAGTTTAATAATACAGTAATCTTTTTTTTTTAATATAAAGTTACTAATACTACGCCTACGTCATTTTGGGCTTGGTTCTTATTATACGGAAGTGTAAAAGTTTTTAGTTACTAGAATTTAGTTTGCTCAATGTATTTCTTCAATTTTATACATTTTTTACAATTTATACGAATTTTATTATACCTAATGTATTATTATTACAATCTAACAATAACACTTTAAATTCATCTGGTATAATCGGACTACCTCCATGCTAGTAATTTTTCCGTAATGTTTCGGTCATAAAATCTCAACTCTTCTCACTTCACTTACTGGAGAACACAGTCACAAAATTTATAATATGACTGACTTCAAAACAAATGGCACTCAGAATAAAAATTCGGTTTAAAACACTAATACGACGTTACGAGAAGCAAATAACAATATAAAGAACGTAGTATCAAAACGAAATCATCAGCGCCTACTCGTATGTGTCAAACCAGGTCAATTGCAAACGTATCGAAACTATTCGATTTAAGGCACAGACCTACAATGACTTTTATATCTACTTCACTAAATATAATTCTCACCGAACGAGGACGTTCCTATAGAAGATACTTAACGCCTACAATAAATGTAACACAAAATCACTGTTCCGTACCATTACTGTTCTTCACTAATTTTTTTTTTCTATTCCCTTCAATCCGACAAGTTTTTATGGAAAACACAAAAAAAAATCAACAAGCGAAAAAACGGAAAAGCAATTTTACGTTACGTTTCAGTTCTAGCGTGACATAGTCCTCTCCTAAATTTTGTATTTTTTTTTTCTAAGTATCGGATACTGTAAGGTGAAATTGCTGATGTTTTACGTTTTCGTCTATTAGGCTATACGTATAACCGTTTGGACCTATTAACACACAACTACACTTTCAGAAGCTTACAATTTTATATACAAGGACCTATGATCCATCATAACTTTAAACGCGGTTACGGAGGAGCACACGTTGAATTGTGAGATGATATAAAAACATGAAAGATTATTATAACCCCGTAATACGTATATATATATATATATATATATATAAGCGTAAAACAATGTATGGTATGTTGGTAAACTCCATAAGACACTGTTTTATCTTTTGTAATCGGATAACAATAGGTCTAATGTAGAGCTTACTGCGCAGAACTCCTATACCATAGGTTTGGAATCGAGCCAGTCACACTGCAAAAGAATTCAATTAGTCCAATAAACATTTCTCTCCAGGGACACTCGGCTGTGAGAAGTAAATCCATAAATCTATGTGACAAACTTCACAGGCAAAAATCGAATGTGAGTAGAGAGCTTTACGATTACGAACTCATCAAACGTTAAATTATAAATTATCAGAACAACATACTTTTCATTTTGCAACAAACAGCAGTTGAAGTTACAAAAACTGAAATGAATTGATAGGTTATCATTATAAACGAAACAATACGAGAATGGCAAGAGGCTGCACTTTTCTTGCTAATCCATAGCCAATTATTCATATACAACATAAAGGCATTAAACATCTTGAAACGACATAAATCTCTTTTCAATTTACAACGTTCAATTCTCTTTTCAGGTTAAAAAAAAATACTCGGAGACATGTCAGGGAATTATATTATTAGAGCAATAGAAACAAACTAGTAAGACAATTTTCGTAATCGAATTATTACAAAGTCAAGTGAATAAATTTACAAATAAATAAACCTAAGATAAAGGAACTACATGTTTACATATGAATTCTTAAACGTTTTCAAATTAACATTTACTGTGTTCATGGCAATTCCTAACATAAGGAAATCGAAAAGGAAATTTTGAACAACTCTAATATTATCGTAACTTAACTATAAAACCTGATTAAATTCGATCAGTATATACCGACACTCCATACATCAATCTTATTTATGTAATACTAAAGAATTTTGTAACGAATGTTATGCTTTTCTAGCAAATTATCACAATCAGTTATGAAAATCACTATAAGTTTGTAGAAGCAGTCAAAAACGTGCACATTTTAAAACGACTTCTTACATAAGGATGAATAAACAGCTGTTATTTTACTCTGTTGTTTAATATAAGAACTATTATCGTACAACATATTATTCATCATTATTGCTTGAAGAATATTCCTTACTGTCAGTGGCTATTAAGTCTTCATACATCATCGATTGTAAATCCTTACATGCGACAATCCTAAGCTAATCAAAGCGAGTCACTAAATTACTGAAGTAAAAATTTCATATCCAGGTCAAAAACAATTTGCTAAGGCCATGTTACAAATCAGTGTAAATAAATTGATTTTTAACCGCCTAATTAAATTGCATTGTGTTTTAAATAATTTATTCAAATTAGCATAGAAATTTATTAACACTAATAATACGAATTATATTTGTTTTCATATGGCAATAATGTAGCCTTGTAAATTTAATATAATTTTTAAACACACTTCTTTTTTAATTGCACAATCTCCCTCATATATACAGGTGCGCATATGTAAGGTATTTATGTAAAAAAACACCCGCACACACACACACACACACACACACACACCACATATTCTATAAAAACCAATAAATTAATAAATGGTTAACGTAACTAAATACGAGAGATCAATCAGTTACTGCAGTTAGTGCGTTACTTACTGCGTTACTTTATGCGTATTAGGAACCTTGAAATCACTGACATTTCTAAAGAAATAGCAAAAGTGTATGATGTAGGCCTACACGCTGAACACCGCTAGAAATGTTCAGTGGATGAGATCGTGGAAAATTTCTAAAAGAAAATAGTAAAATAAAAGTTTACGGCTTAATCATTATCGTCAATACTACAGTACTAGTAGTCATTGACACGTAGTTCACCATTTATAGGCTCCACAGACCAGACGTAAATCACACAATTTAAAAGAAGAGACACTAAGATCAAACGTGAACAGTTTTCTAATTCTTAAAACACAAACCGTACATTTGGTTACGTTATCCATATGTAACGATCATTTCATTTAACGAGCAAACTGAATATGGTGAAGTAAATAGTACAAGTTATTAAATACTAGTAATCATCACCTAAAAATCTGTGTTCGATGTGAAATGCAATGTATATTAGTAATCAAACTTATAAACAAAAATAAAGAGCAATTACAGCTTGTATTGCCGAAAATATCACACCGCAAGTTATTCAACAGCATAGTGAATACGTTTGGATTAACACCAATGGAGAAGTCCTCTTTCCGAATTTCAACAGATTTTAGTTGTTAACAAAAAATAAAAGCCTTAACTGCACAATCCGCCAGTATTGAGGTTTAGCTTACAAAATTCTCGGCCATTTATTAAGCTAAATTTTCATCTACTTCCTCAATGCATACAGGACGTTATCAGTGTGCAAACTAAGACATAATGGGGAGAAAAAGGGACAGAGTTTTCAATTAAGTAATAACACACTTACGGACCACGTTTGAGTAACATTCTTCGGTTCACTATTCTGAGAACGTTTGATACACAGATAGAATAAATGTCTATTCACAGAAGAAATCTTTTTTACGTTTCCTCGTGCGGTATAAGTGCTCATAAGTAGCCGATGAAAAATTCGGTTGATTACATGTATACATGACGAAAAAGTTAGGTATAGAGAAAACTGTCAAATTAGAATTACTTGACCACCAAATAGTAGAACTCACTATAGGCACATGAATTTTAATAATTTATTAATATTTTCAACACACAAAGAGTTCTATACGAAGATGCGATGAAGAAATAATAAAATTCATAAATAATATTTAATCTATACACAATTTAACTGACTACAAATAATTAAAAGTGGCAAGCTACACATTATTTTGTAACAAAGGACTGTGATAATTTTGAAGCTCTGCTTGGCAAAATCACACGGTGTTCAGTTAAAAAAAATCACAGACTGTACGTATTTAAATATAAAACTCGATTTAGTCTGGGTACAAAAACTCTCAGTACAGGTCGAAGGTGCGAACAGAAATTGATTATGAAATAGCACCAGTTACAATCGTTCTCGAATGGCTGCTTAATAGATGTGAATTCCATTCACAGATGAAACATTTTCATTGCCCACGTACAATAACAAATTGAGCCCATATATTTTTTGGTTAACCAGATACATGAAAATATTAAACTTTATCCCACTTTAAAACAAACATGAGAATTTTGGACACTAGTTTAGGCCTATCAATGGGCGCAGATAGATATGACCGCGTATCTATGATGAATGTCTGGATCGGTTTACAGATTCAACATAATATTTTTATAAATATCGGTATGGAGAACGATACATGACTTCCATGTTCTAAGATTTATATTTAAAATCATATTCGAAATGAAATATTTCCATAGAAACTACGTCTTTCTACTTATTGCTTCAGCATTAACCACAGTACTGTGGTCACTAACGTATACCACCTCACGTTTTCGCACTCCATTTTCACCGATGACGGCAGTCGATGGCACTGCCGAAAAGTCTGGTTTTGCAGAAAACATTGGACTACGGCTAAAGAGCCCGGGAAGCAATTTTAACAAAAAACTACTTCTTTGTTGCCGATAACGTAGTACACATATAAAAAATTCTCCCCTCCACCTTCAACTATAATTTTTAATAATAGAAAATTACCCCCACCCCGTTCACCTAACCTCTTCATTTATAGATATTTCATCTACGTTTCTACAGTGGATTACTATGAGCTTCTTATCAGGATACTTTATTTATAAAAATTAAGTACTTTACTCTTGTTAAATCATAAAATGTTTCAGGTAAACTATCCCTTTCTCTTAACCGATCTTCTCCAAAATCAATAGACCTTCCGTCCTCTACAATTCAGGGATGCATGCAAAAAAATATTTGATTCTGTTTGAATGTGAGGCAGTTATCGTTCGTCATGGAAACATTTCTCTTGTTACAACATAAAATGTTGCAGGTAAACTACCCCTTTCCCTTAACCGATCTTCACAAAAATCAATAGACCTTGAGCTCTCTGCAACTCAGGAAAGGGTGCAAAAAATTATTTGATTCTCTTTGAATTTTCGGCAGTTATCGTTCGTCATAAAAATATCGGTATGGAGAACCCATGACTTCCATATTCTAAGATTTGTATTTAAAATCATTTTCAGCCAAACAGCCAGGCTGTGTCTTACCTGCCTTTTTATTGCTGTATTAAATGAAAAATATTATATTACATTAAAATGAAAAAATTATAATTTTATTGCCTGGCAACAAAATTATTTTATTTTTAACAATTACCATTGTTTCAAAAAGTTTAAATAAATTTTCAAGTACTTTACTCTTGTTAAAACGTAAAAGGTTGAAGGTAAACTACCCCTTCCCCTTAACCGATCTTCACCAAAATCGAAAGTCATTGAGACCTCTACAATTCAGGGACGTATGCAAAAAATTATTTGATTCTGTTTGAATTTGCGGCTGTTATCGTTTGCCATATAAAATACCCTTGTTAAAAAAACGTTGTAGGTAAACTACCCCTTTCCCTCAACCGATCTTCACCAAAAACAATAGGTCTTGAGAACTCTACAATTTAGGGCTGTATGCAAATAATCTTTTGATTCTGTTTGAATTTGCGGCTGTTATCGTTTGTCATAGGAAATACCCTTGTTAAAACATAAAACGTTACTGGTAAACTACCCCTTTCCCTTAACCGATCTTCACCAAAAACAACAGATCTCGAGAACTCTACAATTCAGGGCTGTATACGAACCATTATTTAATTCTGTTTGAATTTGCGGCTGTTATCGTTTGCCAAAAAAAAAATTTCCCTTGATAAAAAAAAACCGTTGCAGGTAAACTATCCCTTTCCCTCAACCGATCTTCACCAAAAACAATAGGTCGCGAGTACTCTACAAATCAGGGCTGTATGCAAAAAATTATTTGATTCTGTTTGAATTTGCGGCAGTTATCGTTTGCCATAGAAAAAAATCTACAGACACACAGACAGACACACACACAGACACTTTTCGGAAAACGACTTTTTTTCATGTTTTGAGTGTAGTAGAATCAGAATCTGCAATAATCTCGAACACGATTTTTTTTGCCATCACCATACTTCCATTCCTTAAGGAATATGGAAGTAAATATCGTTTGCCATAGAAAATACGCTTGATAAAAAAACGGTGCAGGTAAACTACCCCTTCCCCTTAACAGATCTTCACCAAAAACAATAGGTCTTGAGTACTCTACAAATCAGGGCTGTATGCAAAACATTATTTGATTCTGTTTGAATTTGCGGCTGTTATCGTTTGCCATAGGAAATACCCTTGTTAAAACATAAAACGTTACAGGTAAACTACCCCTTTCCCTTAACCGATCTTCACCAAAAACAATATGTCGTGAAAACTCTACAATTCAGGGCTGTATACGAAACATTATTTAAGTCTGTTTGAATTTGCGGCTGTTATCGTTTGCCAAAAAAAAAATTTCCCTTGATAAAAAAAAACCGTTGCAGGTAAACTACCCCTTCCCCTCAACCGATCTTCACCAAAAACAATAGGTCGCGAGTACTCTACAAATCAGGGCTGTATGCAAAAAATTATTTGATTCTGTTTGAATTTGCGGCAGTTATCGTTTGCCATAGAAAATACGCTTGATAAACAACGTTGCAGGTAAACTACCCCTTCCCCTCAACCGATCTTCACCAAAAACAATAGGTCTTGAGTACTCTACAAATCAGGGCTGTATGCAGAAAATTATTTGATTCTGTTTGAATTTGCGGCTGTTATCGTTTGCCATAGAAAATACCCTTGTTAAAAAAACGTTGTAGGTAAACTACCCCTTTCCCTTAACCGATCTTCACCAAAAACAAAAGGTCTTGAGAACTCTACAATTCAGGGCTGTATACGAAACATTATTTGATTCTGTTTGAATTTGCGGCTGTTATCGTTTGCCAAAAAAAAAAAATTTCCCTTGATAAAAAAAAACCGTTGCAGGTAAACTACCCCTTTCCATCAACCGATCTTCACCAAAAACAATAGGTCGCGAGTCCTCTACAAATCAGGGCTGTATGCAAAAAATTATTTGATTCTGTTTGAATTTGCGGCAGTTATCGTTTGCCATAGAAAAAAAATCTACAGACACACAGACACACACACACACACACACACACACAGACACTTTTCGGAAAACGACTTTTTTTCATGTTTTGAGTGTAGTAGAATCAGAATCTGCAATAATCTCGAACACGATTTTTTTTGCCATCACCATACTTCCATTCCTTAAGGAATATGGAAGTAAAAATTACCCTTTTACTTCCATATTCCTTAAGGAAATGGAAGTATGGTGATGGCAAAAAAAATCGTGTTCGAGATTATTGCAGATTCTGATTGTATTACACTCAAAACATGAAAAAAGTCGTTTTCAGAAAAGTGTCTGTGTGTGTGCGTGTGTGTGTGTGTGTAGATTTTTCTCTATGGCAAACGATAACTGCCGCAAATTCAAACAGAATCAAATAATTTTTTGCATACAGCCCTGATTTGTAGAGTACTCACCACCTATTGTTTTTGGTGAAGATCGGTTGAGGGAAAGGGGTAGTTTACCTGCAACGGTTTTTTTTATCAAGGGAAATTTTTTTTTTTGGCAAACGATAACAGCCGCAAATTCAAACAGAATCAAATAATGTTTCGCATACAGCCCTGAATTGTAGAGTTCTCAAGATTGGTGAAGATCGGTTAAGAGAAAGGGGTAGTTTACCTGTAACGTTTTATGTTTTCACAAGGGTATTTCCTATGCCAAACGATAACAGCCGCAAATTCAAACAGAATCAAAAGATTATTTGCATACAGCCCTAAATTGTAGAGTTCTCAAGACCTATTGTTTTTGGTTAAGATCGGTTAAGGGAAAGGGGTAGTTTACCTGCAACGTTTTTTTAACAAGGGTATTTTCTATGGCAAACGATAACAGCCGCAAATTCAAACAGAATCAAATAATGTTTTGCATACAGCCCTGATTTGTAGAGTACTCAAGACCTATTGTTTTTGGTGAAGATCGGTTAAGGGGAAGGGGTAGTTTACCTGCAACGTTTTTTTATCAAGCGTATTTTCTATGGCAAACGATAACAGCCGCAAATTCAAACAGAATCAAATAATTTTTTGCATACGTCCCTGAATTGTAGAGGTCTCAAGGACTTTCGATTTTGGTGAAGATCGGTTAAGGGGAAGGGGTAGTCTACCTGCAACCTTTTACGTTTTAACAACAGTAAAGTACTTGAAAATTCATTTAAACTTTTTCAAACAATGGTAATTGTTAAAAATAAAATAATTTTGTTGCCAGGGAATAAAATTATAATTTTTTTATTTTAATGTAAATTATGTATGAGTTAATATCTTTATATATATAATTCTTCTGTACGTGTGTATGTCACTGAACTCCTCCATGAATAAATTAATATATCGTTCGTGGCAGGTAAGCATATCTCAGTTATGTAATGTTTATGTTTCCATTTTATTATTATGCCTACAGCAATAAAAAGGCAGGTAAGACACACACACACACACACACACACACAATTCACGTTATTTCTGTCCTCACTCATGTTTATTTTCTTACATTTGCACGCTTTTTAAATGGAAAGTGCCGAAACCCACACCAACATAACGCGTGCAAGCCGAAAAATTGTCCCGCGTGGATAGCGATTTGCTTCCTGTGGATCGCTGGGCAGTGTAACTGCACGTGTTTACAGAGGAACGATTCATAGACAGACTTTTCGTCTTTAGGGAATGAACCCTCTGCAAGATGCTGAGGGTCCATGAGTGACTTCGGAGCGCTCCTTCTTTTTCGCGTGTTTGTTCTGTGAAACATACACTGTAGATTCGCAGCTTTACTCTAAGCAACGCTCAATAGGAAATGTTGAAAATTTTTGTCCACAGTGTACCCTCATTCACACTAAACCTGCTCTGATGTTTTAATTACGGACATCATAATATTAAAACTTTGGAAACTTGAGCACTACTTAATGGAGATCAATCATTAACTTATACAAGCCATTAATTTTATGCATATATTTTATATATATGTGTACAACGTTATCGGCAACAAAGAAGTAGTTTTTGTTAAAATGCCTTCCCGGGATATTTGGCCGTAGTCCAATGTTTTCTAAAAAACCAGACATTTCGGCAAATGCCATCGACTTCCATCATCAGTGAAAATCGAGTGCGATAATGTGACGTGGTATACGTTAGTGACCACAGTACTGTGGTTAAGGCTGAAGCAGTAAGTAGAAAGAAGTAGTTTCTATGGTAATATTTGATTTCGAAACTGATTTTAAATATAAATCTTAGAATATGGAAGTCATGTATGGTTCTCCATACCGATATTTTAAAACATAAAACGTTGCTGATAAATTACCCCTTCCCTTAACCGATCTTGAACAAAATCAACAGACCTTGAGTTCTCTTTAGTTCAAAAAGGTATGCAAAAACCTAGTTGATTCTGTTTGAATTTACGCCAGTTATCGTTCATCATATAAAAAATTACCCTTTTTAAAAACCGTTGTAGGTAAACTACCCCTTTCCCTTAACCGAACTTCACCAAAAACGACAGGTGTTGAGTACTCTACAATTCAGGCCTGCATGCAAACAATTATTTGATTCTGTTTGAATTTGCGGCTCTTATCGTTTGCCATAGAAAACACCCTTGATAAAACATAAAATATTGCTGGTAAACTACCCTATTCCATTAACCGATCTTCACAAAAAACAATAGGTCTTGAGAACTCTACAATTCAGGGCTGTATGCAAAACATTATTTGATTCTCTTTGAATTTACGGCAGTTATCGTTCGTCATAGAATAAGTACCCTTATTAAAACATAAAACGTTGCAGGTAAACTACCCCTTCCCCTTAACCGATCTTCAACAAAATCAACAGACATTGAGTTCTGTATAATTCAAAAAGGTATGCAGAAGAGTAGTTATTTCTGTTTTAATGTACGGCAGTTATCGTTCGTCATAAAAAAAGTTACCCTTGATACAACATAAAATGTTGCAGGTAAACTACCCTATTCCCTTAACCGATCTTCACAAAAACCAACAGGTCTTGAGAACTCTACATTTCAGGGCTGTATACAGAATATTATATGATTCTGTTTGAATTTGCGGCTCTTATCGTTTGCCATAGAAAATACCCTTTTAAAACATAAAACGTTGCAGGTAAACTACCCCTTTCCCTTAACCGATCTTCCCCAACACCAATAGGTATTGAGAACTCTACAATACAGGTTGTATGTAAAACATCATTTGATTCTGTTTGAATTTGCGGCTGTTATCGTTTACCATAGAAAAAAATTACCCTTGATAATAAACCGTTGCAGGTAACCCTTTCCCTTACCCGATCTTCACCAAAAACGATAGGTCTTGAGAACTCTACAATTCAGGGCTGTATGCAAAATATTATATGATTCTGTTTGAATTTGTGGCTGTTATCGTTTGCCATACAAAATACCCTTGATAAAACAAAAAACGTGGCAGGTAAACTACCCCTTTCCCTTAAACGATCGTCACCAAAAACAATAGGTTTAGTACACAGGAAATCAGGGCTGTATGCAGAAACTTATTTGATTCTGTTTGAATTTGCGGCTGTTATCGTTTGCCATAGAAAATACCCTTTTAAAACATAAAACGTTGCAGGTAAACTACCCCTTTCCCTTAACCGATCTTCACCAAAAACAAAAGGTCTCTTGAGAACTCTACAATTCAGGGCAGTATGCAAAACATTATTTGATTATGTTTGAATTTGCGGCCGTTATCGTTTGCCATAGAAAATACCCTTGTTAAAACATAAAACGTTGCAGGTAAACTACCCCTTTCCCTTAACCAATCTTTACCAAAATCAACAGATCTTGAGAACTCTACAATTCAGGGCTGTATGGGAAACATTATTTGATTCTGTTTGAATTTGCGGCTGTTATCGTTTGCCAAACAAACAAAATTACTCTTGATAAAAAAAAACCGTTGCAGGTAAATTACCCCTTTCCCTCAACCGATCTTCACCAAATACAATAGGTCGTGAGTACTCTACAAATCAGGGCTGTATGCAAAAAATTATTTGATTCTGTTTGAATTTGCGGCTGTTATCGTTTGCCATAGAAAAAAATCTACAGACAGACACTTTTCGGAAAACGACTTTTTTCATGTTTTGAGTGTAGTACAATCAGAATCTGCAATAATCTCGAACACGATTTTTTTTTGCCATCACCATACTTCCATTTCCTTAAGGAACATGGAAGTAAAAATGATGATTACGTGACGGACAAAACTGATCAGACGGGGTAAAACTTATTTCAATCTTTCAATAATTTTAGCTATGCTGGGTTACGATGCAAATTCAGTGAAACATCAAATTCAAGCCAGAACTAATTAAAATAATTACAGATTTGATTTACTATTTAAATTGAAAATGCTGACTTCGAGACTTCTTCATAAATGCAATAACCCAATTTGCACTCCACCATTCACAGTTCTACTCGTACTGTTCTGTAATAATGAACTGATCACTACATCATTATATCTCAGTGATAAGTAATATAAGTTATCACTAACATTCCAACATGCTACTGCCTGAACAGGCCCCATGACAAGTAATATTCGTATTATTGTTTCCTTTACTCGTCGTTTCTGAATCTTTCAACGCTTACGACTGGTGTTCCTCCTCAAATACTATTCTCAAAACACACAGTTATGTTCTTTAATTTATTACCTATCTTCTATATATCTCTAATTGATTATTTTACATAACCGACATCTCTGCTGACTAGAAATGCGCTAGTATGATCCTAGTGATCCTTGGATCAGTGGTTATAATGTCTTTTCCTAACCACTTATGTTCCCCTGTTTCCACTCTTCCCTCTTCTATCTACCTGCTTCTAGCAATAGTTCTTTCACTCATTCCTCTACATCCGGCTATCTTCTCTCAACTTGTCTCAGATTTCTTTTCTGCTTCTTCACGCCGTTGGTTTTTCCTTGTCCCTGTATCACTGCTAGTAGGAGACCATCTAAAATAGACGTCATACTGACTCTAATTTTACCAACTCTACCGTAATACAGTAAACTGTCTTATAACGTCCCTTCTCTGATTTCAAAACTACAGGCCCTCTTACTTCTCGCATTACTTGTTATGAAGAAGCTGTGTGGATCTTTAGTACTGTATACAGAATCCAAACTAGAGTAAGTTAAAAAAATCACAAGTTTCATTTATCACCTTAAAACTTACATCAACGAATCATATTCATACACAACAATAATCCACCACTTACAGTTTATACGTTCAGTAACACTATAACACGGAACTAATCAGTAATGATCATTAAGGACTTCTTATTAACATCAATAACCACTTACCAACTGAATACCGTCCCACATCCTCCGCATTGGTACAACCCACAAAATTTCGCCGTCAGCAGCACAAATTACTACCAATAACTCGCTCACTGGGTACAGTTAGAGCCACATTTATTTATACTCTAGTTGTAAGACAACTATTCCGTTTGTGGAACATCAGTTTCCTCATCCAACAGTTCGATTCTACATGCCCGATTTTTTCGGACAACCGTAGTCTTGGTCTTTCATACTTTCACCATACGATGCGTAATACCCTTTCGCAACCATTCCCTAAACTGCATCACAAACAGTAAAAAAATGTTTAATAAACATAAGATTCGAGAACGTTCTTTTCTTTTTGTAACATTCTGATGCTTCATCTCGCTTTGTGTGTTCCCGTGGCAAAACTTTATAGTCTTATCAAGCTAATGTACAGTTATGTCATTACACATAATAACGTTCATGAGAGAAATAGGCAGTTACTATTCAGTTCTATAATAAACAAAACATATGATACTCGTTACAAATGAAGTAACATTAAAAATAATCTTTAAACCTGACAGTACGTTCTCATTTTATTTCCACTGCATTGAGGCATGTACCCTCAATGATACTGCTAGTGTATGTATAGTCAGTAAAGCGTGCATGTACACATTTTCAGCCCGTATCGCAGACAGCTGAGTCGTTGCAGACGACCTTCTTTTTGTGTGTCTCTTCTAATTACACCGATATAAAAAGTACATTAATATCCAAGTGTTTTACGCGACACACTAAATTTGGCACAGGCAAGTAAAGATGGTGGAACGAGTCGCGTCTGTGAATCATTTCGTGGGTTATAAAGGATGATCTAACGCGCGCCCCTTGTTTAATAAATCTTGATTGTTCTTACCTCATTACTAAGTTAACCTACCCCTTTCCTCGTTCGCCTAACGGTTACAAGAAGACCGTTTCTATACTTCAAATTGTATACAAACAGAAATAATTATTGTTATTTACTAATGAGCCAAGAAGCAATTTATGCGTTTTGGCGTTTCACTCGAGTAACAGCATTCATCAGATACGTAAATAACACAAGTCTTATGAGAGTTGTTCATTTCTTCCACGTTTCAAAATAATCCGTACGTACGTCGTACTTAATTCCGTTATAACAAATTTACTTCGTTTAACTAACTCACAAAATTATCTGTCAGTTTCAATACACAGTTTGTGGGTAATCCTTAAACTTTATAGAGATTTCGTTCACATCCCATGAACATTCTTACAGACGATAATACTGACGGATTTTCTATAAACCAAACAAGGAAATTTTGAGACTTCATGAATTAGTTTCAGTGAAATAATCTGTAAGATCTACAAGCGGTTACATTTTTTTTATAATAAAAAGTGTATTTCACCTCAGTGTATTTTGAAACATTGAAGGTTTCTCACGCAACAGAATATGACAAAACTGTAACCACAAACATGATAACACAGTACATCTGTTCAACTTTGTTGCTAAATGGTGATCATAATTTTTTTTTCTTTTTGTTCAAAATTATATGCACATTTTCTGCACACTTTCAACAACCACGAGCACATTTTTTGCACCGCGAATCAATAACAGCTGCCGACTTGTTACGTGGAAACGACGCCCTTTAAGTTAAATTCAAATCAACACTAGAGGCAGGAAAACACATACTTTTTCAACACCCATACCCATACTTTAATAATGTGTTTAGATACAGAAAGCCAATTACCACATTCACAATACGTCTGCAATAACGGAAATCACTAATGTCTTACTTAACAATCACTAACACTATCAAATAATCAAAGTTTCTTTTTTTAAACTGTCGCGTACCACCAGAACTTGATGTGTCTGCACCCATCAGACATGGTACCACTAATTTCTGTGGTCACGAACTTCTATACATCATGTTTTCTTCCTATAACCACAAAAGAGTTCCTTGATGTATGTGGTATGCAACACTGAATTCACTTGAAATATACTCAACTTTTCTTTTAGAGGTTTCAAACAGCTGCTTCAAAAAAAAAAAAAATAAATAAATAAATAAAAAAATAGTGAGAAGTTTGTTTTACTTCATTCCAGAAAATGTTGTGTTTATATTACATTCTTTAGTCTCATTCGGGTTTCTACTTAGCTGTACCAGTAGACATATATTCAATAAATTAATTACACATAAAGACATAATAACACAATCACTCCAGTGACATTACTTCTTCGTCAGGAAGTGCTACTGTCTGTTCGGGGGTACCACGGAACGCCAGTACTTTACGTGTGGCGTGTCGCACAGAAAGCGTTACAAGCTAATATTAATTGGAGAACATAAATTCAAGTAAATACTATCACACACGAGACGTAGTAAAATAAGAAAAAATTGTTTATTGCGGTTGTGGGACACTGGCCAAATAGGATATTGTCATCGAGACTGGTTTCAAAATAGACGCGATGACTCCGCCCCTACGGCGTTTCTCTCACCGTATTAAAACAACCTATTTCACTGCATTCTTACCAACAGTCTACACAATATCTATTGATAGTCTTGATCAGATTTTAATTAGCAAGCAATAATTCATTTTCACTGGTATTACGACAATTGCCTTCGTATCAACAGGTAATTAACAATTTTTGGACTTTAAAATGTAATTTTCGCAATTTTCTCTGCAATTACTAAAATGATAAAACTCAAAATGTAACGTGAAACGTAAGCAGTGCTACTGTAAACGTTTTTATACGTGTAACAGCTGTGAATGCAGCATGTGTACAATTCGTTACAAATATTCAAATACAGGAACTAGCACTCGTCTGCCACTAATGACGAATGCTTATCCAATAATTCCAGAAGGCATTCGCAATCGTATAATTTAACTACTTACGAACAGTCCAAATGAGAACATTATATGAGTTCATGTGTGTCTCACAACTTACCTGAAACAAAAGATATAACACAATAATTATTTATTTCATATCTCATTTATCACCGTGTAAAAACATACCTTTATTTTGCTTAAGGGCAGTGTCAATTTTATTCTACTCATCAGTAGTCTACACTAAGAGAATTTACAAAATCACTCATATTGTAGGATTATAAGATATGCCTACTAATCGAGCACAGATCTTATTATGGATCGACAATTATGAGAATATTACCTTAATAACCGAACAGTAATGTCTTAAATAAATGTTGACACCCCGTAGACGTAAGGCTGTAATCCACAGTTCATGCACAATCCAACACGCAGAGCACACTGAGTCCACTTAAAATCCTAAAATTGGTTTCTTACCTTGTGAAGGCATAATTACTGCAAATCGATAACTTCACGTGTGTCATTATAGATATAAATTGTTACAGACTGCTACGGCTGTTTATACTCTTGTGGCTCCTATAAATTTGTACTGCTTTGAAAAAGCCTCTCAAGAAACCACGCCTCGTTTTTAATACATGAGACTGATATTGAGAACTATATTATAGTTTATACATTTCTTATGATACATGTGTGTGTGTAATAATATCATATGTGATACATATGTACATACATATGATATAATAATATATGTATGATGAGTAATATTCGCACCTTGAAACGTAGAGGGCCACAAGTGCTAAAAGACATATTTGCGGGAAATCGAGTTTTAAGTTTCAAATGGTTGTTAAAAATTGATAAGCACTTATTTATAAAACATTTTTTTATTCTTTTTAATAAAATTTAATTCTCTAAATGCTGTTATAAAAATGACCTTGTTTTCTATGACATATAATTGTTTTTTTGCACTTATGGCCGTCTACAACAAAAAATATATTCATGTACTGAATTTTGTTTTTATTGAAAACAGCCATAAGTGCTATCAAAATGGTACACATTATCTGTTTTCTTCATAATTTTTTAAATTATAGTTGTTAAAATTAATTTTTATTGTTGTTTTTAAACATCTTTTAATAACTGAAAGGCATGTAAACATCATTTATTACAAAAGGCATAATTAAGTAACTACTGAAAGTAATGAACAAAATATAATAAACATAATCAAAAGTGTTAATTTTATTACTAATAGGCCTATATTCTTTTAATAACAATAATAAGGTTAACAGTAGACAAAACATCTATTTTTAATATATAAATGATTTCAATCCTTACAAAATGTCGAATATACCTAGAGGTCACGTTCATCTGAATCTACATCTTTTTTTTTCATTTGATGGCATAGGGGTTATATTTTCATAAAATGAGTTGTAATTGCTCTTTATAATTCCACTTTGGCAGAGAGGTATTAAATCTCATTTCTTGTCATCAGTTATTTCTGTTGGATATGTAATTCCACAATTCAATTTTCGTAATGAAGGCTTGTTTCTTGTATTTTTTCGTGTGTATACTTTCTTATAATCTCCACCAAAGGGTGTTTTGTAGAAAAATTGAAGAGGTTTTTCTTTCTCTGTTCTCTGCTCTTATTTCTCTTATGTCAAGCCAAGAAACATTCTCTCTTTTTTTTCTGTAAAGGTTTTCCAAAAAATTTGGAAGTTTTTTGAAATCCATGAAGTCTGGTGTATCCATGATGTCTGTCACTTTAAAAGGACCGCCTTTCTTTTCAGCCTTTTGATTATGGTTGCCCATTGTCCAGATACATAAATAGGTCCACTTTTTAGGACTAGCTTTCTTTGTTTACTTTATGCAAACGGTCTCTTTCATTCTGGTTGTAACCAGTTACTAAAAATGTGTCTGTAATATTTGAAATATTGCAAGCAAAGACTGCATAAAGCAATAATGTGTTTAGTCTTTGTTGTCGTCTACAGTTGTCGGAGTTAAAGGTAACCATCTCTCGTTTGCATTCATTTTGTAAAAACTGAAAAACACATGAACTGATTTCATTTGCCAGCACCCTCATGTCAAACATAGCAATGTCCTGTACTTCTCCCAATACCGTAAACTGTAAAATTCAGAACTGACAGCTGCCGTTTACAATATACAACAGAAACGTTATCACAAGGATTTGGGAGGACTGCCTGTAAATCATAGCATGCTGTGATACACTTCTTTTCCTTTGGAAGCGCTGCATGTTTGGCCTTTTCTCTTCTGCTTAATTTAACTTCTTTACGATGATTTTTATACTCAAATTGTAGAAATTCTTTTACATATGAATTCTTACATTTATCACAGAATAAACACTACTCTTTTCTAGTGACAAAAAGCTAATATTAAATTCTGCCCAAAAAATGTTACTGCAGGCTGAGTAATTTCCATATCTTTTTGTTTGTTCCTGGCACTCCTTTACATAATTTCTGTGTAGATCTCCTAATGTTTTTTCCACCACCAACATATTTCTATTTGGTTGTTTGTGCAGGTAATGAGACTCGATTCATGGTATAGAATTAATATGTTTTCACACACATTATATATTAAGTGTGGACTCTAGTGTAGTTTGGTTGTTGTGTTTGCCAATATCATCTTTGACAATTCCATCTATTGTCTTCTTGATATTATTCCGTATCATTTTGTCTCCTACTTTTAATGAATTCTTGAAGAATTCTTTTACAAAGAAGGTATACTTCTCCATCTGTTTTAAAGTGGTACTCATCATTTATATTTCTTGTAGTGCCTTCTACAACTCTCCGATATTGTGGTCTCGATCTGTTTATACAGGTAGCTATATATTATCATTGTCTGTTAATCTCTACAAGCGTCCAAAACATCTTAAAAATTTGAGCACGTTGGTCACCTTGAATTTGGTTACATTTATAATGGCAATTTCCTTGGCAATCTTTTCTCATTACCATTTCTTGTACATGGGTACCCTTTGAGTCTATGTATGTCTCACCTTATTCCTTTTCACTTTGGCTGCATTTCTCTTCCATTCACTTTCCCTTACTTTTGGTTTTTGTCTTCTTGTCTTCTGTTAATCTTGTACTTCGTTAAGTAATACTTGAAGCAAGACTGTTTCATAAATATTACATAAATCTTACCTCATTTCTTTCATTTAACTTCACCTGAACCAGCAATGTTCTGTTTGAAAAAATTCTGTAAAACTCACCACAATCCAACAAAATAATCTTTAACATATTCATATGTTATACTAATGAAATGTGAAAGCTATACAAAAAGGCAGGAAAGGGAACAAGTGCTGCCAGCTTAAGAAACTAAAACTATGCTACTCTCATGTATGGCCACAATTGCAGTTATGGTCGTCTTCATTTAAAACCTTCCTAAATATAGTTTATTCTTTTAATGCAATACAGCCACAAGTGGCATGTGGCTGTATTGCATTAAAATGTGTGTTCCAGATTTTCAACAGCATAAGGACACATTTTTATAGCAACTGTATTTTCGATGATGTCACTTATGGCTCTTGTATTTAATACAGCTCTCTTTAATCTGTTAATATTGAGCCATAACTCAATTTCCAAATATTTTGCACTTATGGGCCTCTTGCATTTAGCGTGTATGTATGTATATATTATAACTCGTCAATGCGAAAATACAACGTATGTTATACTGTATAATATAGGCCTAATGTAGTGTTCATTATACTCTGGGAATATGACCTTCTGCCAGAAGCGATTAGAAATCTCTGACTTTATTATCCCTTATGCAGTCAATGCAGTGTATATTATTCCCTTAACAAATACGATACTACAGTTCATGACAAGCGAGAATACGTAATTACCATGGCGTCGCAGAGTTCAAATTGCTGAAACACTCAAATCTTTACGCCTCGGTTCCGGATAAATTGTACGTCTTATGTGCGCTACGTACATACAACGTCTTGGGTCGCACAATCTGTTGGGCAAACATCCACGTCATTACTATTTTGTATTGTACGCTTCTAGGGGCTTTACACACACAATCTCCTTCACACAAGCATACGTGTATCAAGAAGAATAAAATTTCGTTGACCATCCTACTGTATTCTGTACACAATTATCCTTTTCGACTACATAAATTAAATTTTGCTCAGTGAGCAAGTAAACAGCTCTGGTTGTTGTACACTTTCAAAAGGCTTTGCGAGTTTCGTGTGCTTTGAAATAACCCAACACAAGAGTAGAATGTCGGGATGAGGGGGACGTTTGCGGCTGCGTGAGCATGTTCGTGTTTATTAGATACTGATTTTTATATTTTGAAATTTAAAATTTCACAAAGTAGAACTTTTGCTTGTTTTCCGCTAAACGGTTCTTACGGCGTTTGGGCAGATCCATCCTCAGGCAGGTGACTTCTCTTTGCCATTCTACGATGTAATGAATTACATGCACGTATTGCAGAAAATCATTCAATACACAAATAACCGCATGTAAAGTTTTTGATATGACGCATAAGAAACAAATCTACTGATAATGTATGCAGGACATACTGAAGGGAAAACAACATGAAGTTGGTTTTTCTATATATTAAGTCATGACGTAGTTTTAATTAGTTGTGAACAACGAAAAATGTAGGGGAGTATTTTAAGATTGCGACTTTGGTTTAAAAGCAGGTGATATTAATCTTTTATAACATTCTATTTACTGTGCCATTGAAACCATATAAAAAAGTACCGAAATGGAAAATTAGATGAATAGTTTAACACGGGACGTGAAAAAAAGCAACGCACAAGTAGAACTTTTTTAACAGTGAAAGGGTTTTACAGCCCAGAAAATTCGATCGTAAAATTAGAGACAAGTTTGATTTGAAAAACTTGGGAGAATCACGCGATGTCTATGACGTACCGAATCATATTATTTTGAACACGTCTGGATAAACCTTTTCACGCAACTGTGTACGAAACAAATAAAAAAGTTTTACTGTGAACGTTAACTACACAAAATATAAATTTGGGAGTTGAGGCGTAGTGAGCGTCGTTATTTAATAGCGCAGGCTTCAGCGACCTGTTGATACTGTACAGTATATCAGACAACACGTTAGTCGTTAATAATTAAGTAAAAATTATTTAAATGAACTGATTGTCGAAATCCCCCACACCGCGTATTAGAATGGTCAATTTACGTGAAATGTGATAATAACATCACAGATGATGACATCTCGGAGACGACAGCGGAACCAGAAAAGGATTACGAGGATGAAGAAAGGCAAGACGAGGAATAGATCCAGACTAACGACGAAGAAAGAAGGACCAACAAGAGCCTAAGTCAGGACAACCAAACACAGCAAGTCACCAGCAACAATCACAGGAACGTGAACTTGCGGATACACACTTTATCACAAATGGAAAAAGAAACTACAAACGTTCTTACTCAATAGGAACGCCTATATGAGTGAAGTAATAAAAAAAATTGCCTATCTGGGGTGTTAATAATAAATATCGGTATGGAGAACCATACATGACTTCCATGTTCTAAGATTTATATTTAAAATCATATTCGAAATGAAATATTTCCATAGAAACTAAGTCTTTCTACTTATTGCTTCAGCATTAACCACAGTACTGTGGTCACTAACGTATACCACCTCACGTTTTCGCACTCGATTTTCACTGATGATGGCAGTCGATGCCACTGCCGAAAAGTCTGGTTTTGCAGAAAACATTGGACTACGGCTGAACAGCCCGGGAAGCAATTTTAACAAAAAACTACTTCTTTGTTGCCGATAACGTAGTACACATATAAAAAATTCTCCCCTCCACCTTCAACTATAATTTTTAATTATAGAAAATTACCCCCACCCCGTTCACCTAACCTCTTCATTTATATATATTTCATCTACGTTTCTACAGTGGATTATTATGAGCTTCTTATCAGGATACTTTATTTATCAAAATTAAGTACTTTACTCTTGTTAAATCATAAAATGTTTCCGGTAAACTACCCCTTTCCCTTAACCGATCTTCTCCAAAATCACTAGACCTTCAGTCCTCTACAATTCAGGGATCGTTCGTCATGGAAACATTTCTCTTGTTACAACATAAAATGTTGCAGGTAAACTACCCCTTTCCCTTAACCGATCTTCACCAAAATCAACAGACCTTGAGTTCTCTACAACTCAGGAAAGTGTGCAAAAAATTAGTTGATTCTGTTTGAATTACGGCAGTTATCATTCGTTATATAAACAATTACCCTTGTTAAAACATAAAACGTTGCCGATAAACTACCCCTTTCCCTTAACCGATCTTCACCAACACCAATAGGTATTGAGAACTCTACAATTTAGGGCTGTATGCAAATAAACATTTGATTCTGTTTGAATTTGCGGCTGTTGTCGTTTGGCATAGAAAAAAATTACCCTTGATAAAAAACCGTTGCAGGTAAACTACCCCTTTCCCTTAACCGATCTTCACCAAAAACAATACGTCTTGAGTACTCTACAAATCAGGGCTGTATGCAAAAAATTATTTGATTCTGTCTGAATTTGCAGCTGTTATCGTTTACCATAGAAAATACCCTTGTTAAAACATAAAATATTGCAGGTAAACTACCTCTTTCCCTTAACCGATCTTCACCAAAATCAACAGACCTTGAGTTCTCTACAACTCAGGAAAGTGTGCAAAAAATTAGTTGATTCTGTTTGAATTACGGCAGTTATCATTCGTTATATAAACAATTACCCTTGTTAAAACATAAAACGTTGCCGATAAACTACCCGTTTCCCTTAACCGATCTTCACCAAAAACAATAGGTCTTGAGAACTCTACAATTTAGGGCTATATGCAAATAATCATTTGATTCTGTTTGAATTTTCGGCTGGTATCGTTTGCCTCAGAAAATACCCTTGTTAAAACATAAAACGTTGCAGGTAAACTACCCCTTTCCCTTAACCGATTTTCAATAAAATCAACAGACCTTGAGTTCTGTATAATTCAAAAAGGTATGCAGAAGAGTAGTTTATTCTGTTTTAATGTACGGCAGTTATCGTTCGTCATAAAAAAAATTACCTTTGTTAAAACATAAAATGTTGCAGGTAAACTACCCTATTCCCTCAACCGATCTTCACCAAAACCAACAGGGCTTGAGACCTCTACAATTCAGGGCTGTATGCAAAACATTATTTGATTCTGTTTGAATGTGCGGCTATTATGGTTTACCATAGAAAAAATTACCCTTGATAAAAATCCGTTGCAGGTAAACTTTCCCTTAACCGATCTTCACCAAAAACAATAGGTCTTGAGTACTCTACAAATCAGGGCTGCATGCAAAAAATTTATTTGATTCTGTTTGAATTTGCGGCTGTTATCGTTTGCCATAGAAAATACCCTTGTTAAAACATAAAACGTTGCAGGTAAACTACCCCTTTCCCTTAACCGATCTTCACCAAAAACAATACGTCTTGAGAACTATACAATTCTGGGATGTATACAAAAGAGTAGTTGATTCTGTTTGAATTTGCGGCTGTTATCGTTTCCCATAGAAAAAAATTACCCTTGATTAAAAAAAAAACCGTTGCAGGTAAACTACCGCTTCCCCTTAACCGATATTCACCAAAAACAATAGGTCTTGAGTACTCTACAGTTCAGGGCTGTATGCAAAACATCATTTGATTCCGTTTGAATTTGCGGCTGTTATCGTTTGCCATAGAAAATACCCTAGTTAAAATATAAAACGTTGCAGGTAAACTACCCCATTCCCTTAACCGATCTTCAACAAAATCAACAGACCTTGAGTTCTGTATAATTCAAAAAGGTATGCAAAAGAGTAGTTGATTCTGTTTTAATTTACGGCAGTTATCGTTCGTCATAGAAAAAATTACCCTTGTAAAACATAAAATGTTGTAGGTAAACTTCCCTATTCCCTTAACCGATCTTCACGAAAACCAACAGGTCTTGAGAACTCTACAATTCTGGGCTGTACACAAAACATTATTTGATTCTGTTTGAATTTGCGGCTGTTATCGTTTACCATAGAAAAAATTACCCTTGATAAAAAAACGTTGCAGGTAAACTACCCCTTTCCCTTAACCGATCTTCACGAAAACCAACAGGTCTTGAGAACTCTACAATTCTGGGCTGTACACAAAACATTATTTGATTCTGTTTGAATTTGCGGCTGTTATCGTTTACCATAGAAAAAATTACCCTTGATAAAAAAACGTTGCAGGTAAACTACCCCTTTCCCTTAACCGATCTTCACCAAAACGAACAGGTCTTGAGAACTCTGCAAATCAGGCCTGCATGCAAAAAATTATTTGATTTTGTTTGAATTTGCGGCTGTTATCGTTTGCCATAGAAAAAAATCTACAGACAGACAGACAGACACACACACAGACACTTTTCGAAAAATTACTTTTTTTCATGTTTTGAGTATAGTACAATCAGAATCTGCAATAATCTCGAACACGATTTTTTTTGCCATCACCATACTTCCATTTCCTTAAGGAACATGGAAGTAAAAATTAAAGTATTTTTTTAATATTAATAAGAGAAAAGAGAAAATAAATTTTGTCTATTAAGAAAAGTTATACTTTTAATTATATACACTTACAGGTTGGTATAAAAAGAGAAATTAAAAATATACATACACATATACCTATATATATTAATATATCGGTAAACTGCAACTCAGCTTCAAACGTGTTTTGCAACTACCACAAAAGTAATATTAATAACTGTTTAATGCAAAATTTTATGAGTTACATAATTGATAAAACATTTTTATACTTGCAGATGAAATTTACTAATAATATGTTGGTAATAGTAGTTGTATTTTTGTACACTTGTAGTGTGTGTGTGCGTGTGCGTGTGCGTGTGTGTGTGTGTGTGTGGTTACTTATATTTAGACAAAATAGACTACATGATTCCCAACAATGAATTAAAATTGTTATTAATATTCTTATTGTTAACTTAGAAAAGAATTATTTTTTTACTTCCATGTTCCTTAAGGAAATGGAAGTATGGTGATGGCAAAAAAAATCGTGTTCGAGATTATTGCAGATTCTGATTGTTCTACACTCAAAACATGAAAAAAAGGCGTTTTTCGAAAAGTGTCTGTGTGTGTGTCTGTCTGTCTGTAGATTTTTTTTCTATGGTAAACGATAACAGCCGCAAATTCAAACAGAATCAAATACTTTTTTGCATACAGCCCTGATTTGTGGAGTACTCACAACCTATTGTTTTTGGTGAAGATCGGTGGAGGGAAAGGGGTAGTTTACCTGCAACGGTTTTTTTATCAAGGGTAATTTTGTTTCTTTGGCAAACGATAACAGCCGCAAATTCAAACAGAATCAAATAATGTTTCGCATACATCCCTGAATTGTAGAGTTCTCAAGATCTGTTGATTTTGGTAAAGATCGGTTAAGGGAAAGGGATAGTTTACCAGCAACATTTTATGTTTTAACAAGGGTATTTTCTATGGCAAACGATAACAGCCGCAAATTCAAACATAATCAAATAATTTTTTGCATACTGCCCTGAATTGTAGAGTTCTCAAGACCTGTTGTTTTTGGTGAAGATCGGTTAAGGGAAAGGGGTAGTTTACCTGCAACGTTTTATGTTTTAAAAGGGTGTTTTGTATGGCAAACGATAACAGCCGCAAATTCAAACAGAATCAAATAAGTTTCTGCATACAGCCCTGATTTCCTGTGTACTAAACCTATTGTTTTTGGTGACGATCGTTTAAGGGAAAGGGGTAGTTTACCTGCCACGTTTTTTGTTTTATCAAGGGTATTTTGTATGGCAAACGATAACAGCCACAAATTCAAACAGAATCAAATGATGTTTTGCATACAGCCCTGTATTGTAGAGTTCTCAATACCTGTTGGTGTTGGTGAAGATCGGTTAAGGGAAAGGGGTAGTTTACCGGCAACGTTTTATGTTTTAAAAGGGTATTTTCTATGGCAAACGATAAGAGCCGCAAATTCAAACAGAATCAAATAAGTTTTTGCATACAGCCCTGTTTTGTTGTGTACTAAAGACCTATTGTTTTTGGTGAAGATCGGTTAAGGGAAAGGGGTAGTTTACCTGCCACGTTTTTTGTTTTATCAAGGGTATTTTCTATGGCAAACGATAACAGCCGCAAATTCAAACAGAATCATATAATATTTTGCATACATGCCTGAATTGTAGAGTTCTCAAGACCAGTTGGTTTTGTTGAAGATCGGTTAAGGGAATAGGGTAGTTTACCTGCAACAATTTATGTTTTAACAAGGGTAATTTTTTTTATGACGAACGATAACTGCCTTACATTCAAACAGAAACAACTGGGTTTTTGCATACCTTTTTGAACTAAAGAGAAGTCAAGGTCTGTTGATTTTGTTGAAGATCGGTTGAGAGAAGGGGTAGTTTATCAGCAACGTTTTATGTTTTAAAAAGGGTAATTTTTTTATGACGAACGATAACTGCCGAAAATTCAAAGAGAATCAAATAATTTTTTGCACACTTTCCAGAGTTGCAGAGAGCTTAAGGTCTGTAGATTTTGGTGAAGATCGGTTAAGAGAAAGGGGTAGTTTACCTGCAACATTTTATGTTGTAACAAGAGAAATGTTTCCATGACGAACGACAACTGCCGCACATTCAAACACAATCAAATATTTTTTTGCATGCATCCCTGAATTGTAGAGGACGGAAGGTCTATTGATTTTGGAGAAGATCGGTTAAGAGAAAGGGGTAGTTTACCTGAAACATTTTATGATTTAACAAGAGTAAAGTACTTAATTTTTATAAATAAAGTATCCTGATAAGAAGCTCATAATAATCCACTGTAGAAACGTAGATGAAATATCTATAAATGAAGAGGTTAGGTGAACGGGGTGGGGGTAATTTTCTATTATTAAAAATTATAGTTGAAGGTGGAGGGGAGAATTTTTTATATGTGTACTACGTTATCGGCAACAAAGAAGTAGTTTTTTGTTAAAATTGCTTCCCGGGCTGTTTAGCCGTAGTCCAATTTTTTCTGCAAAACCAGACTTTTCGGCAGTGCCATCGACTGCCATCATCAGTGAAAATCGAGTGCGAAAACGTGAGGTGGTATACGTTAGTGACCACAGTACTGTGGTTAATGCTGAAGCAATAAGTAGAAAGACGTAGTTTCTATGGAAATATTTCATTTCGAATATGATTTTAAATATAAATCTTAGAACATGGAAGTCATGTATGGTTCTCCATACCGATATTTTTTTTTGATAAATGTTACCTTACTTTTAACATCCTTTTGTGTTACATTTTATATTATTCTAACGAGAAACTTATTAATGAAATAAGAAAATAAATTCAAGAGCTCTAACGTAACTTTCGACAGTCAAATACTACTACCGTCCAACATGTTTATTTCTATGTGTTGACAATAAAAGTAAATTAATTAAACAAGACGGCAGATCGTACTTTTTAATGAATCTGTCCAATATGCAAAACAAATAAGCATACTTCTTCGGAAACATAATACTTTTTATGCAAATTCCAGCAATAGTTGTTACTCAATATCGGCTAGCACGCTGGTTAACAGTAAAGACACATGGCCATTGGCAAGGCTGTGTCCTATATGTATGTTCTAACCGTAGTGGAATGTACCACGCCATTTACTTTTGTGCTGCTTTCTATTAAAACATGTACAGATAAATTCCTAATAAATGCGAATAACGTTGACTTATACGTAACAAAAATTAAGATTCCTCAAAAATTACGTTCTCTCTCTCTCTCTCTCTCTCTCTCTCTCTCTCTCTTCTTTTCCCCTGTCTCGCCACCTATCAACTCTGTTCTCTTCCTGCCTTTCTCACGCCCCTCGCAACTTCTACGTATAAGTTTATTTACCTCTCCTCTCTTCAATTGCTCCATGTATGAGTTCCAGATCCGTCAGTGTTTACGTATTTGTATAACTCGTGTATACGTATTTACGTATTTTTTAACTATATAAAATTATTTTTTTAAACTGAGAGCAAAAACGGTAAACCATCTCTTGTTGTATGTTTCTACATGTAATTCAAATTCTGAGCATAGTACTTATTCTTCTACTACTTATAAACGTACGTACAAACGGCACAGCATCGTACATTCGTGCGCGCTCGACAATGAACAAAACGACCTCACTTTGTTAACAGTCAATTCTGCTCCTTTCCACGTAGAATCTAAAGAAAAAATAATATTTATCTTTCTCTTAACAAAAGACAGTTTTTAAGTAAATTATAAAGCATAGTAGTACTAAAATTTAAATTTTCAGCACTTTCCAAATTTCAGATTCTCTGTTCACACACAGACGCGTGCGTACCGTTTTTGAAAACGGAAGAAATTTCCCACGCTTTCGAAAGAAAAGTCGAATTCGTATAACAGATCCTAATCCATAAGCAAGAGGACAATATCGTAACATACGTCATAATGATGGAAATACATACACAAAGATGAAACAGAAAACTACGTTTCAAATCATTCAACTTAAGCGAAACAGATGACGTGGCTTCAGGTGCCATGTGACAAGTTAGCGAAATTTTCGAACAGTCGTGTCGGTCTAGGTCTAGAGCGCCGCCTGGTATCGAATTCGCACATTCTTCCTTTCAGTCTTCCTTGATATTTCACTAGTATCGTGTATGGCGACCTGAAATATATATACTGCGACTTTACATTGTGGTCCGCGCGTGTTCGTGTGCTGAACGTGTCTCAAATACATTTACCTATGTATCCAGCCAGACCGTGGTATTTGAGATTATTTGAGCTATGTTCAACACACGAACACGCGTGCGCCAGAACGTAACATATTATGGTGCCCCACATTACGTTCTGGCGCGCGCGTGTTCGTGTGTTGAACATATGTTAAATACATTTACGTACCCAGCCAGGCCGTGGGATTTCAGTTACGTCCAAACACTACATCACATATAAAGATTAATTTTGTAGAGAGGAGAGAGTATAGTGAAATGAAATAATTATGATGAATTTGAAATTAATAAAACTGCTTTTCATTTAAAACAAAACTTAAAACTTAAAAATGCCCCTTCTCATAAGTGTCCATGTACTATTATCATATATGTAATAACCATCATATAATTCATATAAATAATTTACACTTCACATTGATATACCGCAAAAATTAAATTTATTTTTCTTTCGGTGCCTGATAGACATTTCGACATCCTGATAATTAACAACTAGCAATTTTACTAACAATTGAACGATTTAAAATTCTATAACAAATATTTTTCAAAGAAAATCATTCTAATAGCAACGATGTTTCATTTTTTTAACGAATTTTTTTTAATTCAAAAATTTTGATTTTGTTGGCAAAAAATTCAAGAAAAAAGCTATAATTTAAACTAAACGAAATATAATCTAAATCAACTATATTCGGTTTAATTTAAATGAAACCAAACATAATTTAAACCAGTTTTAAACTATTAAAAATGTAAACTTTTGTAAGAGCAATGCTAATTAAAAAAAAAAAATAATAATAATGAACGGTAATAATAAACACATCCTTTGAAAGCTCTCTAATGTGCCTATTCGTCACATGCCGTCGCGTTAAGAAACCATACCGAAGTGATCTGTAATACACGTTTATGTGTTTCGGTACCGTTTAAGAAACACACGTCACACATTTAAACGTGTGAAAATCGCTCGAAGGAGACTTAAAGAAATAAAAACTGCTGAATTTGCATTCGAGTTTACAGGTTGGTATGTAAAGTGTAAATAATGACGGTGACGGTGTGTTAATAATCGATCTACAGCCTACTTTTAATTCATCGTTACTGCAATGTACATAAATGTCTGGTTCAAAAATAGTTTGTGTCCAGTATGCTATTTCGACGCAGTATTATAAACATATTGTCAACAGTTCAGTACGTTCTACTGCTGTGTGTGAAAGGTTAAACAGCAATAATAACTGCTACTGTGCCAAAACATAGTCGCAGACAGCCAACCACTCCAGAACCACTTTCCTTTATACACTAACGTGAATTTAGCATACTTAGATTTAGTATAAAATTAAATCTACAAAGGTTTTAAAAACAGAAACGCTTGGTAGTTTCGCAATTTATTCGTATCCTCTGACAATCGTTTCAGCCTATTATGTGGTTAGACTGAAACAATTGCCAGAGGTTAATAATAAATTGTAAAACTACCAAGCATTTGTGTTTTTAAAACCTCTGTTGTAATATGTTTCACCATGTGCCCAACGAGTCTCCAATCAATATCGTGAAAAGTGCAACTAAAGCAATTCTCGTTACTTTCTACAGAAGATGTCTTTTAAAATTCAGGAAGTGCAACAATCATTTGTGGTTTAATAACGTGTCTCGATAATAATGTACATGAAGATTAGCTGCCGTCAACATTCGTTTGAAGCAAAAACTGCTGTTCAACAGGCATATAAGAACTGGCTACAATGGAACTCAAAAAATGGTAATCTAGAAGAAATAATTTGTCTCTACACTTAAAACCAACACATTGTGACTTAACTTATAGGTACACTGTACTGGAATTTGACATTATTGATAATTTAATCAGAGAACATTAAGTTATTATGCCCATAAACAGTGCTTAGTACGCAAAAAAATCAACACTACAAAAACTAATCACAACTAAGCTAGGTAGTAAGAGTGTAAGTACGCCATCGTCAGTAATAAAATTTTATAACAAAGTGGAAAATTTCTCAAATACTAACTTTACACAGAAATAACTAAATGTGTTAAATAGAGATTTGAAATACTGTCCAAACATAACGTACAAAAGAGACACGGAAATGTTATGTATAAATACAGAAATAGCACTTAGTAATTTAGATAACCTTGATGTAAGGATAATGAATTAGTTTCTTGTGAAAATATTACATAAAAAAGTAATTATAATAAGTTTAGTTTAAAATATTCAGATAAATATATAGTTAACAGTTTAAGACAAAAAATTAATTCAAATAGTTTAGTTGTGTGCAAAGCTGGTAAAAGCGATAGAATTACAAAGTTAAATAGGAGTGAATATACTGAAAAGACAGAATCGCTCTTCAGAAATGAAGATTTCAAGATATTCAATTAGATCCCACTAACAAGTTTCAAAAACAGGTAAAATCCCTTACTAAAAATTGTCCTAATATATTCTCGAACACGAAAACTTTTTTGTTAACTATGATGAATCCAAAAGCTCCTATTTTGTATAGTTTACCAAAAATACATAAACCTAATTGCCCCATGCGTCCAGTTGTTTTATAGTAACTGCACCTGCTTATAACGTCTGTAAACAACTTAATGAATTACTTCCAAAATATATTAACTTTAATCCAAAGTATGCTATTAAAAACTCTCTACAATTAGTTAACATATTTAGTATTTATAATATCTTTACCTCACGATGTTTTTTCTTTATTTGGAACATGTTTCGGGACGTTTGGTGTTCCCATCCTCAGCCTTCTTAATTTTGAATCTTGTGGAGTACTTGTGTGTTGGTTGGTTGTTGTTATGTTTTCCTGTTGGTTTTTGGTATTTTAAATTGGTATTATTGTGTGCGATTGTGATGTATATATTAGTATGTTGTGTATTTTCGATGTTGAATGCTTTGAAAATTGTGTCACGTTTTGTATTTATTTGTATTATTTGTGTCATGTTTTGTGTTCAGGTATTAGTTTGTTTTGTGTTTGTATATTTGTAAATTTTCCCAAATGTTATGGGAGGATGGGAACACCAAGTGTCCCGAAACATGTTCCAAATAAGGAAAAAACGTCTTGAGGTAAACATATTATAAATATTAAATATATAATATACATCATGAAATAGACTGTAGCAAAAAGTGTTTGAATTAGTTAATAATATAAAAAATGTTATTATTGGCATTGCATGACTCAAACATAGAATATCCATGTCGTATAGGTTATGGGTAAATAGGTAATGGGTAAAAACCATATCGTGGGATTCAGTGGATACATGTCATTCGCATCCTAGATCGTGCAACACAATAAATTTTATCTCCAGTTCATGGATTATTACAAACGTACATTATTTCCTTAATATTCCATAAACAACGTTTTACGATATCTACAGCGAAGTGAATTCCAGTGGCTGTTTCAGAAATCGTAACCTACCTGACGCGACTCGCTCGCTCAGTAACAGTGTTTGGATAAACAACGTTAGCCTAATGCATTGGAACACCGTTAAAAGGATGATGAACGACGGCAGGTTTCCTTATAGCTGATAATGTTACCAGTTGACGGGCAAGCTATACACGTCCATCTCAATCGATAACGTGTATTACACTTTGCCTTAGGATGGAATTGGCCGAGATCTATAGCTACAGTCTACTGCAGAACGCACGTTCGAGAACCAGTTAATTCAGTTAATTTTTTGTGTATTCCGTCCCCGCCGTAAGCATTAACATTATTAGTACAAAAATCGACATATATCATCTTAAAAAAGCGTTTATCTAAGTCTTTAGTCCTTATATATATGAATCACGGTAAGAATATTACAGTTTGGAACTGATAATAATCAGCTTCCTCCATTATTTTTAAATATTATTTAATATTTAATACCAACATTTTAACGAGATTCAAAAGGTACAAAGTTAACGCATTCGAATATAGTATATTAAAATAATTAACACACTTCCCCCGTAAAAATTTTCTGACTTTTTCATTACTCTCATTGCATGCTACAACAAGATAATACTCTTGTTGCATAGGTTAACGGGAAAATAACTAATATTTTCAGATTTATATAATGACTAAGTTTTAAAATTATACAAGGTTAGTAGACATTCTGTTTAAAGTATTCATTGCTTTACAAAGTATGCGGACACGTAACTGACCGTGAACACATTTACTTACACCTTACACCTACCTGCATCTTACAGTACTACACACGTATTATACCAAGAAATGGATAAATTATTCACTTATCGACTACAGATTCATCTAAAGTCACAGTGTTTTAATTAGTTTTACGACTCCTGACTACGTATAAGAAGATAATTTAAGTACATAGTAAATGTTTTACTGTTAAGGAACAATTCATCTGACCATAACTGCTATTGTAATTGTTTGTATTTGTGTTTAAGGCTCCAGTCATCAATGATTGATGTTAACAATTAATGTTTGTTCCAGTAGCGGACATTCAAGAGGATCTAGATAATCTCAGATAGACCAGAAATTTTGTCTACAAAAAAACGATAGTCATATTTAATTTCCTCTTTAATCACATCAATATTTATAATGCAAATTAAACAGTTTGGTTTGTATTTGTCTTCAAAGTTCATCTCGTTCGACATGTGAATCTTCCAGCACTGGGAAATGTCAGCAAGGCGCATGCGGTAAGCGATGGTTCTCTAAGCTTTCAACGAATCGAGTGGGGAGTCCAGTGTCCATATATTCATACACTGTGGTCCATCTCTTAGTTCAGAGATGGTGTCAGGACAGTAACTGTCATATAGTTAGTGTATTATATGCGTTGATGGTATGTTTTACGCAATTACAATAGTAATATTTAATCATCAAATATTTTATCTACTGTTAAAATATTGTATTCTCCTGCAGATACTTTATTTGTTAACTAGCCTTGTTTAATGTATTGTTATCTCGTCACACTGTTTTAAATTTTGTTATTTTTAAATCTGTCAACTTTTGGACTTGATTTGTTTTAAATTATTGATTATCTTTACATCTACTGACTCTGGCCGTGAAAGCCTTCTTTCAGAGTTACGGACATTTGGATTATTCACAAATGCAATCAAGTATAGATGTACATTTTTAATTTAAAAAATTAACTCTAGTTTTAGCAAATTTTTCCTACTAATTAAAGTAATTATTACAAAAACGTAATAATTTTAGAATTCAAATTATGACTGCGGAAAATATGTTTTGTTTGTTTTCTCTACAAGAAAGTTGCCTTCTCCGTACAAAAGCATCAACGTAAGGGGCAAAGTGTCAGTTTCGATCAATTCTTTTTCAGTAAGTATAGAAAATTGTACCATTCAGATCGGCAGGAAAACCTGGTGCATTTCCGCGTACAATTTTAACAACGTCTGTAGGCTCTAAGGGCACTATCGGCGGTCGCCTGAGTCCACAAAGAAAACATTTTGACCACGGTAACAAGGATACTGTTAGCAGGTGGTGAGCCTGCGGATTAGCTATTCAAGCGGCAACGCCCGCAGTACCCCCTCACAGACCCAGCCGCCTAAGAAACGGCGCTCTAAGCGCAAGGCTAGACAACCACTAGTGGCAAAACAACTATACCCGGAGGCTAACAACGACCCAGCATCTACCCGGCCAGGAGCCTGCTTCTGTTGCCCAGTCCCCTGCGACTTCCATGGAAGTCTCGCCAGCCCCCGAGCAGCCAGCTCCAATGCCCAACCTCCCCTGGAGGCGGCATCTGCACCTTCCGCGGCCCCAGCGCCGGCTAGTCAGGCCCCTGTGGCCGGTGGTTCGCCATTGGTCACTGAGGCTCAGCTGATGGCCTGGGTCAGCGGCATTGTCCCGCAAATTCTTGCTGCTCGGGATGTCCCGTCTATACTCATGGCGATCCTAACATCGCTGATCGCCCTGATTGTCCCCACATCTAACCATGGCTAGACAGTTTCGGTTCGTCGCGTGGAATGCCGATGGTGTTCTGGCGCGTCGGGCCGAACTGGCAGCTTTCCAGATGTCGTACTCCTCTCTGAAACACATCTTGTCCCTAATCGTCGATCCTCCCTCCCAGTCTATGCTTGCTACAGGAAAGACAGGAATGGTCCCGATCGCCGCCACGCATCTGGCGGAGTGGCGATCTTAGTCCACAGGCGGAACTCTCATAGAGAACTCCCTGCCCCTGCAACGGCCCTCATGTGCATCTGCTGTGGCGCTCGATGTTGCCGGCCTGAAGGTGCGCTTTGTTTCTGCGTACCACCCGCCCGGCCATCGAGCTCCGCCGCACGAGGAGTGGGACGCCCTCCTAGACAGTGATCTCCCAACCATCGTAGCCAGAGACCTTAACGCCAAGCATCCCTCTTGGAACAGCAGAACGTCAAACCCCTACGGCAATTCTTCCGTAGGGCTGTCGAAGATGATCCCAGTGTCCTCATCATCGGCCCGTCCGAACCGATACACTTTCCCAGTGCGGGTTATCCGCCGGATGTCCTTGATATTGTAATTGTCAAGGCCATCCCCTTTCATCTACAAGTCAGCGCGGTATCGGACCTCTCGTCCGATCACGACCCCCTGCTTGTAACCGTCTTGCTGCCGTCGGTCTCACCCCGACTTCCCGATCGTCCTGTTAGGAGAGTCAATTGGCGATCCTATCACGATGATTTGGCCAGGCAGTTGCCATCTGTCCCTCCGGACCCACTCGTCTCTTGTGACGACGTGGATCTCCGGGTACATCAGCTCCAGGACCTCGTCCAGTCTGCAATGGACAACCACACCTATACTGTTCCGGTGAGTAACAAACGCTCCGACCTTCCTGCGGAAGTTCTCCAAGCCATCCGATTACGGCGCCAGCTCCGCCGCAGATGGCAGCATACCCGTGACCCTGCTGCTAGTCGGCGATTTCGAGCCCAGTCGGAACACGTCTCGCAGCTTCTGCTTGACGTAAACGCGGATCGATGAGACTCCTATTTGGAGTCCTTGGAAGGCGACAACGCCTCCGTCTGGAGAGCCGCTGGTAGACTAAAAGGCGAAAAGAGGACTCGCCATCCCTTGAATACCCCGGACGGCACTGTATACTCTGCAGAAGGCAAGGCGAAAGTCTTCGCCGACTGTATTGAGGAACAGTTTACCGTCCATAGAGGAATCTCTGACCCGGCTCATACGGCCGTCGTCAGGGATTTCCTATCTGGATATTTTCTGCTCCCCCCAATTATCCTCCTAATTCGGTCGACGAGGAAGACCCTGCGTCTGTCCTTAGCCGACTGAAGAAGAGAAAGGCCCCTGGCCCCAATCGCATCGGCGCAGCTGCGTTGCAGAATCTCCCGCCTTCGGCAGTTGACGTTCTTCTTGAGCTGTTCAACTCCTGTCTCCGGCTGAGGTACTTCCCCCGCCTGTGGAAAACCGCTAATGTCATCATGATCCAGAAACCCAAAAAGCCGCCCACGCTACCTGGAAGCTACCGCCCGATATCACTATTGCCAGTAATCTCGAAGGTATTCGAGCGCCTTCTCCTGGCCCGTATTCGGCCCCTGGTGGATGGTTTCATCCGCGAGGAGCAGTTTAGGTTTAGGCCGAGGCACTCGACTACTCTTCAGCTAGTACGGGTTGTAACCTGCCTAGCAGACGCCACCAACAATCATCAGGCAACAGGCGCCGTCCTGTTGGATGTAAGCAAAGCCTTCGATAAAGTCTGGCACGAAGACCTGCTCTACAAACTGGCGCATTTGCCACTCCCGGCACCTATCGTCCACTTGCTCCGATCCTATCTGACGGATCGCACCTTCAGGATCAGCGTAGATGGGGCGTTCTCTCGGGTTCGCCCTGTCGCCGCCGGCGTCCCACAAGGATCAGTCCTCGGCCCCGTTCTGTACGTACTGTACACGAACGATCTGCCTGTTTATCCCGGGGTCACGTTATCTCTATTTGCCGACGACGCGTTGTTTCATTTTAGCTCGCTTTCGCCTTGGCGGACGAGCGTAATGTTACAATGCCAGTTGGCTATGCTTCCGGACTGGCTAAGGAAGTGGCGGGTAGCGATCAATACGGAGAAATCCGAGGCGATCTGCTTTACTCATAAGTCCATTTCCCGATGCCAATCCCTCTCCTTAGAGGGGAGACCCATCAACTGGACTGAGACGGTGAAGTACCTAGGTGTTCGGCTTGATCGGCACCTAAACTTCAACGCCCACGTGACCGCAACCCTCAACAAGGCTCGAGGCGTCAGAGCCAAAATATCACCTATGCTTTCGCGGAACAGCTGCCTGGCTGTCCGTAGCAAACTTACATTGTATCTACTGTTCCTCTGAACAGTACTTACTTATGCGGCGCCCGCTTGGTGGCCTCTCCTGTCGGCCACCAACAGGCATAGGCTGACTACATTTCAGAACTGGACCCTACGCTCCCTCACGGAGTCCCCGTGGTATGTGCGAAATTCCGCCATTCACCGGGGCCTCCGTGTTCCCACCTTAGAGGTCTTCGTCTGGTCCTTGGCAACTAATTTGTTCGCCAAGGCAGGCGAGTCCCCTTATCCGCACCTCCAAAGGCTGAATAGCGTGGAGAATGCACCGCCCCCTCGCCGCGTCAGGCGCCCTATGGCGCCGTTAGACGACCCCCCTACGTTCATCACATGAACCCCCCAGAAACGAACCCCCCAACCTTCTGGAGACTGAACTGATCACCATCATTCACTACCTGCGCCTGCCGAAACTGTAGTCAATCATGCTGCGGCAGATTGGATTGGATTGATTTATTGCCAGCATCGGCTTTGCCGATTCGGCAGGGCTTTGATCCGAGACACGGGCTCCCGCGAGGTTGTGTAAATGCCTTCCTTGCGAGAGCCGACTGCCCCGGTGACGAGTCCCTCCGACTCGGCCGCCGCCTTCGGGCGGTCGAGCCTCTTGTCCTCGCCAACGTGCCTCTCTAAGTTTCCGTGGGCTATGTCCTCGGAGACCAAGGAGCCGCGACCAGGCGTTGCAATTGGCTGAAGCCATGACCACTAAGATCCCCGTCAGCACCTGCTTTGCTGATTCGGCAGGGTAATGACCTGAGACACGGGCTCCCGCGAGGTTGTGCAAGTGCCTACCTTGCGGAAGCTAGCTGTCTCGGAGTCATTCCTTACCGTTTCGGCCGACGCCCTAGGGCGCTCGAGCCTCTTGTCCTCGCCAGTGCGTCACTACGTTACCAAAGGCTAGCCTGAGGGGACCATGGTGTCGCGCCTCGGCGGGACAATTGGCTGAAGCAAAAGCTCAAGCTTGCCTCCGTGGTGGCCATGTAATTTATCATGGACCCGCGGACTGCACCATAACTCCCTTGTGCAGAGCAAACGACCGCGCTGACCTGTTGGCACCTGGCGTTCATCAGGCCTAGGCCTGGACAACGCACACAAATTAGGGCGCAAGACGCCCGCGCATCATCCATCCATCCAGATTAGTTATAGTCTTACTGTAAACATACCCCAAGCTGCGGATGTATTTATAAGATTCGAGCGATGAGAATGTTCGATTACATTCAAATCTATATTGGACCAAGTATAGTAAAATCGATTTACTACAGATAATGTACCTTACTCCACGGGAAATAAGGAAATTTCCACGTTGCATAGGTGACGTTAACGTTTCTGTGATGTTAACGTACAGGAAACATATTGAAAGATGTCACGCATTTCACATGGGCAGATAACCAAACTGTCGACCTCAATAGGGGAGTGAGTCTAGCAGCAATGACGCCCACGATTCCTATTCAGCCTTCAATGCGGAATCAACAACCGGAATTCCTTACCGCATTAGCTACCCACGGAAACAATACTTTATAATCAATGCGCTCTCTTCTACTTATTTAATCAGTCAGTTGAATCTGAACACACCTAAACAATAACGTATGGTCCACAGACCTGTAAATAGAAATCTGTGTTAGTTTCAGACATAGGCCTACTGTGTCCGTGAGGTACAAAAATGTAAAAGTATTTGAGTGAGCGTTAAATTACGTCTGCACAGCAGATACATTTTACACTTCCTACTTTCGAAAACGCAGTTCTTAAAACGTAACCTGATCACCGAAAACTAATTTTGGAACTGATTACCGAGTGAACTACAATATTTTCAGTTTTCAAACATAACGTTGTGTTATATGATTTTGTTATTATAACACCACACTGAATGCAGAGTCAGTTACGTAAAATATTGTTTAAAGGCCATGCAATAACGTCTCCCTGTGCGCAAGTTGGCAACAACTGAAGTCACAAAGGAACAAATCGAACGTATGCATGTTAACTGCAGTTTTCCAACAACTCATTTTGTCCCACTGACCCACAAACTATGAAAATGACTTACCGATATCTTTATTCAGCTCGAATGTTTTGTATATATATGTGCGCGCACAGGCTATATATAGGCCTACGCAGTGGCGCAGGCGAGGAAGCATTATTTATATTACAGTAAAAGTCCGTTCTGTTGTCAGATAAATGAATTTATTTCGCTGGTTACGCGTTTTCATCGGACACAAGTTAAACAGCAGAAATACGTCTGCAAAACATTAATATAAACTCAACTACACTTATGAATACTGCAAAAACTCATGGTCCAGTATAAACATATTCATTCGTAGTGTGGTGGAAACAAAAAATTCTAACTTCGCATATCCGTTTTGTTAATTTAAGTTCATAGTTTAAGAATATTTCCCGCTCCCATGATTAACACGATACTTTTGTCACGCCCACCTTCAGTTTCACTCAGATCCTTACAGAGCAATCTCATGTTTGCTTCCAGGAATGAAATTTTGTCTCTGTATTTGAACTTACAATCCGTCTAAATTTATATATGTCGATTTATTTTCATGTACTTTAAATCTTCATATTCTTAGCCAATTTTATATCTTATCTAATAGGGCCTTTTCTAAGTTGTTTGATGCGACTGTCTCACTGGTGCGAGAGGCCAATATAGGCAGCAAGCCTATCGTCTGGAAATTGTCACAATCGTGATTGGAATATCAGGAGAACGTAGCAAATAGAGAATTGGAGATAGCATGCTACCTGGCGGCACAACTGGATACAAATCTGTATATACCTCTTGATTTGGTTTCATTTTCTAGTGGTAAAAATGGGTGTGTGTGTTTCTTGGGCATGCTGTGGTACTGCAGTCTGTACTGGTATTTGTATTGGTACCTGTGTTGTTGCTGCGCCAACCCGTTAATACTGAGTTGGGTGTGTGAAGTAGTCTTGGGAAAAGAGAGTCAGTGATCTGTCTCGGAACACGCGGATCAGTTCATTGAACTGTCTCGAGACAGTGTGTCGACTCACGGCACATCGGGACGAGGGAGTAAGGTTGCCAACAGCTATTCCGCGGCTCAGCGGACGGCACACGATACACGACACTCGCTCGCATTGACTCAACTCACAGTAGAGTGTTCCGATAATTCGCGCTTAAAAGCTAGTTGTCTATAATCAAACTTCTAATATAAAAGGCATCATAATATAAACCGAAAAATATTTGAAACGTAACTAAAATTGACATATTAGTGAACCTATAAATATCGGAAGCTAATATAGCCTATAAACATAGCAAACCAATAGCAAGAGTGGCGATAATTATGTGTATCATCAACAAAGGTAGATTGTTAATAATAATTGAAGAAATTTAATTCATATATAATATTCATCATATAAAAGTAGGCGTACTCGCATTATATTAAAGAGTGATATAAGTAATTTGACACGCATTATTTTAGTTTTACAATAATTTTAGCAAATTTCTCATGCATTAATGGCCGCTTAAGTTAAACTCACGTGTATAATATTCATCACACAAAAATATACATATTTTAAAGCAAAAAGCGGTGAAATATTTAATGCAAACCATGATACAGTATTTTAGTTTTACATTAATTATAGCAAATTACTCCTGCATTAATGGTCGAGAAATTTAATTCTGCATGTTTAATATTCATCACACAAAAATGTACAGATTTTATAACTTGAAAAGGTGAAACAATTAATGTCACCCATGATACAGTGTTAGTTTTACATTAATTTAATACACTGTATTAAAATTTTATGATCTCACACATTAATTAACGGTCGCGAAAGTTAAATTCACATTTCAAATAATCACACAAATATATACATAATTTAAAAAACAGTGAAACAATTAATGTCACCCATGATACAGTGTTTTAGTTTTACATTAATTTAACACACTGTATTAAAAGTTAATGGTCTCACACATTAATTAATGGTCACGGAAATTAATTTGCATGCAAAATATTCATCACATAAAATACACATATTTTAAAACTAAAATCGGTGAAATAATTAATGTAACCCACGATATTTTAGTTTTGCATTAATTTTAGCAAAAAGTTGATCATACCTTGCTGAAAAACGAACAGGTAACACACTTCACTTAATATACACTAGCATAATTGGTAATCACTTTTTCAAATTGAAGTTCAGAAACATTAGTTTCGACACTTTTTTGCTTGAAAGTTGAGCACGTCTTTCTGTTATAGTTTGCCCTTGTTTTGAAAAAATGCGTTAGGGTATGGAAGTTACAGCATATTTTGTGACTTTTGTAATCGTAACTAAATACAAAAAGCTAATATCTTGCAATATTGGCGCAAAGTCATTGTTAACTAGATACAGCTTTGATATTGGGTCGACGCGACAGCAATTACGGCTGGGATAACAATTAAATACATGCTGGAAGTGAGCGGAGAACGTTATCATAATTTTTATAATTTAACGCCTTACTTTGTTCTGGGAAATTATTGTACGAAACAAGGTGTTGATATGTAGCTTCTAGCTTGCTTTATTTTTTTATTTTTCCTCGTATAATTAAAACCAGCACCACTTCTAGACAGGGAACTAGCCAGAAATCTGAAATGGGGAGGGCTCTGAAGTATTTACATGTAATAATAATAATAATAATAATAATAATGACACTTAACTATCGTAGCTTGTTAACTGAGGAAATCCATTTGTCTTCTTAAATGCAAGGGAAATATGTTAATGATATTAAGTGAATTTTTTTTTATTTGTTTAATTGCCGATTTACAACAGTGTAGTAAACCGCATTACAATAAACCTAAAGACTAATTAATTAAATAATTAATTAATTAAAATCCTATTACTAAAATAAACCTTATTACTAAAAACAACAAGATTCTGATTCCTCTGCGTTTGTGTCTGGGTCGAAAGTTTTAAAAAATATGTATCAAGCCGCGTGAGCGTCCTCCCACCTTAGACTAAGAATGTAGTTAATACTACCGCGCGGGGAGTGTTTCATGAGTCCTAGTTCACTCTCGGCTCGCAGTGAATCTGTTCCGCGCAATGAAACTGTTCCGCCGGCCACAGCTGAGTCGGCCGCAGTTCAGTGTGCCGTTTTGTCAGATGTCTCGTGTGTCGACTCACTGAGGTCGTGGTGACTCGAGACACTCGGCACAGCGAGTGAGTCGATACACTGTCTCGAGACACTCACTCACTAGCCAAGACTAGTGTGAAGTCAAAAACTGCTGATATTGTACCTGGTGCTCGGATACCAATACTTGGTGCTGAGCATGTACGGAATTACAGGTTGCAATTATTGGGTGCCAGTAGGCTATACGAATTGCTGTTGGCCATTTCTTGTACAAGTTATCTAGAGTGAGCAAAACTATCGACATTTTTGTTTGTACCACCTGTATATTTGATAGTACAACTCGATTGGAGCCAAGTACAAAGTTCAATTAATGAATTTTGCTACTCACAGCAGAAATGCACTGGTCACAGTTACGATACGCATACAGGCAAATAGATAAACCCACTGACAACAGGAAGACATAAAGCCGTCTCTAACAAAACCTCACTGACAACTGGAATGAAAAGTGAGTAAACAAAATTCAAATTAATGACCATGAAAACGATGATGGTGAAGCAACGATCTTTCCAAAAATATTCGACAAAACAGAAAATAAATACGTATCACCTAAACTTCATAAAAACACGCGTGCGCGTGTCCGTAGCAACCCCACGGATTTAATGACGCAGAATTTTTTTTAAATCAAGAAGAATCTAATGTATTAAAAACTGCGAAGTACCTTATTACTATATTAACCTGACACAGACTTAACTCTTAAATTATTTGACAACAGACAATAAGCCTATATTTCATGGAAGACTGGACGATAAATACAAACTATTGAAATCAAATACTTGGCCAATTACACATATCGGCATGTTCTTAAAACTTTCTTATCGCTTACATAGGCTTATATGAAGCATGTAATATTAGTTTGTCTCTATTCCTCAAGTACGAGAAAAAACATAGCAGCAATGCAACGAGATCACTTGTCTACGTTATACTCACGCATGAAACAACTACGATCTGTCGGACGAGATTAGGGACACCTAGAATTTGTTCAATAAACTGGGCATGTCATATCTGTTAGTTTTCATCAGGTCTATAAGGGTTTCCACAACATTCAAACGATTGTTGTAGGCCTAGCTGTGTATTTATACGCATTGCAGTAATACAATGTGAACGGGCCCAGTCGACGTTTCTCAGCTGCCCATTCTGAGAACAGCTGATGTCACTGCGTGACTTGTACTTCGATATTCTCAATGAACTATACTTGCATTGTGAAGGCTTTCTATTGTCATTTACATACCTGCTCGCTATAGTTTTTTTTTGTTTCTTTTTTTTACACAATATTTTAGATCTGCACATTACTTAGACCAAACGTTTTATAAATTGTTAATAAACTTAAATGTGATCGACACGGTCAGAACAGTGGACCTCCATTAAGAAGTTGTCTGGTTGACATTACTCTGCATATGAATGCGCTGATCTATTAAAGGTGATAAGCTAAGCTTGATGAATAGTAACTGTGGCAGCAGAGCGGCAATGTGGACTCAAAATGGTAATCTCATCTTACTAACGGTGCAATCTGATTGGTGCACAGAGCAATTAAGAACATAATTATATCAACGGCTCCGAATGTTATCTTTCTTGCCGAGGCAATATTTACGTTAATGCACAGTCATAAGAATGGACAAAATTATGAAAAAGTAAAAAGCATAAAACTTTATCATCATTACTAGTACTGATAACACTACCTACTATAATCGCGAAGACGACAATTTTACAGTCTTGTCGTGAAAAATAAGCTTTCAAATTAACGTGTTTCTAAAAAATATTGAGTTCTGTGCGTATTCACTTAACGTACAATTTTTCCTAATCGTTCCCCAACAGAGGTGTAATTTCATTGAATCCGCACTAGCCGAAATGCTCAATTTTCATAACATATCAATGTTGCGACTGCTTCGAAACATTAAGCCGCTACTCTAAATTTACAATCTACGTTAGCCTCATATAAGGACAACAATAACAGACATACGGCGGCAGTCAGACATGGTTGCTTCATAAAAAAGAAGAAAAAGAAGTAGAAGAGACGTATTATGAGAAAAATATTTATACTACTCAGACAACAAGGGCAGCACATTAAAGAATTCGAACACTTGAAAGTAAACGCATTAATTAATAATGCATACATTATGAGATGGGTAGGGAGAGTAACCTGAATGGAACAGAGTATATGTACAACGAAAATACAGAATGGAAGATTGCTGAAATTAGAAGTAGAAGAAAGTCGAGGGAGGAATGGCTGGAGACTTCCAAAGCACTGGCATCACAAACTGGGACAGAACTGGAGTCATAAGAGATAAATAGCAAAGTCAATAGTTTTTGTAATCCCAAACTCAGAAGAAGAAATTGAATGTTGATACTGTCGTCGAATTGAGGTGGCAAGCTTAAACCTATCAGAAAACTCGTAACAGCGACAAATTAAATTTAATGCTAATGAGTTAAATTTTCCGAAACAATGAGTCTGATGGACTGTATGTCGACAGTATTGCTGAACTACAACGAACATGTTAATTATAAACCTGAGCGATAACATAAGTGAATCATATTCTAGGACGTGTGGTGTAGCATAAAATCAATTATAATTAGTAATTAACATTATTTCTGCGCTCTTTAGAAGCTATTATAAAACTCGTGTAGTAATGTTTTATTCAAATAATATGACATCATTACAAATCAATAACATTTTATACATTCCAATTAGATTAACTCAACAATCAGTTCAATCTTCTAAGTTGGCCTTACACGGCAGATGTACAAGAAACCACGCGGATGTCACCACGCGTTTATACAAGATGCGCGCGGCGGTCGAAGGAATTTGAAGGGACGCTTTACAACCTCCAAAAGGTCTATACAAGCTGTGCGCCCAACAGTTTATTGTTTAGAATCGAAAGTTTAAACCTCCCCGTGGAAGCTCCATTAACACGGGCGTGCTAGCTTTGCTTTGATACTGTAGTACGACACGCTCTAAATTCCAATTTAATCCCTGTACCCTGACAATCCCATTTGATAATGACACTATATTTTCTCTAATTAAATTTAAAGGAATAATCTATTTAAAATTGTGCAGTCAAAATTTATTGCATATGTGTTATGTGTTATTACTTTGTTTTAACTTGTTAACAAGTTTAAGCCAAAATGTAGTAAATATTAGACAAAGATGCGTGCGTTGATAATTGACGCCGATTGATATGAAAGTTCATTTCTAACTTTATTTTACTATTTATTTCGTAAAAATCAAATTATTTTATATTTATTCCATAAACCGGGTTCAGGGCAAAATAGGTGAGAAGTTTGTCACTCTGGTGTTTTGAAGTGTTCTTTAATGTTTTACGAAACATACCTATAATCTGATTAAAATTACTTTTGATCTGGCGTACTGCCGCGCGCCGCTGGCTCAGCGACAAATCACTTTGACTTTATAACGCTGGTATATTAATGTAAAAGGCAATTTTTGAAACAGGTACGTTGGCCTCAGTGACAAACGGATCTTTACACACTGTAATCTCAAACGTGGATTTTTATGTGCATTACTACAAAAGTCACATTCTTTTTAGTAAATATCGCTCAATAGCAACTAAACGAGTAAGAGAAAAATATTTATATTACAGTGTGTGAACAACCTTTTGTCACTGAGGGCAACACTACTTGTTTCTTTTATATGACCCACACTACCAATACATTAGAACAGTGGTTCTCAACCTTTTTAAGTCTGGGGCCACCTTAAAGGATATTACATTTCATGGACCATAAGCATGGGCACCGGCAGAATTACTTGTAGAGGTGTGCACCCAGTTTATAATCATAATTTTGCTAACACAGAATACTTTGAACCTTCTTTTATGCTTGAAAAAGTTATACATAATTAATTCTAGAAAAAATAAATATGTAATAAATCTTCGAGCCCGACTTCGCGACCCAAAACGCCTCCTCGGGACCCAGCACTGTGTCGTGCCCCAGAATGTATGTGCTGTAACCTATAACCCCTAATAATTCCATACACTCCCAACGGGGAAATTGTTAATTTTACATCTCATCACAGCGTACACACTAATGTTAGGGCTTTATTAGTTGTACGTAACTAACATGTAATTCGAGTACAGTCTCTACTTATTGATTTTGTTAGTTTTCTTGAATTTAAGTTGTACCTACGAATGTTATCTTGATTATATTTATAATTTTCATTTGAGACGTTCGTTAAAGATTGTATTTACAAAGCGGTCCTGAAGAGTCGAGCAGCGCGGATCATGTTATCCAAGCTGTTTATTCTTTTCGTATTATATTTGAGTGTGGTCTTTTCTAAACAGCAAACCATGAAAACCATATTTAAGCCATAGAAAATAAGCTATTTTTTTTTAAATTATGTTATCTTTTAAAAATTTTGTAATTTTTAAAGCTGACTGTTAACTCACACAGCCAGGTTTTCGAAGTATGCATTGTATCGCAAAATAAACTTTAGTGTATACAGTATTTACAAAAAAGTCAACGACCACAACTTGAAGACAGACGACAAACATTTAGCAAATGACTTTAGAGTAGCCTTCTGTGTAGCGTTGAGAGCCGAATATTCAGCTAACACACTCACATACTGGAATGAAACAGAATAATCCTTCTTGCTTTTTCTATCTTCAATAATTAGGAAGTCATTCTCCATTCCTAAAAAACAAGTCATGAGACTTATATTCCGAATTCTTATAGAAATTTCTGCTGACATTTTCTTAGTAGGTGGTTATTCTAAATTTTGAAGCTATGGAGATCTCATGATTAAACTGCAATCGATCGGAATGTTTGGGTAACTTATATGTGGAACCTGGTACAAGCAAAAGTGACAGTTTAAATCCACTAACATAGTACTAAGATAAACCAAATAGAAGGGGAAGAATGGACTTTGGAAATTACTGTCTGCGATCAGCTGCAACTAATCATGTTTAATGACACATCAGTGGCTTCCTAGGAATAAGGTTGCACTAAAGAATGTAGTCTGCGTCATTGCCAAGCAGCAACTAACTTCCGCTTGCTGCGCATTTATAATAAACTGGATTGTGAATGGTTTACTTCAATTGAGAGCCATAAAAATTTTACATAACTTAACATTGTTAGAGAGTTACCATATACAAATTCATTGTAACCGAATCAGTGAATGTAGTAGCATGGTAGAATGCAAGGTGTGAGAGTGTAGTTCACATTGGTCTGTAGATCGCATTTCTTTAAGATTTACAGTTTTCAAACCACATTAGCGCACAACGGAAATTCTGATTAACACTGCACATGATAGTAGGGCGTCTATGTAACCTTGTTTAATACTTTCGAAACGAAAACTGAAACGTACATGTTTATAGTATATTCGAGAGCGTTTAATATTAGGAATCAGGCCCTCCCGATTCGTGCATCTGCTCTGAAACTATGCCTGGTCTTATTTTAAGGATTTATGACAGGAAAGTATAAATCAAAATTATTGTTAGCGACTACGTAACAACAGTAACCTATTTATTTTGTGATACTTTGTGTTTCTCTTGAAGTAATATCACGTTTATATATAGTACACTAACGATATGTTAAGTTTTCCTACATGTTAACAATACGTTACGTACATGAAGGAGTTAACTGGGGTAAAGTCACGTTGTAGTAACATTTTAAAAGGCTCATAAACATTTTTTTAATACTGCGGAAGTGTACTTCAGAATTTAGTTTTTCAACTTAAATTGCGAACGGTTTAAAAAATAAGGAAACAGTTTAATTTATAAAACGCAAATGCATCGTTTGTATGTGTAGGCACCACACAGTGTGTGTATTAAATTAATTAACACTGTTTATACGTTTCAATTATTACATAATTTTTAAGTAACATAAAATTAATTATTCAATTTACGGACAACTATAATAATTTTCAAAACTACTCTAAAAATAACTTTGAGACATAAAAACGATTCTGCGAAAGAAGTATTTGTGCCTGGTATGTAGGCCTATACTTTTATTCAGGTGCCGAGAGTTATTATAACATATAGTACATTTATTATACGTGTGTGTGTGTGTGTGTGTGTGCACGCGTGCGTGCGTGCGTGTAAATAATTTGGAGTAATCGTACTCAAGTTACAGGTTTTGTAAACGAAAAGTGTTACATTAATTTATAAGAAAATGTATATCCCCAATAGAAACAGAAGAAGAGGAGGAGGAAAAGTATATTTGTTGGAATGTTTAATAAACGGCAGTTACAAACGTTTAGCGGTCGCATGGTTGTGACTACATAATACTAACTTACTATATCTCCACAAGTCGACTGAAAACAATAACCTTTCCGCGTGCATAATTATAATTTTATAAAACAAGAAGTAATAGGCTATACTAAATTAAAAAAATAACATACATTAAAACGAGTGGATTTACAGTAAAAAAAAGTAACAAAAGAAAGAAATATGAACATAAAAATATTAATACCATAAGTCACTTTACACATAACGACCTGAATAAACAAGTAGTATCAATTAAAATAAGTAATGAAAAGAACGAAATGTGAGCGAACATGGATTACACACTTTTTTATCCGTAAAACTATTAAAATTATAAAAAAGCGTTATGTATAATGTACAAAGGAATTATCAAACAAGTGAAAAGAATAAATACTAAAATATCAACTAACTGCTGTGAAGCACTTCTATGATGAACAATAAGATATAGAATTCTACATCTAAAACTCCATTTGGCCAATAAGCATAATTTTCATTAAATAGATATAAGTAAATATGCCTGGAGTCAGTAATAGAGATTTCGTCCATTCGGTTGTTAGCAAACAGCGAGAGTGTTTCAGGATTCGCTTGTGCGATAAATACGAATTAGAATTATAAATATTGTTTATAAAAGTCTATAGTGTAACCGAATAAAAGCGCGGGTAAAGTAAATCTGTAATCTATATATATAAAAGAGAAATACCACTGACTCACTCACTGACTCATCACGAAATCTCCGAAACTATAACACCTAGAAACTTGAAATTTGGCATGTAGGTTCCTTATGTGATGTAGGTATCCGCTAAGAAGGGATTTTTGGAAATTCGACCTTTAAAGGGGGAAAAAGGGGGGGAAAGTTTGCCTGACTGACTGACATAGAATCAACGTAGAGCAAAACTACTGAATGGATATCAATGAAACTTTGAACATAGCTTCATCATAGGTCTTAGGTGCTCACTAAGAAACGGTTTTAAAAACTTTCACTCCTAAGGGGCAAACCCCCCCCCATTGTATCTATTGTAATACACTTTTAAATAGGCCTTAATAAAAGTTCACGTTACTATTATACATACTACACTCGGGCTACGAGCATGTGCAAAGTAAGAGTTTATCAAGATAATTTACCCAATGACAATATTAATATTTATAACATACTAATTATCAGCAACAGAATGTAACAATTACTTTAGTGTACCGACTCTTAAGAATTATCCCAGGGCGCCAGTAATAAATAAACACAATTTGACTGTTATTAATTAAGTTTTTAATAACTAATTTGTATTTACATATTACAAAATTTGTAGATCATTACCTTTAATAAGTTTGCTATAAAATTTGTTTGTGCTTATTTCTTGGCTATGAATTCTTTGACTAATTGAGTCACCAAATATGAGTTACATACATTTAAATTTAATAGACAATAGTAAAATAAGTGTTCATTTTATTATTTACTTGCATGTTGAATCCACTCTGCGCCGCGATGTAATCAATTCTACACGTTCCAGGCGGGTCGCCGACGTTAATCGTTGAGCCCTTATCCTTGTTAGTTTTGCACTAATTTATACACTTGTTTCACAGGTATTAAACACCATTCACTTTGACAACTTAGTGATAACTACACATGTGCCGTATGCTAATACACTTGTTGAATACACAGTATATTCTTTTACAAAGCTAAGTGCGTCTAACACCAGATTAATAACTGCTTATTGATCGACCGTCCCGCACCATGACGTTTCACACATTTAAATCGCTATGTATTTCGACATTCACCGATTGATGCTGTGTTAAGTAAAACTTGGATATGTTACTCGATTTTAACTTATCTTCTCTAATTTCTCTGCACGTTATTGTTGTAAACGGTTATTAAATGTTTATAATATGTAGCTTTCACAATACTTAATATCGCGTTACCGTGACTGACTTACGTGGCGATTGAAATATACTTAATCAAATTACTGAGAAATTATTACTGCAACTAATACGAGTCTAATATCTGTAATCTCTCCGTTGACTGCCCTAACTTCTTACACTCCGTATTTTTATATTTCGCTAAAACTACCCTCAGTCAATATCGACAAACTACACGCCTATTGGTCTGACTTACCGCTAAATTCAAAACTACCCAATCTGTTTAACGGAACAGCCCGCGTAAAAAATGACGCTATCTGTTATTCGTCCACAAAATGCGCGTGAACACGTGGTATGAAACTTCGCGTCACCTTCCATTTCACACTACGCTCTCTTTCTAAAATATAGCTCCCTTTTGTTAGGTGCACTTAACTTTTACAACCTTAGTAAATGTTTCTTACATCCTAGCAAACAATACAGTTTTATGACGGTCCGACCCGTCCGTGACAAAATATAAATTCTTAGCCGACTTACTGGCGTCAACGCAAGGTCGTCTTTTGAATATCTATCGCTCTTTACTACATATTTTAATGTTTTCTTACTTCTAAAGAAAACCACCGCTTTCTATAAATTTATCTTTCTCCCTGGGTACCATATGACTTTGTCCCCGTAAAATTGTTAAGAATACAATTTTCCGTGATATCGTCCCCCGATAGAATCATATCAAAATTTTAATAGAATTTGGGATTGATTCTATTGATGCGTCCCTAATCCCCTGCTAAAATTTTATATTACTAACAATAATTTGTTTAACCCTTGCCATAACCTAGATTTGTTTGTACATCACATTATATTAATTACTTTCAATTTATTTAACATAACATGGTAATATTAGTTAGTTTACGATCTGTTGTTATACCCTAAGTGTCAACGGCATTTCAAGGTTTGTTTACAAACAGACTCTCCGTCCCACCCTTGACAAACTGGTCAAACAACTACTTTTAAAATATTTTGCTTTACTCTCCCTTTCATCTCAACACATGTTACAATGACATTTTGCCCTAACATCTGTTTACGTTCTACTTCCCTTAACTTACTCTTACAATGTAGTACATTCATAATAACTACGCTAATATCTTTTGGAATCCTTATACAATTTAATAATTAACAATGATTATCTTATTTATTACAACAGTATTCGAATCTTACAATTATTACATATGTAGACGTTGTGTGCTATTACAATCTGTTTAGTATCTATGTAGTATCAGTGTTCATGTGTGTAGTAATGGGTCTTTACTCATAATACGCTTTTAATTGTCGTATATTAAAATTTCCTCTGATACATCCTGGTCGTCGTGCGTCTTCTAGCTGGTAGGTTGCTGTTCCGAGTTCCTTTGTTATTTTATATGGTCCTTCAAATAAATTGCAAAATTTCCCTATTATCTTCTTGTTAATATCTGAGATTGGATATGCGCGTAGCAACACCTTATCTCCTATTTGGAATTTTGAAATCTGATGAGCAGCGTTGATTCGATTTGTCCTTTTTTCTCCCTTTTCTTTTATGCGTAAGTAAATATTATGATAAGTAATTGGTTGGCTTGTCGGCGTCATTTCCTTGTCAAGATATTTGGTCCAGTCCCGCTCCGGTTTTCTTCCCCACTGTGCCTCGTACGGGGTGGTTTCAATTGTCTCATGGTATGTTTGATTTATACATGCTTCAACTAGATTAAGAAATTGTGCCCACTTTGTGTGTCTTTCGGAGGTCAATGCCCTAAACATGTTGCCTAATTGTCGATTGATCCTTTCGGCCAAATTAGTGCACGGATTGCGAACAGCGGTATATTTTGGTTTAATACCCATCTCCGTCATTGCTGTGAACCATCGTTGACTGGTGAACTGGGTACCGTTGTCAGTCAGTACTGCTGATGGCCTTCCCATTTCTTCACAATACAATTTAATTTTATTTATAGTGGCGGTCGTGGTGGCTTGCCTTAATTTATATAATTTTACATATTTGGTGAAGTTGTCAATCACAGTGAGTATGTACCTGACCTTGCCCGTGGATACCGGTAATGGTCCATAGTAGTCAATACTAACTAGTTCACTCTTGTTTTGGGGTATGACAGGCTGCGTTTCGCCTACCATTCGTTTAAAATGGTCCTTGCTTTTCTGGCACATTTGACAAGTTTTCGTAATTAATTTGGTAATCTTATTAACTGAGTTCCCCGTGAAATTTTCTTTGAACAGTTGATATGTACGACGATTTCCCACATGACTGTATGCCTGATGTAGTTCAGCAATCATATTGTGGCAAAGTTCATTGGTCAACATAAGTTTCCATATCCCTTTTTCGCTTCGGTATAATTTGTCATTGTGCCAACTGTATTTTTGGGCAAGTTTATGTTGTTTATTGGCTCGTATTACGTCGATAATTCGCTTCAATTTCATGTCGGCTAGTTGATAACTTCTTATATTCTTGAGCTGCTCCTTAGCCTCCTTACTGATGCGGATGTTGATAAGATTGATCTCTAACTCCTCGGTTCGATCGATTGGTTGTTCCTCGTCCATGTCTTCAGGATGCCTGCTCAGGATGTCCGCCACGATGTTATCTCGCCCTTTGCAGTGAATGATGTCGAAATCATACTCCTGTATAGCGAGAATCCATCGCGTTATGCGGGAATTATTTAGGTGGCACTTTTTTATGAATATTAACGCCTTGTTGTCAGTAATGATTGTAAAAGGCTTACCCAGTACGTAGGTCCTAAATTTTTGCAAACAGTATACAACACTCAGCAGCTCTAATTCTGTGGTGAAGTAATTACGCTCAGCTCCCCGTACCACGCGGCTTGTGTATGCGACTACTCCAATGTCGTTATTCTCGTCTAGATGGTAAAGCTGGCCTCCCAGCGCATAACTACTCGCATCCGTCTGTAGGTAGAAACGCTTGTTGGGGTCAGGATGCTTAAGAACCACTGATTCGATGAATAAATCCTTGACTCTCTCAAAATGCTGATCCATTTCCTTTGTCCATTTAAACGTGGTATTCTTTTTTAATAAGTTTAACAACGGTTGTGTCGCTTCGGCGTATTTATTGGTGAATCGGTTGTAAAAATTGGTTAAGCCCAGAAATCCTTTAAGTTGTTTTTGATTCTTTGGCTTCCGAAATTCCTGAATGGCTCTAATCTTATCTGGTGCGGCGGTGATACCCTCTGTCGTTAAGCGATATCCCAGGTAATCAATCTCTCTACGAAACAGCTGCGATTTTTTAAAGTTGACAGTTAAATTAGCTTGTTTGAGGTCACGTAATAATAATTTTAAGTGCCGTAGGTGCTCTTCCACGCTATCCGAGATACATAAGCAGTCATCTACATATACGATCGTAAATGCCTTCACTTCTTCCGACAATACTCGGTCCAAACCACGTGTTAAACTTGCTAGGCTAGTCTTCAATCCGAACGGCGTCACTGTGTACCGATAGCACTTGCCTTCGTACAAAAACCCAGTAAAATCTCTACATTCCTGATGCAATGGGATTTGCCAAAATGAGCTATGGAGGTCAATTGTGGACATGACTTTAATGTTACCACATGTTGCCAGTATCTCGTTAATTGGAATGGCTCCCTCATGGTCTGGAACTGTTACTGAATTCAGCTTACGGGCGTCTAAACATAATCTAACCGTCTGGTCTTTCTTTACGACAGTAACCATAGGGTTGACGTATGGACTCTGGGCCCTTTCAATAACACCATGCGCCTCCATTTTCTGGATTTCTGCCTTCACTGCTTCCTTGTATCTCATCGGAATCGGCCAACCTTTCTGACAGTAGGGTGTCCGATCGGTGACTTCGAATTTATTTTGATACGAGTTAATCCTACCTGGCGTATCCCGGAATACCATTTTATTATCCATCAAAATATGCTTTAGCTCGTTCCGTTCAGCTTCGGTTATGTCTGTGATAGTTTGTACCTTCTGTCCAATCAATTCTTCGATCTCTTCATCGGCAGATGCGAGTTCTACTCGTAGTATCTCCGCTGTAGTTCCTTCCACCAGGACCAAAACCATTTGGTCTCCCTGAATGATTAATCGTTTGTTGTTCAGGTCGATCACACACCCATTTTCTTCCAATAACCCTATGCCTAAGATACAATCTTTTATTAATTCTGGGACAACTACGAAGACACTATCGACTCTTAAACTTTCGATTTGGACAGTTAATAGGATTTGTTGTGTAACCCTTTTTGACTTATTGCCGGTTGCACCCTTAATTACGGTATTCGACAATTTTAACATTTCTAGATCACCCAATTCCTTTTTATTGTCTTTAAACCACTGTTCTGAGACAGAGTTTAATTGGCTCCCGGTGTCCAATAAGGCGCATGTAGACACACCGTTCAACGAGACACTTACTTCCGGACATTTATTAACTTTACATATTATGTTGACATCATCATTATCCATTAAATCATCTCTTAAATCTAGAAAAGTAGTGTTAATATATTTACTAATATTACTTAAGTCTACTTCATATTTACAAAACTTAGCTAGTTTTTTGGCATAACGGTATTAACTTTGTTACCGTTCGCACCGCTGGTCGATGGAATAGGTTCGTTCTCATTTTTAAACTTGTTTGTTCGTTTGGGGTAGTGTGAAGTGACTGGCCTACTTTCACTTTCATTTGTGCGCCCGTGCTCAGCTGGTCGCTCTCTCTCCTCTTCACCCCTCGTCCATGATTTACGATCTCGCCGTCCGTCATAGTACCCTCGGCTCGCCTCTCTGGTGTCACTTCTCAGACTCATAAATTCTAACAAGACCTGCTCGAATTCATTGATTGTCACTACACCACGAGTAATTATCGCAACTCTTATTTCATGCGGATAATGTTTAGTAATTTTTCTAATTAAATACTTATCAGGTATTAGCGGAATTAATTGTCGGTTTTCTAACAGTTTACGCTCTAAGTATTGGATCATGTTCATCCCATTCTCGGCGTGATACCTTCCGAATTCCAGTTCATTGCGTACTCTCTCTTGGATGACGTCATTCCAATATTTACTTATAAATGCGTCAGTGAAGTCCACAAAATTGTTAATGTTATCTTTTACTAACCGCCACCACACTGCTGCCTCTCCTTCAAGATGTCTTGCTATCCACTTGATGTTTCCAGCATCTTGATAATGTTCTCTGAATATTTCATTCAATTCTTTAATAAATTCCATCGGGAAATCACCCGTGCCATTATATTTTATGTCCTTCACCTGTTCGTTTGTCATGCTCCGATTACATGGTGTATTGCTTATTGACGCTAGTTTAGTTCGTACTTCCTGTTGTATTTGTTGTAATTTAAGGTGTGTCTCGTCAGACTTGCTGTTGATTTTAATTTCCAACTCTTTCAGTTTTTCGACCTTTAATTCATTTATAGCTGCCGTGTTATCTGCACATCTTTGATTGTTTACACTTACTGTTTCAATAATTATTTCAAAATTATTATTGTATTTTTCGTCAAGTTCTTTAATTTGTTGTTTTGTATTGGCACTAATTTCGGTACTAATCTTATCACAATTTTCTTCGATCTTATTATCAATATCTACTCTAAACTCCTGGAGAACTTTTTGGTTATTTGCTCTTTCTTGATTGAGTTGCGTGAATACTTCGTTTCTTAGTTCCATATTTTGTTTGTGCATCTGCTCTGATAATTGTTGCATTTGTTGTTTGTGTTGTGTCGCTTGTTGTGTTAGCTGTTGTGTTGTTTTTTCCGCCAGTTCTTTTATTTGTTCTTTTGTTTCTTTCGATTGTTGTTCAAGTCGTTGTGTTTGTTGTAATAGTTGTTCTTTTGTTTCTTTCGATTGTTGTTCAATTCGTTGTGTTTGTTGTACTAGTTGTTGGAGTATTGTACATATATCGGTGTCTTTGTTTTTCTCTGGTAATGTCTGATATACTGGTCTCTCTCTAACCTCTACTAGTGTTTCTTGTGTAATATGTTGTGTTTCTGCATTTTCTTCGTTCAGTCCCCGCGTCCTTGACTCTTCATTCCCCATTGAAATGTGTGCGATCGTCTGCGAATCTCCTATCTAATTGTTTATATCGAAGTCCATTTCGTTACCGTGGGACGTTGTTTCTGTATTCATGTTATTGTTTTCTCCGTGCGTGTTGTTCTGTGTGTTAATGTTTTTCCTACTCTTACTCCGCGTAATCATACAACTATATCTTATATTATTGTTATTCTTAATTCTATTTTATTTTTATTTTACTATTCTATTAGTGACTCAATAGTCCCACGTTCCGGGCGACAGAATGTAATACACTTTTAAATAGGCCTTAATAAAAGTTCACGTTACTATTATACATACTACACTCGGGCTACGAGCATGTGCAAAGTAAGAGTTTATCAAGATAATTTACCCAATGACAATATTAATATTTATAACATACTAATTATCAGCAACAGAATGTAACAATTACTTTAGTGTACCGACTCTTAAGAATTATCCCAGGGCGCCAGTAATAAATAAACACAATTTGACTGTTATTAATTAAGTTTTTAATAACTAATTTGTATTTACATATTACAAAATTTGTAGATCATTACCTTTAATAAGTTTGCTATAAAATTTGTTTGTGCTTATTTCTTGGCTATGAATTCTTTGACTGATTGAGTCACCAAATATGAGTTACATACATTTAAATTTAATAGACAATAGTAAAATAAGTGTTCATTTTATTATTTACTTGCATGTTGAATCCACTCTGCGCCGCGATGTAATCAATTCTACACGTTCCAGGCGGGTCGCCGACGTTAATCGTTGAGCCCTTATCCTTGTTAGTTTTGCACTAATTTATACACTTGTTTCACAGGTATTAAACACCATTCACTTTGACAACTTAGTGATAACTACACATGTGCCGTATGCTAATACACTTGTTGAATACACAGTATATTCTTTTACAAAGCTAAGTGCGTCTAACACCAGATTAATAACTGCTTATTGATCGACCGTCCCGCACCATGACGTTTCACACATTTAAATCGCTATGTATTTCGACATTCACCGATTGATGCTGTGTTAAGTAAAACTTGGATATGTTACTCGATTTTAACTTATCTTCTCTAATTTCTCTGCACGTTATTGTTGTAAACGGTTATTAAATGTTTATAATATGTAGCTTTCACAATACTTAATATCGCGTTACCGTGACTGACTTACGTGGCGATTGAAATATACTTAATCAAATTACTGAGAAATTATTATTGCAACTAATACGAGTCTAATATCTGTAATCTCTCCGTTGACTGCCCTAACTTCTTACACTCCGTATTTTTATATTTCGCTAAAACTACCCTCAGTCAATATCGACAAACTACACGCCTATTGGTCTGACTTACCGCTAAATTCAAAACTACCCAATCTGTTTAACGGAACAGCCCGCGTAAAAAATGACGCTATCTGTTATTCGTCCACAAAATGCGCGTGAACACGTGGTATGAAACTTCGCGTCACCTTCCATTTCACACTACGCTCTCTTTCTAAAATATAGCTCCCTTTTGTTAGGTGCACTTAACTTTTACAACCTTAGTAAATGTTTCTTACATCCTAGCAAACAATACAGTTTTATGACGGTCCGACCCGTCCGTGACAAAATATAAATTCTTAGCCGACTTACTGGCGTCAACGCAAGGTCGTCTTTTGAATATCTATCGCTCTTTACTACATATTTTAATGTTTTCTTACTTCTAAAGAAAACCACCGCTTTCTATAAATTTATCTTTCTCCCTGGGTACCATATGACTCTGTCCCCGTAAAATTGTTAAGAATACAATTTTCCGTGATATCCTATGTATGTATGTTCCACATCTCCTCCTAAACCACTGGACCGATTTCAACCAAACTTGGCACAAATATTTTACGCGACGGGAGAACCAACATAGGATAGGTGTTTTTTCGATGGGGTCCTTTGGGGGGGGGGTTCTTTGGGGTTTTTCACATCTCCTCCTAAACCACTGGACCGATTTCAACCAAACTTGGGACAAATATTTTACGCAGCGGGAGAATCAACATAGGATATGTGTTTTCTTCGATGGGGTCCTTTGGGGGTTCTTTGGGGTCTTCCACATCTCCTCCTAAACCACTGGACCGACTTCAACCAAACTTGGCACAAATATTTTACGCAACGGAAGAACCAACATAAGATAGGTGTTTTTTCGATACGATCCTTCGGGGGGGTCCTTTGGGGTCTTCCACATCTCCTCCTAAACCACTGGACCTATTTCAACCAAACTTGGCACAAATATTTTACGCAACGGGAGAACCAACATAGGACAAGTGTTTTTTTGATACGATCCTTTGGGGGGTCCTTTGGGGTCTTCCACATCTCCTCCTAAACCAGTGGACCGATTTCAACCAAACTTGGCACAAATATTTTACGCAACGGGAGAACCAACATAGGACAGGTGTTTTTTTTTCGATACGATCCTCTGGGAGGTCCTTTGGGTCTTAAACAACTATTAGATCTGGTTACTATGGCAACCCAATAGAATAGATTCTTGTTACCATAGCATCGGTGGAAGTCTCCCGCGTAGGAAATAGCGCGGGAGTCGTCCGACGGGCCTTCCCCGGAGTTCATCCACGGAACCCGGGGAGTCTTAGGTCGGATCCCGCGAAAGACGGCGGGGCCAGAGTCCACGGTTCTTATAAATAAAGATATAGGTTATGATATCAAAGGTGGTGTATGCATCTTAAGAAACGTCTTAATAGTGTGTGAATTCAGAGTTGTTTCAGTTTTAATTTAAAAGTGTTAAAAAGTGTGTAAAGTGTTTAAGAGTTAAGATCGAAGTAAGTTATAAGCGAGTACAAAAAACAAAGTTTTGATAGCGAATGTATTCAGACCATAGAGCTCAGACAATATAAATGCACTTGCTTCAGTTTGAATTTAAAAATTGATAAGCTGAAATCTATAGAGGTATTGTATTGTTAGAATAAGTTTAGGAGACACTAATTTAACAAATGCCTTATTTCAACATTAACACAATGAATTATAAAACGACAGTTAAATACGCAGCGCGTGCAAGTACTGTAGACATTTTATTGAAAACTAATTTAGCTGTTCGCCCTCTCCCAGAGTTAGAAATCGAGCAGGAGCATCACGCGCAACAGAATTCTTCTCCAGATATAAGAATACAGTTTATGACATGTTCTTAAACAGGTGTGCTACAGAGTATTCCTCCAGTGAGAATGCGAACGTAACAATATAAGGAAGATTATACAGTATACAAGTAATATAACGTTAGAACAAGAATAGGTGCCTATGAGCCTATGAATAAATTATGAACCCGAGCAACGCTGGGTAAATCGGCTAGATATAGATATCTATATAAGCCAAATACCACTGACTGACTCACTGATCACGATATCTCTGAAACCACTGAATGGATATCAGTGAAACTTTGAACATAGCTTCATCATAGGTCTTAGGTGCTCATTAAGAAACGGTTTTAAAAACTTTCACTCCTAAGGGGCAAAAAACCAAATACTGAAATTTATAGCGGGAAATGCATACTTGGTAAATGAAGTGGTTGACATCTCAGTTTACTGGAAACCCCGAATACATTTAGTCCTGAGTCTTTAATCATTGTTTTAAATTGAAAAAACTTCGTTGTTTGCAGGTTCTTATAGTCGAGAAAATTTCGAAGTTCAATTAATTAATAAATGTATGTCCTTTTTGTTCTCGGAAACGGCTCTAACGATTTTCTCGAAATAAATAATAAACAGCTGTTGCTATGAATGTAAATAGACAAACTAAGAGTTGAGAATTTGTACAATCTATCTAATCCTATACTATTAAGCGAGCAATAATTGTACAATTACGTACAACGTGAAACTCCGTAGCGAAGCACGGGTATTTTGCTAGTGTGTGATAATTTATAATTAAATCATTTTTAAAATTAAATAGTCACAATATTTAAAGTCATTCTTTTCAAAATAAACAAAACGTGTTGCTTATATTTACGAATTAGTGAATGAACAAAAAAAAAAAGAAAATACACGGACATCGTAACTCATCATTCACTCACACAATATATCAACACACACCGTATTTCTCCGCGGAATGACGCGCGTTTTATTCTTCAAAACCACTGTGAATTTTAAGGGTGCGTGTAATACGCGATTTTCACTTAGTATAGTAAAACATAAACTCCAGTACACAGTTTAAGTTACAGAATATATAAAAATCCTGTATAAAATCTGAATGTCTCGACGTTTACTGTCAACAAGTTAACAACCGCCGGAGCTGACACGGGATGCTGGGCCTGTTTGTCACGAGTATAACTGTCACCAGACAATTTATACTATCTTTGTTAAATTTATGCTGTCTTTCTTTACCGGAGTTTCATAACAAAAACATCCGAAAGCGTTTTAGTCTACGTAAAAGTGAAGTCATGTTTAAGTAATTTCTCAGTGTAACCAGTATTTTAAAATGAGTTCTGAAAAACGTCTACATTCGTTTCCCGTCAGAGAAGAACTTTTACGATGTTTGCGAAGCTACGTCATGCTTAAGCATTCTGCCATATGTAAATGACATTCCGGAATCATGTATTACAAACTAGAAAGTACAAAAGAACTCTGAGCAATAATTTAAAAAAAGGGACGTTAGTAGAGTTATTAGAATGGATATAATGTGTATGCGAGCGGCGCGGCGTTCTGGAGATTTCTGAAACTAATTCGCAGGCTTCCCAGATTTCCTGGAAACATTAATTAGTCAGTATCCGAGGTATCTGACCAGCGATAAGTAAAGACAATGTAAATGGAATTTCATTTCAATCGTCTTCTACTGAATAGCTTCAAATAGCCTTCACAGATCTGATGATAGTGCCGTGGAGGCAGTAACGCCTGCATTTTGATTATTACAACAATTGTTTACAATATTACTTGCACAGTATTAGCTTTCATTGTTTCAGGCCTTAGACGTATTAAATTCTATATCGTTTACCACCTATGCGTTTTACTTCCTTATTTTACATACGCTGCCATATTTGGCAAACACCTTAAATGACTATCACACAAAAATACCGATCTCAAACGTTTATCCAAAAAAACGTTTAGCCACAACATCGTATATTACGCGATGGTGCGACACGTCGAAAAAATTATATGTGTGTATGTTTTTGGAATTGTTTGTATCTGCATATTGTTATTAGACTATTTTACGTATATTCTTGCCAGTTATTGGAAATAAGTAAGCCTACATTATTTATATATTTAATATCGGAGGATGTATATCATAAACTCTGCTACAGTTGTAATGTCAATAGACGATAGAAGCGCATACACGTTAGCGTAAACAGAACTCGAGCGATCGTGTGTGCCGATATACTTCACACTGTATGCGATATCTTTGTGGACGAGAATTTCCCGACCGCAGGCGAAGAAAATTACAAAACCTGTTGTATACATTCGTAACAGATTCTTGAACTTATTTATACGTATAACGTATAGTTTAATTAGTTTCTGTACGTAAGATTCTGTTACTAAAGTATTCCGCGATTCAAAGAGGATCTCGTTGAAGGCGACAGCTGTAACATTACAAATAAGATTACTTAGCTCTGGACCAGTCTGTACGGAGGCAATCGTCATTACTAAGGTATTAAACATATATGTTAACTAAAACAATAGACATATTGCTGCGAGGCGGCGAGGACATAAATATTCGTAGACGCTAACACCAGTCACGAGCGAAATAAAAAACGAAAAGAACGGATGATTAGTTTTTGGCATGTGCCTGTGTCACTGAAGGATGCGATGCAGTCGCATATGAATATCATTAACTGTGTTCAGTTTACATAAATTACACAATCCGCCTGTACGGAACACACCTGCAAATTCCGAAATACCTGCTTGCGGAAGTAAACTCTGTGAAGTCAACATACCAGGAAGGTGATTCAGCTAACATCCTTGGAATTGCGTAGGTCTGGATATGAGTGAATAACAAGAATACGTTACAAGAATACAGTTGGCGCAAAGACAATTATGTCAGTACTCATCAATATTCACTTTCGCTGTCATAGTCTATAACTAAGGTGATTCATTTTAGTTTACTTAAAACACTGCTGACACCAAGCAACATTCGGTTTAGAAAACACGAACACACAATTAATATTACACATTCGTTAAATTACGCTCTCACTCTCAGAGTTGGTATCTGCAATCGTTATTATTGGCATACGGACACACACCAAGCATTCTCTTCGTTCACGTCTAAGGACGTAGGTTTTGCTCCTAATTCGCTAAGTCCACGACTTTTACCGAAAGATATCTAATACCCCTAAATAAATGAAATTCTAATGTTTAAATTAAAGCAATGAATATTCTAATATTTGAAGGAGAGGCGCAATATTCATCTATTAGACTGATGGTTGCTTTAGTTACCTGCCAGTATAATTTCAACTATATGTGTTATGGAATACTGGACACATAAAATTCCAGCCACAATGTACGTGCCATACGATCAAAGCCAGTGACAGTGGACTTTATCTGTACGTGTGTTGTTCAGTTTCAAATACCACTATGTCAACTTTATACTGTTGTTTATTGAAAATTCCAACATATTATATTCTAACTAGACCATAAAAATGTTCCAAAGCCAAGAGATGCAGTATGTCTCCCTATTACGCTTCCCAAATCTCCTTTACTTCTATGATTAACATAAAGTATTGTTCACCTACCATCGAGAGGGCTAAACTGGCTATACATCTCCTTTTCTTTATTGAGAATGTGTAATGCGATCCATTAACAGACGCAGCGTCCTTCCATAAGACACCGTTCAAACGACTACTTTCTTTATATTCATATGTTTTGAAATCCAAGTTTTAACAGTGTCGAGTCTCAACATCTTAGTCTCCTTGTAGTATCGATAACATTGGGCCCATAAGTCTCGATTACAAAATAACGTTTTTATTTCACGACTGCGACTTTAACAATATCCGTACGACCTCTGATTTCACTTGTCTGGTACTACTTTATGTTGTCAACCAGGTCCCCAAATGTTTATGATAATCTCCCTTCTCATTCAATTTAGAAACAATTAGATACTCTCGGTGTTAACCCTAACGTTCTTGTGAATATTTAATTTCGTTTTTACTTAAGTTCACTTATAATCCATAATGCCCACAAATATTATTAAAGTCTAGATTCTGTTCGGATTCATGTTTTATAGTAACATTTCTAACGTCTACCAACTCCTTTTCAAAGACATGTTTTTTATGACTTCCTCCTTCTATGAACAGACATGAGCTTATTCCAAACAGCTGTTTTAGAGCTTATCCTAATTCATAGCAGTGCTTACCTCTACACTGAAGTTGAACCTCGCTTATGAGTGAATTTATACCAATGGACGTTTACATCTACAAAAACAAATACATATGACAGAACAAGAAGTTTCGTCGTTAGAAATCCAATCTCGTTCGCTGCTATATTGACCTTGTACTGCATACAGAAGGAAAATTAGGTTAACATACGTTATGTACGGGTACGGGTTGTATGAGTGTACAATATGACATCATAAAGAAATGAAACAAACGATGGACCATGTAGAAAAGCAGATGCTTATCACTGAATTTGGCAAAAAATTAGCTAGCCTATGGCTTTTTTTTTTTTTTTTTTTTTAAAGAAACCTCTGAAGATACTGGTACAGTCATTGAAACTTGTGTCATGTCAATTAAAACGATAAAAATAAGATAAAACTACTTGCTTGAGAAGTAATTATAATTTTACAATACATAATATTACACAATTGTATTACAGAATAATATAAATGTACATATAATATAAAATAGGGATAAGGTATAGGCACTCAAGCAAACATGAAACTATGTTTAGGAATGTATTATTAAAATTCTACAAAAACAAATTCTAAATATGAATTGCTGCTTTTAAGCGTTATAGAAAAGCTTTATTTCAATAATTTCAATACTTTTCTTCATACTTTATCACGGTCGTGGCTTTTCAGAACTAACATAGTGAGGCTCAGTGTACTTGAAATAAGGCGCTCAGTGGGCCTTAAGGTCTACATATTATTTATATTGTTAGTTTCACCTGAATTTCTGGAAGGAAATGAATTATATCTTGAAAAGAAATTGAAAAAGGATCGATAAGTAATCCAATGTTTTATTCAATCTTTCTGAAAACCCGTACATAAATTTTTTAAGGAATCATACAACGAAAATATTAAAAAATTGTATTTTTCAAAATTGGGCACATTGTTGCTTAATCATGCAATCGAATGAATTGAGATTGAATTCGTTTTAGAAAAGGTTAGAAAAAACAGGATACATTGGGTACAAACACGTTATAACACCAAACAGTGATGAAAAAAGAACAGTATCTTGTAAATGAAAATTAACGTATTCTGATGCCCTATTACGGCTATTGTAAATTCAAATTCCCAAAGCCAGTCTTTATTTTTTAGAAAATAACATTTATTTGGCAATTTATTTTTAATTTATTACTTCCATGTTCCGTAAAGAAATGGAAGTATGGTGATCGCGAAGAAAATCGAGTTCGAGATAAGGGCTGATTCTGATTGTACTACCCTCAAAACATAAAGAAAAGTCATTTTCCAAAAAGTGTCTGTGTATCTGTATGTAGAAGTTTTTCTATGGCGAATGGTAACTGCCGAAAATTCAAACAGAAACAAATAATTTTTTTCATATGTGCCCGAGTTGAGGAGGACTCGAGGTCTATTAATTTTGGTGAAGATCGGTTAACGTTGCGATTTACGTGCAACGTTTTACTTTTTAACCAGTGTAAAGTACTTAATTTTGATAAATAAAGTATCCTGAAAAGAAGGTCATAATAACTTCCTCCATCATCAACTACCATTTTAATTTATTAAAAAAATTACCCCCTCCCCCATTCAACTACCCTTTTCATTTATAGATATTTCATCTACCTTTCTACATTTGATTATTATGACCTTATTTTCAGGATACTTTATTTATAAAAATTAAGCACTTTACTCTTGTTAAAACGTAAAACAACCCCTTTCCCTTAACCAATCTTCACCAAAAACAATAGGCCTTGAGTCCTCTACAATTCAGGGCTGTATGCAAAAAATTATTTGATTTGTTTGAATTTGCGGCTGTTACCGTTTGCCATAGAAAAAATTCTACACACAGACACTTTTCGAAAAATGACTTTTTTTCATGTTTTGATGGTAGTACAATTAGAATCTGCCGTTATCTCGAACATGATTTTTTTCGCCATGACCATACTTCCATTTCCTTATGGAACATGGAAGTAAAAATTCCAGTAAAATATTAAAAATTGATATCGTTCCAAGCTATGTAACCACGGAGATGTAAACAAAATAATTTTTCGATTTCAGAAATTTATAGATAGAGATTTATAGATTTGAGTATTCGCTTTCTTTCGCGTTGTTCTGAATACGGTTACCTAAAAGTGTTGGTCCGTGTATCAGCTGCAATAATCAAGGAATTCTGATAAAGTTAGCCTATTCAAAAAGAAATCGTAAACAGATTTAAGAGATTTAAATTTACTGTGGACCAGCACATATCGGAAAACATTTTTCCTTCTATTACAGGAACCTTCGTTGGTATAATTTCTCATGCAGTTCTGACCTTAAAATCTAGCCTAAGTCCGTCTTCAAAAATGTGCATTACGGAAGTGCACAGCGGAGGACAGCGCAGTCTTCATTTTCTGAAGGTCTGCTGACTCCATTGATGATAGACCTACTACGGAAAGAGTTGTTAAAGATGCCACACAAGGTGCCGCTGAAGATGCTTGAGGCGAGCCCTTGGAAGTGCTACAGGAGCTACTTATCAAGATTCTGTAAGAAGAGTGACGTGTCTGCGAAACTGACCGACGCTGCACAGGAAGTATTCCGAAGTGTGGGTGCGAGCGAGCGTGTTGTGTGTGTGTGTGTGTGTGTGTGTGTGTGTGTGTGTGCGTGCGTGCGTGGCGCGCGAGTGTGGGCGCGCATTGTTTTATTTATTTACGTATCAGCTTTCGTTTTTTTTTTAGTAAGTTTGTAAGTACTGATGCGCTCTGTATAAAACAGTAAATAACATAGGCATATAAAATAAGCAATAATGCATTTACACATACATGTATTTGGGATACTTTTAAATATTGAACGCTATTGCCCGATCCCTCCAATGAGACAGACGGTGAACCGTATTATTAAACAGTTCTTACAAAGTTACAAAGTATATGTTGTATGTTCATTTGTATATATTTGGTGTCATAAAGTTTTTCGTATTATTTGTACCTAGTTTTTATTAATTTTCGATTATAATTTTTAGAACTAATAATTTTCTTTGTATTTAAATTTGTTTTGTTTTAGACTTTAGGCTTTACGTTTAATAACAAAAACTCTTTTAGAACTCGTCTCATCCTGTTCTCCTGCAGCGAATTAGGTCTCTTTCTTCACTACTCAACTGTGCCCTTTAATATATATATATATATTTTTAATTTGTCTCCATTTTGTTCTGCTTTAACTATTATTGCTTTCCAGTCTATTCCCATTCCTCCTTACGTTCACCACAAATCTATCGGTTTTTCTTACCGTCGATCTAGTCCTCTTTCGCAGTCCTGCTTTCCACTCCATAATTTTTTTCAATCTCTTTTTCTCGTTTCCTGTGTACATTTCCAAACGACTTAATATTACTTAGCATTTTCTCCTCCTTTAATATTTAATATTTATGTACTCATCACCTCCATATAAGTAAAAACATGAAAAGTCATTTCCCGAAGTGTGTGTGTGTGTGTGTGTGTGTGTGTGTGTGTGTGTGTGTGTGTGTGTGTGTGTGTGTGTGTGTGTGTGTGTGTGTGTGTTTTTCCTATGGCGAACGGTAACTGCCGCAAATTCAAACAGAATCAAATAATTTTTTGCATATGTGCCACACTTGTAGAGGACTCAAGGCCTATTGATTTTTGGTGAAGATCGGTTAATGGGAGGAGTAGTTTACCTACAAAGTTTTGCGTTTTAACCAGAGTAGAGAACTTAATTTTAATAAATAAAGTATGCCGAAAAGAAGGTCCTAATAATCCATTGTAAAAAGGTAGACGAAATATCTCTAAATGAAAAGGGTAGTTGATGGGGAGGGGGTAATTTTCTATAAATGAAAATGGTAGTTGAAAGGGGAGGGGTAATTTTTTGAAAATTACCTTTCTGTTGTCGAATAAACTACTTCACTTTGAAGGATAAGATCGGTCTCGGTCAGTTGCGACGAAACAACGGTTTTACATATTCTTACGCGGTCAATTGCGCCCCGCACTTTCACTTACTAACCAAATCTGTCATTTAAAAACGTTCCTATTCTGAACTTCGATGAGATTTCAATTCTGCAACTTTTCATTGTGCGAGTAACCTCTTTATTCCAATATTTTTGATAGGTCAGGTCAGGTTAGGTTAAGTTAGATTAGGCTAGGAATTAATAAAATTATAATGGTATTTTCTGTACATTATTATTATTAAATATTAGAATTACCTTGGTTCCTTCTTTGCAACTTCTTTGTGTTTTTTCCTCAATATACACTACGCGTTTCGGGACTTAAAGTCCCATCATCAGGTGGATAAAGTTTTCACTCATGTAGAGCACGTCACTAGATAAAAAATATATAAAGGTCACGCACATCTCGCTACTCAGTCGATTTCCCCACTCGCGTTATCTCGCGATGCGCATAGCTACCGACCCCGCGAGCGACTGACAAATCTATTCGGCCTGTATTTATTTGTCGTGCTGTTTCAGCATGCGTATAGCAGTATTATACAGTTCGTTTGACTTGAACGACAGCTTCTCGTTCAGAAGCTGATCATTGTGTGTTGTAGAGGCTCTGTAAATTTCAAACTCTTCCAGTGCGTCCATGAGTTTACCCTTTTTGCAAAAATGCAGTGGTTTGAAATTATTTCTAAAATTGGAATAGGCATGGTTGTGATCAATAATATGCATGGCAAAGTTTGATTTGACGTTCCTGATGTTGCCCCTAGCCAGGTGCTCTTTATATCTATCTAAACATTTTCTGCCTGTTTGTCCAATGTAGAAACTATTACATACTTCACATTCTATTTTATACACCCCTGAACAGCTTTCTACTGGTTTATTGGAGTTTGGCCTTAAAGTTTTTAAAATGCTGTTATCCGTCTTAAAAGATACTGTATAGTCATACTTTCTAAAAACATTATAAATAGTATTGGGTAAAATATTCGTATATTCAGTTGTATGTATTTCTGAACCCTATGTATTACCCATAGTTAATTTTACCACAGCACCCGGATACAAAGCGGCTAAAAAACTTCTACAGGTTTTAAAAAATAATATAAAAATAAACAATAACCACATTATCAGGAATAATATTGAATTTGTGAATCGGGTAAAATCATTAAGAATGTTGCCACAATATAAACTGATGTTCTTTGATATTGTGAACCTTTAGAACCTTTACACCAATGTTCCAGTTACCCAAACCATCAATATTGTACAGGAAAATCTGGAGAGGTCTGGCAGCTTGAATCAACAAGAAGTACAGGAACTTATCATGCTATTAAGAGTAATACTAAGCCAGAACTATTTTACGTTTGATAATAGGTTTTTTGCCCAGGACGATGGACTTGCAATGGGTTCGCCACTTAGTGGTTTTTTGGCTGACCTCTATCTTAACCACTTTGAAAATGAATACGTATTGTCTAATAAGAATAGGTTTTATAAAAAGATCATTTCATACACGCGGTATGTAGATGATACATTTCTTGTATTTGATGGCACATGTAGGCAGGCAGAAATTTTGAATAAATATATAAATAGTATACATCCAAACATACAGTTTACACTCGAGTTGGAGAACGAACATAGCTTAAATTTTCTCGACCTGATGATACAAAACATAAATAACCACCTTAAATTTAAACTCTACAGAAAGCCGACCACTATGGACATTACTATCCATGCGTCCTCATTTCATCCATTCGCTCAGAAAATGGCGTCTTTTAACTCCTTCGTCAACAGGCTATTGAAAATTCCATTGGAGCCGGAGGACTACCGTGAAGAACTTAATACTATAAAGTACATAGCGATGGCCAACGGTTATAACAGCGTGATTGTGGATAGGTTAGTAAAAAATCAAAAAAAGAACCTGCATAGAAATAACAATGAAACACACAATAGGGTTCAGAAATACATAGCAACTGAATATACGAATGTTTTACCCAATACTATTTACAATGTTTTTAGAAAGTATGACTATACAGTATCTTTTAAGACGAATAACAGCATTTTAAAAACTTTAAGGCCAAAATCCAATAAACCAGTAGAAAGCTGTTCAGGGGTGTATAAAATAGAATGTGAAGTATGTAATAGTTTCTACATTGGACAAATAGGCAGAAAATGTTTAGATAGATATAAAGAGCACCTGCCTAGGGGCAACATCAGGAACGTCAAATCAAACTTTGCCATGCATATCATTGATCACAACCATGCCTATTCCAATTTTAGAAATAATTTCAAACCACTGCATTTTTGCAAAAAGGGTAAACTCATGGACGCACTGGAAGAGTTTGAAATTTACAGAGCCTCTATAACACACAATGATCAGCTTCTGAACGAGAAACTGTCGTTCAAGTCAAACGAACTGTATAATACTGCTATACGCATGCTGAAACAGCACGACAAATAAATACAGGCCGAATAGATTTGTCAGTCGCTCGCGGGGTCGGTAGCGATGCGCATCGCGAGGTAACGCGAGTGGGGAAATCGACTGAGTAGCGAGATGTGCGTGACCTTTATATATTTTTTATCTAGTGACGTGCTCTACATGAGTGAAAACTTTATCCACCTGATGATGGGACTTTAAGTCCCGAAACGCGTAGTGTATATTGAGGAAAAAACACAAAGAAGTTGCTAAGAAGGAACCTAGGTAATTCTAATATTTAATTATATAGGTAACTTGGAGACCACAACAATTATGATTATTATTATTATTATTATAACATAAAAATGCAATTGATCGCAACTCTTAAACGATCACGCGTCAAACGATAATGAATGAAAAGTGAAAGTTGAACGATAAGCAAAACTGTAAGCGAAAGGGAAGGGATAAAACTACTTAAGAAGCAACATGAGACGGAAAAAACGGGGTAAGGACAGTGTGATGGGACAGAAGGTGGATACAGATGGGAAGCGTAGAGAACAGACTGCAATTAGTCAAGAGTCGTTGGTTATTGAAAGGGTTGTAGAGTAGAGTAGTATATGGAAGAGCGAGCGATAAGATAGTTCAGAGGGAGGTGAAAGTAGCACCTCCGACTCTCTAGACCCTATTCTACCCTCCCTTTCACCCCCTTATCCTATACCCTCAACCCTTCTTACTGTCAACTGTTTAAGTCCCGCTATCAACCCATTACGAGTAAGGATACGCCTGCGTTTCAACTAGGATCCTCGTACTAATAAACATTTATGCGTATCTTAAATATCATGTAAGAGAATGTAAAGCATCAGTTGATTTGCTAGTGGAAACATTTTATCTTCAGCTGCTCTAAACTATATTAAAAAACATTACAGTGATATACCGACGAGTTCACTTATTCGAATGAACTGGATAATTTGCTCAATTTTCGTTTGTTTCCTGGAAACGATATTTTTGTAAACAATCGCAACAATTATCTTTTGTTATATAAATTAATTACGGTATTTATAAGTTGAAAAAATAAATTGTTCTATTTTCTATTTCGAGTACATATATTAGGAAAAGATCGTTTCATTAATAATTTATTAATAAAGTCATTCACTCACGTGAATAAGATCTCTCCTACAATAGAGCTCCTGTCATTGTATTATCGTGGCAGATCACTCCACCGGATTTTACATCCACCTTTCTTAACTATAATGTCGTTTTTACTACATTCGCTGTTCCTGGATTTCCAGACTTCTCACCAGTGGCGAAGCGTCAGGGGATACAAAGTCTCCCCAAATAATTTATTCACAAAATAATTAATTTTTATTTATGCATTAAGTTGCATAAGTTACTCAGAAAGGTTTAAAACGAATGTAAGAAGTTAAATATCGTGCGACATGACGCGAGTGTTACCCATGGAACCTTCCTGTTAGGGATGAGCATCGATGGCCGATGTTCCAAAAACATCGATGGTTAACGTTCGATGTTCGATGTTTTTACCATCGATGGTTCAGTTGCGATGTTTTCATACTATCGATGGTTTCGTTTCGATGTTTTCCTTTGAACTTTTTTTTTTTTGTAATGAAGACTTTTTTTAAGTTGATTGTTAAATTTAGTTTATTTTAAATCAACAAATTTTTATTTTAGATATTAATGGCTACGTAGTTTGCTCCCTAAACTAGGTAAACGATAAGTACCATGTATATGAGCTACGTAGTGGCGTAGTGATGTAATAATATGGTAAAACTAAACAAAACCATTTTTACATAGGTTTCAACAGTTTCAAAGTTAACTTTAGCTTACATACATGACACGTACGAAATAACGGTTTACTCTTTACGTTAGTCGTATTTGGTTTTCATTCAGATTTAGTTTTAGATTTTTCAGTTATTTTTCATACTGGGTGTAGCGTTTTTCTCTTTTAATTGTGATAGTGTTAGAACAATTTAAATAATTTACATTTAAATTTTTAATATCATCGGCATCGTTCATAATTATCTACCCGTTAATTATGCCACCCAAAAGATATATTGCAACGTTACAGGTATTTTAAAATGAATTACGCTTCTTTCCATTTACCTTATTTGTATTATTTTTTATTTCATATTCTGTTCTTTATAGAGGTGGGCTAAACTAGTATTCGAAAGTTACAGGTACCAACGTAACCGTTCCAAAAAAATAACAGGTACGAGATACGAATACCTGTTGTTATATACTTATTATACATATAGTCTACCTGTATAATTTGTTATAATAAATAAATTGAAACTAAAAGTATTAACAGTGTTACTTTACACTGTGATTTTATTAAGCTTTTACTGGTTAAAAGAAAACAAGAGAATTTATAGGCCTGACTCTCTTTAGGAATACTAATTTAAACTTTCACTAGGAGTAAACAAACCTGACATAGATTTAAAGAGGTTTCTGTTTTTGTTAAAGGAGGTGGTTTTATGAATGTTTGTTCAAAACACTTTATAATCATTATAATAATAAATAATAATGACCAGATTTAGTTAATTATGAATGTGAGTTAAATTATTTTAACGTCACCTCGCCTTTACCTAACCTGTTCTCAACGAGTTCGTCAACGGCCCTGAAAAATTCTGATACGGGGAAGTTAAATGTATTTAAATTGTTTTCTCGGGTACAGTGTTGAGGTTTCCACATTCCGCCTGTCAAAATGTGGTGGTGACCCAAGGGCTTTTGGTTTACAGAATCTTCTGATAAGGTAAGTGAGTAAAGTATCGGGGTATATTATTCTTCTCTTTAATTATTTTTATTTATTACTCATCCCCAATTATTTGTAATATTACAAACATGTAAAAAGCATAGTATTTTATTTGAATTGCAACATTGGCATCAAAACATTGATGTTTTCAGTCTTAAAACATATAGACGTTACGACGTAACTTGAAATGTCTTTTTAAAAAGGCTGGAGGGGAGAGCTTCGACTGATGACAACGGGAAGGGACCTGCGCGCGCAGCATAAAAATGCGTCCCGTACATCACATCAGAAGACACGTCTCATCTGCACTAAATAGCACAGAATTCTCGCCTGGCCGCCTGTGTTTGTTTCAATGTGCTTGCGTAGTGAATATTTGTTTTTGTTGAGTTTACAAATTATTTTTAATTTTTTATATAGTTGTATAGACTAAGAAGTGTGTAATCATTTACGCACTAATTATTTAATAATACATATTGTTAAATGTCGTCATTTAAGTGGTTTAAGCATACCGTTTAATTGGTTTAAAGGAGCAAAATGAATACAGTTAGTACCAGTTCTACGGCAGAAATATTTTATGTAAACTCTGACAACTTTTGATTTATTAGGATTTTTGTTAAAATACGAAATCAGTACGTTTATTTAGAGCAAAAAGTATTGCTAACGTCAAAAATATCTCGGGCGTCTTTAGACTTGTCGCAGAAGGATGGAAAAGTTATCAGAAAATTTTGTATAGTAAATATATATGGCTCTCTTGTTTTAAGCGACACAAAACTGTGCACTTCTATTACTGTTTGATTTTTAGTGGAGAGGAACCATGGAGCAAAGTTGGAGAAGGCCCTATAAAACATTTTGAAGTTAAAGCCGCTAAACATGCTAGTAGCAAAACTCATATGAAACATTCTGAGATGTTTCATATGCTAGGACGTAACAGAATTGAAACTGTTTGTCCGAAACACCTAAAAATCAAGCAATACAGCACAATGAAAATGTGGCACGAAATCGAAGGATAGTAAGCAATTTGGAAGATGTTGTTTGTTATTTAGGGAGACAAGAGTTAACTTTTAGTAGGCATAAGGAAAATGAGCAATCTCTTAATAAGGGCAATTAATTAGAAACTTTAAATTTACTGGCAACGGAAGAGTCTTTCATGAAAGAAGATATACAGAGTGATTCAAAATTGCACGGCAATCTCTCGGGAGCTGATTCTACAGTGTATAACTAAAAATAAGGAAAAAATAAGACACGGTATGTAGATCTCATTTACAAGAAAATATGAACCGTTTGTGTAGGCCTAATGCCTGCAGTAATCCCGATTCACCATTACAAAATGTGAATAAAATTTATGTTTTTCTGGCGATATTTTCTAATTAAGATTCATAAACGACACCAACAACAATACAGTAGCTTTTTTTTATATTTAGGCTAAATTATATAAAAATGCGTATGTTTCAGACAGTCACTTAGCTATTTATCTGATAGAGGTAAACATTAACTCTATTTACCATAGTTTTACTGGTTCATTAAGAACGTCAATAGGCTAATCTTAGTAAGAGGTTGCTTTTGGTTGGTATTTTTATGTCTACCCAAATTATTTTGTCACGCTTCGCCACTGCTTCTCACATACACACGCGCCTGGTCCTCCCACCTTTGGTTCTTCTCTTCGTCTACTATTCACTGATCTTGCTTCGCTGCACGTGGCCACACTATCTTGTTCTCAGTGCTTTGATATGTACATACATGTTTCCTCCGTCCAAATAACTCTACTTTCTGATTTTTTTATGTGGTTCTGTTCATCATCACAGGTTTTCTCGACCTGAAATCATTACTAGCCTTCATTGTTTCAAAAATAAGCCTCTTCACTATACCCTCTTCGCTACTCGTGAAACGATTGCTTTTAACGGCGTACGTTTCTACTGCTTCTTTTTTCTCTATGTACGGATACAGCATCCGTTTATCTGCTGATTTTTTGTGACTTGATGAATTCCTGATAATTCCAGAGTTTCACAAAGATTGTATCATATATATCAGTTATCAGTAAATTAGTTCTCTGTGAAATGTGAAATTTCCATCTTCATAAAAAATGATGATATCGCCCTCAGAAGCTGTGAGTGGCGGTTAAAAACTCTGCTGAAAGACCTAACAACTAAAACAATCTGGGTCCCAGAAACATCAAGCGAAAAATATACGATGGAAACAGTCCGAGTATTTACCCGACAGAAATCACCCATCGCTTAAGAGTTTTAAAGAACAATATTTTTAGTTTTATAAATGTGTAAATTAAAAAAAAAAAAAGATTGATCTGTGTCAATGTCACGTTACATAAGGTTCCAGTTAGCATACACTACTTCAAATATTATTCTGTAACACAAATATTATTCTGTATGTCTGTAAGACAAATATTATTTGTCTCACGTTTAATATAACCCTACTTTTAAAATTACATACATTTTGGAGTTGGAAGTTTATTATAAACCGGTAAACATTTTACAAGATGTAAGATTTCAGTACAGATTTCTTTGTGTCACAGCGTGACACTTAACGTACCGCTGTGGCCACCACTGGAGGCGACTACAAATTGCTACTCTCTTCTTACTTCCAACTTGCTCCACAAACCCCTCTTACTGCCTCTTGAGCCAGTGCCCACTTTTGGAAAGTATGTTTTATATAATCTTCTGAGTACAGTTTCCTAAATTAACAAATTGCTTAGCATTATCCTTTCTACAGTGCCATACATGTAGAGAATTGTAGTTTCGTCACCTACTTGTAGTAACATAGTACAGTATAATATAACACAAAGGAATACATCTACAGCATGTAACACTAGATTTTTTTGAAAAATTTGTGATTGTTGTGAACACACAGGTGCAGGTGTTGGCTGTCACAGCATTGATGAATGTGTACGCTAGCAGCAACAGTCGTTCAAAGAAATGGGTTGACAGACAACTGATATACGCCTTGCTCTACAGGAACAATAAGTATAGCCGTAGCGAATTGGGTGAAGCGTGTTACTTTGTTTCGAACGGACGCGTAACGAATTGACCAGCACAGAGTTTACTTATAAATACTATACACATAGTCGATAGTATTGTTGAAGATACGACGACACTGCTTAAAAGGGTAGACGAGAACTGAAGGGATGAAGCAATTGAGAAGAAGACGAAACAAAGAAATAACGAGGTCACACACTGCTGGAATCCAAGTAACTCTTGAAAGGAAATAAAAGCATGTTTAGCAGAGAAGGTGTAGCGAGGAGACACTGGTACAATACCACGATTCGACATACTGGAAGTAGAGAAGTGTCACGAGAGAAAATTTATGGCTCGGACAGAAAGTCTACTGAAAGGATTGATCGACAGGCGAGAATATTGCTTTTCCATGGAATCGAGGAGGAGGAGAGTTTAACCAGAGTTTGGGGTGACTACGTGAATTAGTGACGACCAATAGGAAGCCGAGGATTGACAAGGGTTGGACATCTAGACTACATCCCCATGGTGATGAAATCAGAGAACGAATCATCTGAAGGTGGTGGAAACGACTCAAGACGTTGGGTGGAGTTTTATCCGGAATTCGAGATGTTGGGAGAAGAATTATCTGGAACTTAGAACCAGAAGCCAATAAGACACAGCTAGAGGGGTTGGACATAAAAATATGAAGTAGCTTGGTGGGAACGAAGATTATAAAAGATAGTGTTCGCCAAGAGGAGAGGAGTTCTATTTCATTTTTCATAAAGGTGTAAAGTCTTATCAACAGAGTTCTATTTTATTTTTCGTAGAGACATGAAGTCGTCTTAACAGAGTTCTATTAACGGAGTTCTTTCTTATTTTCGTAAAGGCGTGAAGTCTTCTTAACAGAGTCGTGAAATCATTTTCTTATTGTGACAGTCGTTTAAATAGATTATTCTTAAATAAGAATCTACTAAAAGTTGTAATTCAGCGTTACGAATACAAATAGACTTAGAACATTAACTAACAATGTATTATACGGACGTTTTGTTTTAAACATAAACAATCTACAAGTGTATCGTTCGGTATAATATTAACCGATGAAGTGTAGTGACATAAACGATTTGTAAACGAATTCAAAGTGATATGTGTATATAATCAAGGACAATGTACGCGAAACTTGTATGAACTATATAATTATCTTAAATGCGGAACTATGAATGAATAAGTGAAATTACAAAAGACTGGTAGTATGTAAATCTGATCTTTAAGCGAGAATTTGGCGATGTAGTGCGGGTCATAGGTGTGCGGGACAGACGTGGAAAGTGGGAACGACGTGTTCGGATCAACATCATTTCAAACACCAAGTGACAACGGCAGCGCAGGAACGAGGATGGGAAATTCAGAGTTTAGTCAACGCACTATGGATACTCTATACCAAGTAAAATTTTATATATTATGTTAACGTAGAAAAACCACTGACCTGTAACTTAAAAAGAATCCCTACTTGAGAAAAACATAATCTTAAATAAACAAAATTCAATATAGTAAACATATTAATTAAAGCGGACCATAAATCTGGGGTATGAATACATTAAAAGTAACAATAAATGTGTATAATTAGAAGTAGTAATGATGTGAATTTTATGATGTGTATTTTATGTATGTGTTTTATTTCAGGATATATCCCCATTAAGGAGTAATTGTTTATTTTATGTACCATTTACAGGAATATATGTATTTCGTGTGTGTAATGTTAGATGATAAGAGCATGAATATAATAAACCTGTTTTGAGAACCCAGATCCGCATAACTTTGTATTATTTGATACACCTTTTGATAATTAATAAACAGCCACTTAATTGCTCACTTTTAATCAAAAGAATATGCATATAACAGCATAAATAATTTACATTTTTACACAGTCTGTAATTAATAAATTTGTCAATTAATTAATTAAATATATTAATTATCCTATCAATTAAATATAATGCATAAATTCGCATTACATAACATGGCGCCCAACATGGGGCGTGAGTAATTTGATTCAATAGTTAATTTAAATTAAATTCACTAAAGGCTGAGTGCAGGCAGTGGTGTAGTATATAAGTAAGTTAAGAATAGTGTAAATTAGTGAAAGTAGTTAGTTTGAATGATAACACGGAGTAGAGCGAGAATGGCGGACAATTCCGACAGTATCGAATTAGAGATTAATAACCAATTATGTATAGTAGGATTAGAGGAAGACACACCAATTACCCAGGACAGTAGTACCGAGGTCGAAATGACCAGGGCGCGGGGACAAATATCACAACCTCGAGAGAATGAATTTCAGATGCTGATGGAGTTTATCGAACAACAATTCGAGAGACAAGATGAGAAATCAGATAAACACAGAGACGAAATTAACGAGAAATTAGATAAACAAGATGAAAAATTAGATAAACACAGAGACGAGATTAACGAGAAATCAGATAAACAGAGGGAAGAAATTAACAAGAAATTAGATAAACAAGATGAGAAATTAGATAAACAAGCAGAACAATTCGGACAGCTAAAGAACGAACTACGGGAATACAACGAGAAATGGGAGAAAAAATTTAAAGAACTACAAGAGAAAACGGAGAGTGCAGTGAAGGAGCTGAGTAATGAACTCAAAGGACAGACTGCGGAGAATAAAAGATTACGTGAAGTAGATCGTCAAGAATGGGAAGGGGCAATCACTAACACCTTGACGAGAATGGAGAAGATGGGCAGTAAAGTCGACTCACACATCAAAGACGCTGGTAAGAAGAATGAAGAATTGAAGAAAGAAATACAAAAGAGTTTGCAACTACAACATAAGGAACATGGAGAGACGATTAACACGCTCAAACAGGAAATTGTGGAAGTAGATGGGAGACAGCGATCTACAGAAGAAACGGACAGAGAGAGAGTCACGCGACTGGAAGAATTGAAAGGTCACTGGGCTAAAATGAAAGAAAATCAAGAGAGATTGCAACGGAAATTAGCAGGCGTCGAAGGTATACCGGGAAATCGTATAAACGGAACGCCACATAACGAATAAAATACAATGGAGGCGACAGATACCCCATGGAGTTTTTAAAAGAAGTATCAGAACTTCAAGAGCAGCACTACCCGAGTGATAACATAAAATGGATTGGGAGACATTTAGAAGCTGATGCAGAGGTCTGGTGGAGGGTAATCCGCAGCCAGGTCAGTAACTTCGAGGAATTTAAGGAAGCATTCATCCAAAAGTATTGGGGACAAGAAAAACAAGACACAATACGTGATAATTTGGAATTCGGCCGATACAACTGGCGTGGTGAACTTAATCCAGTACAATATATGGAGAGGCTCTTGCTGGAAAGTAGACAATTAACACCGGCCATAACTGATCGACAACTGATTAAAAAATTAGCCCGTCATTTTGGACGTGAATTTGAAGTAGCCGTAGTGACACGGGGCGTCAATGCGATACAAACATTTGAATCGTTAATAGTAGAATATTCAAACATTCAAAATCGCCGGAACAGAGAGTTTGGTTAAGCACCGAATCAGGAGAAAGTGATTTCAAGAGGGGTTGACAGAACACCAAGTAACACAGTTACACAGAACAAAGGATATTCGCCGAGACAAGGGTGGGTAGAGAAAGACGGTAAAAGGCAATTTGTCAAACCCGTCGACCGACATACAGTACATACGGTTGAATTTACAAATAACAAGGCAACGACCTCGTCCGCAGGAAGGACGGAGGGTGAAAAAAAAATTAAAAGGTTTACAAGGAGAAATAGCCGCTGGGACAACGCAGACACAACATGACAGAATGAACGTACAACTACCTGATTTACGACACGACTTGTTATGTGACGACAATGAAGAGGGTATTCAGCGCATGTTGAAATGTCCCGAAATTACTACTAAGTGATGGAAGGAGAAACACTTGAAGACAGCTGCGAGTATATGATGAACCACATTGTAATTAAAATGAATAGAGAGGTTAGTAAAATGCTAAGAGAAATAAATAAATATCAAATAAATGATGAGAAATTGAAAGGTATCATTGATAGGATAGAGAACGGCGATGGCGAAAGCGACTTAAATAAATTTTATAAATATTACAACAATAAGTTATACAGAAAATGGAAAGGACGATGGAGGTTATATTTACCGAAAGGGATATCTGACAAGGTAATACCCGAAATTCACCAAATGTATGGGCACCTTGGCTCAAAGAAATGTACCAAGATGATCCAGGAGCATTTCACCATGGACCAATTGGCTAAGAAGATAAATACATATATACGAACGTGCGACATGTGTCAACGATATAAGGACACGCAAAATAAAAATTTGTTCAGTGGTACTCGACCGATTATACCAAAGGATAAGGGTGAGTTATGTAGCGGAGATTTTTATGGACCTTTACCGACTTCGGTAGGAGGAATCAAGTATATTTTCGTCATCATTGATAACTTCACTAAATATGTAAAACTGTACACTTTGCGAAGGGCAACGACCACAGCAACACTGAAAAGGGTACGTCAGTATTGTGAAGAAGTCGGCACACCCAGAGTTTTGTTAACAGATAACGGTACGCAATTCACAGCTAAACAATGGATTAGCGGTTTGGAAAGTTTAAACATTCAGCCCAGATACACTGTAATACGTAACCCTTGTTCGAACTTAGCAGAGCGCGTTAACCGGCAACTTGGTAACTTATTCAGAATTTTTATCAATAACCAACAACATACAAAGTGGTCGCGGTACGTGAAAACTATTGAAAGTTGTCTTAACGAATCATACCACGAAACGATTGAGATTACACCATATGAAGCTCATCTGGGAAAGAAACCGATACGAATATGGGAGAAGTATCTCGACGCTGACATCACGAAGGACAATCAAGAAAATAATACGGAGATATTTGTAAAAATACGTACCAAAAGAGAAAAACATGCCAAGCGGATGAACGAATCGAATAAAACAACAAAATTTGAGATAGGCGACTTAGTATTAATCAGGACGTATACACAATCAGACGCAACTCAAAAACGTATAGAGAAGTTTTGTGAATCATTCAGTGGACCGTTCAAGATAAGCCAAATATTGGGCGAATCAACATACGTATTAGTGGACTGCAGAGACGAAAGCAAGATACGAGGAAAATTTAATATACGCCAACTGAAGAAGTATATTACTAAAAGGGACTGAGGAAGAAACGGAAGGACCGATATAATGAAGATAGCGGAGGTGGTGACTACGCCATATGGTAAACAAGAAGTATACCATAACGTATGAAATAGTCAAGGAGGTCGAATGGATGGAATCACGTCATGGAATAGGTTGATGACGCGGCCATATCATTCAGACTAGCTTAACTTAGCTAAAAAAAAAGTATTGCCAAAATAAATGATTAATACATTATTATGACGTATCGATATAAGATATGTGTTAGAAAGAAAGTTGATAGATTTATGTACAGAATATAATAAACGTGACAAACAAAATAAAATGTAAGTTGTAAAAGCAATAAATACTTAAATAATGACACGTAAACATTACTAATAAATTATAGGTCATAAGATGATTTTTTTAGAATTATTTCATGTATCGTATAGTGATATAAGGAGTTAAAGGTAACAATTGTATTGAATTAAACTTGTTTGTATACATAGAAAGTAACGTGATAAAATTCTTCAATATTGATTACAATATGAAAGTATGAGGATGTATTGAATGTACAATTATGTCAATAATATAAGAAAATTAACTAGCGTGTAAATTTTGTTTTGATTGTTTGAAGGGAGAGTAGGTAGTGGATATTCGTAATTTTAGCTCATAATATCGATTCAACTAATATGAATGTTAAGATGTTTAATTCTTGGATTTCGTTGTCCATGACGTGTCCGTTACTTAACTAAATATCACTATAATATTGACGACTCGGAACACTAAGTTTTTTATAAGTAAAAACGTAAAGTTTTACCTTACAGCCTAAACCGGCTTTCACCTATAGAAGGCTTCATCAGAGGCTGTCGTTAGTAGCGCTGTTCGTCTTGTTGTTGGTGACGAGATAGTTTTTCGAAAGATCGAAGCTGTGTGTGTGTGGTGAGATGTGTTCGAATAATGCGTGCGATTTGAATTGTGTCTGTTCGTTTAGGATGTCGTTTTTATTTGTTTTTGTGTGTTTGTATATTTCTAATTGTTCTAGAGTGTCTAGTTTTCGGCCTTTTGTGTGTACGTATAGTATGTTCATGTTATTGTCGATGTTTTTATATGTGTGGTTTGCTTCAATGAGGTGGTTTGCGAAGGTAGATTCTGTAGTGGTGTGGAGTGCTTTTGTGTGTTCAATGTATCTCTGTTTGAAGCTACGTCCTGTCTGGCCTATGTAGAATTTATTGCAATTTGAACAATTTAGCTTATATACACCGGGTAGATCGAATTTGTTTTGTGCTTTGGGCATGCGTTTTGATAGTGTGTGTTCTGTTTTGTTAGTAGTTTTGAAAGCGATTCTGTATCCTGCTTTTTTGAATTTGTGGGCGATTGTTTCTGTTTGTTTGTTGATGTATGTTAGTGTTATGAATTTGTTGTTTTCTCTCTTTGTCTGTTGTTTGTTTTGTGTTTTGTGTAGGAGTTTACTGACTATTGTTCTGTCATAACCGTTAGATTCTGCTAGATATTTTATCGTGTTTAGTTCGTCTTTGTAGTCTATTTCATCTAAGGGGATGTTGTTAAGTCTATGTATCATGGTTCTAAAAGCAGCTAGTTTGTGTTGTATTGGGTGATTGGAGGTGTTGTGTATTAGTGTGTCAGTTGTAGTTGGTTTTCTGTATATACTGAATTTGTGCCTGTGTTCTAGTTTTGTGATGGAGAGGTGTAAGAAGTTTATGGTATTGTTGTGTTCGTATTCGGCAGTGAAGGTTATGTTTTTATGTATTTTGTTTATGTGCGTTAGTAACTGTTCACATTGTCTTTTGTTTCCCCTGTATAGTATTAGAATGTCATCAACGTATCTGTGCCAATATAGTATTTTATGTGAGTGTCTGTCATTGTTTGTGAGTATTTTTGTTTTTCCTAAGTGTTGGAGGAAGACTTCTGCTAGAATGCTGGATATGGGGGAGCCCATGGGTAGGCCTTCGTTCTGTGTGTAGTATTTATTGTTATAAGTAAAGTAGTTTTGTTTTGTGATAATGTTCAGAGTTTCTGTTATTTCATTGATAAGTTCGTCTGGTGTGTTGTTCTGTTTGAGTTTGTTTTGTAGGATGGTGATTGTTTCCATGATATAAAAACCACACATATAAAAACATCGACAATAACATGAACATACTACACGTACACACAAAAGGCCGAAAACTAGACACTCTAGAACAATTAGAAATATACAAACACACAAAAACAAATAAAAACGACATCCTAAACGAACAGACACAATTCAAATCGCACGCATTATTCGAACACATCTCACCACACACACACAGCTTCGATCTTTCGAAAAACTATCTCGTCACCAACAACAAGACGAACAGCCTCTGATGAAGCCTTCTATAGGTGAAAGCCGGTTTAGGCTGTAAGGTAAAACTTTACGTTTTTACTTATAAAAAACTTAGTGTTCCGAGTCGTCAATATTATAGTGATATTTAGTTAAGATGTTTATTAATATGTTAATGTGAAGATATGTTTTGCATTATGTTCATAGTATGTAAGTACGAATATTAATGTAAGATGAATTCATTTACACAGAATGGTCAGAGATAGGGTTGAATAGTGACAGTACAGGGGGTGACATGCGAAAGTGGGTCGGTAAATACAACAGTGAAAGTATTAAACCTTTTATTGTGAAGGATGAACATGGGGAGGTCATCACGCCGAATCGAAACTGGGGACACTGTAACACTAGATTTTTTTGAAAAATTTGTGATTGTTGTGAACACACAGGGGCAGGTGTTGGCTGTCACAGCATTGATGAATGTGTACGCTAGCAGCAACAGTCGTTCAAATAAATGGGTTGACAAACACCTGATATACGCCTTGCTCTACAGGAACAATAAGTATAGCCGTAGCGAATTGGGTGAAGCGTGTTACTTTGTTTCGAACGGACGCGTAACGAATTGACCAGCACAGAGTTTACTTATAAATACTTTGTACATAGTCGATAGTATTGTTGACGATACGACGACACTGCTTAAAAGGGTAGACGAGAACTCAAGGGATGAAGCAATTGAGAAGAAGACGAAACAAAGAAATAACGAGGTCACACACAGCTGGAATCCAAGTAACTCTTGAAAGGAAATAAAAGCATGTTTAGCAGAGAAGGTGTAGCGAGGAGACACTGGTACAATACCACGATTCGACATGCTGGAAGTAGAGAAGTGTCAGGAGAGAAAATTTATGGCTCGGACAGAAAGTCTACTGAAAGGACTGATCGACAGGCGAGAATATTGCTTTTTCATGGAATCGAGTAGGAGGAGAGTTTAACCAGAGTTTGGGGATGACTACGTGAATTAGTGACGGCCAATAGGAAGCCGAGGATTGACAAGGGTTGGACATCTAGACTACATCTGCATGGTGATGAAATCAGAGAACGAATCATCTGAAGGTGGTGGAAACGACTCAAGACGTTGGGTGGAGTTTTATCCGGAATTCGAGATGTTGGGAGAAGAATTATCTGGAACGTAGAACCAGAAGCCAATAAGACACAGCTAGAGGGGTTGGACATAAAAATATGAAGTAGCTTGGTGGGAACGAAGATTATAAAAGATAGTGTTCGCCAAGAGGAGAGGAGTTCTATTTTATTTTTCATAAAGGTGTAAAGTCTTATCAACAGAGTTCTACTTTATTTTCCGTAGAGACATGAAGTCGTCTTAACAGAGTTCTATTAACGGAGTTCTTTCTTATTTTCATAAAGGCGTGAAGTCTTCTTAACAGAGTCGTGAAATCATTTTCTTATTGTGACAGTCGTTTAAATAGATTATTCTTAAATAAGAATCTACTAAAAGTTGTAATTCAGCGTTACGAATACAAATAGACTTAGAACATTAACTAACAATGTATTATACGGACGTTTTGTTTTAAACATAAACAATCTACAAGTGTATCGTTCGGTATAATATTAACCGATGAAGTGTAGTGACATAAACGATTTGTAAACGAATTCAAAGTGATATGTGTATATAATCAAGGACAATGTACGCGAAACTTGTATGAACTATATAATTATCTTAAATGCGGAACTGTGAATGAATAAGTGAAATTACAAAAGACTGGTAGTATGTAAATCTGATCTTTAAGCGAGAATTTGGCGATGTAGTGCGGGTCATAGGAGTGCGGGACAGACGTGGAAAGTGGGAACGACGTGTTCGGATCAACATCATTTCAAACACCAAGTGACAACGGCAGCGCAGGAACGAGGATGGGAAATTCAGAGTTTAGTCAACGCACTATGGATACTCTATACCAAGTAAAATTTTATATATTATGTTAACGTAGAAAAACCACTGACCTGTAACTTAAAAAGAATCCCTACTTGAGAAAAACATAATCTTAAATAAACAAAATTCAAAATAGTAACCATATTAATTAAAGCGGACCATAAATCTAGGGTATGAATACATTAAAAGTAACAATAAATGTGTATAATTAGAAGTAGTAATGATGTGAATTTTATGATGTGTATTTTATGTATGTGTTTTATTTCAGGATATATCCCAATTAAGGAGGAATTGTTTATTTTATGTACCATTTACAGGAATATATGTATTTCGTGTGTGTAATGTTAGATGATAAGAGCATGAATATAATAAACATGTTTTGAGAACCCAGATCCGCATAACTTTGTATTATTTGATACACCTTTTGATAATTAATAACATCCACTTAATTGCTCACTTTTATTCAAAAGAATATGCATATAACAGCATAACTAATTTACATTTTTACACAGTCTGTAATTAATAAATTTGTCAATTAATTAATTAAATATATTAATTATCCTATCAATTAAATATAATGCATAAATTCGCATTACAAGCATATGTGTGAAATTAATCGTTGGAATTAACATTACTATAATATATTTTAAGATTCTGTTACATTAAATAAACGATTAAATGTTCAGTCTCCTAAATGTTTAGTCTGACTGAACTGTAGTCTATTCCAAAAATTAATATTTTTCCTTGCGTATCAATAGTCGGTAATTACCTTCATATTTGCAACAAGTACAAGCAGTTTCATTTCAGATGGTAGCACTCCTAAATGAAGTCAGGCGAAAGCAGCGTAGTTAATTGCCGAATGGGTTTGGCTTAGTTTATTCTGAAGAAGCCCTGCGTGTCGTCTGCTAAAAGTAAACACCGACGTGCAACAGTTTGCTTTCAGCACCGCTGTGAGCCAACTGAGGTACGTTTACTTTTGTGTCAAAATAGCAGGAATTACTTCAACCAGACACGACAGAACGCCTTTAGTTAGTTTTACACTTCACAACACGACAATAAAAAACATTTAGTTAAAATCATTAACAACGACGGCAACAAAGATAAAGGTTAAAGAGATAAATGACTAAAGCCGAACAAAGCTAGCTTGTTGGCATTTCTTCAGACATCGCTTCTTATTGTTTACACTACCAAAGCGCTTATTTCTACATATTAAAATATTGATGTTTTAATCGATGTAGGCAACTTTCTCGTTATATCACTGTTTATAATCTGTACACAGGGATACTACGAGTATTCAGTCAGTAAACAGCTTACATTCGCTTATGTATCTGGCAATGTTATTTAGAAAACACGTTTTGGTGTGGTCTAGTTTGTAGATTAATCGGTAATTAACTTATGCAGGGTGGGTTTTACATGCTCATTAAATTGCACGCCATTTTCAGTTCCGAATTACGTTAGAGCCGCTTATTTAATACTATGACTGTAGCACGTGATCCCTAAAAATACTACAATCTTATTGTTATCGGTATACTGAACCTTACAGCCTACTTAGAAAAGCTGAATGTCTACAATCCGATTGACATTCTACATATTACTGAATTATATTCAAACTATTTTTCGTATTCCACCTTTAAAATCTTGTTAATAATAATTTTCTATTGCTAATACTTCACGAACACGTACTCTGTTCCAGTTCTCATGTTTTAGACTTCTTAAAATTTCAGAAGTTTTAAAAAGCGTTTGCATAACATATATCACTCGTATAACACACACACATCCCTTCTTTGTTTATTTCTGTTGGCATTTTTTCCTTTTCCAAGAATGTCCATAATAATAGTTAGGAAATTTCTACCCCGTTTGATTCTCGGTGAACGATTTTTCAAACCGATAAGGCCGCTGATAAATCTGTCGTATTTTTAAGTAACTAACACAATGTCATTCCCACACTAGAGACTAGTGAATACAAAATTCATGACAATCCGCACAATGCTGAAGGAATTATAAGTGCACGTCTGAACTTAATATCACATCACTGGCTTTAAGTATGTCACATGAAACATTTATACTGTACCGGTACACGCAGAATGATTAGCGAGTTAAATGTGAACAAGCCAGATGTCGCCTTTATGTCTGGGAAAGTCAAGAATCGGCAATCATGTACTTCAGCACTAACCTACTGACCAAGGACTAGGACACATTGTGATGTAACAGTGGCGCGTGCATTTATAGACATAAACTTGTCTCTACGTACAGGCAGACATTCTACTATGCTGCAAAGTTCAAGGATGAACTACTTACTGTTGCAGAAAATGTTAACTGATCATACTATCTGTAGAAGTTCATATCAGCTATAAAAGTAAAAATAGTTATTCATAATTTATATACCATGCGCATGCGCAAATACACTAAACAGACTGTAGGACAAGTATGCTGGAGTAACGATTATAAAACATTTTGTACCGCTTTTGTAAGTAAATTCTAAATAGATTTTTTTCACCAACAAAACGCCACAGATGGATTAAAAAGGCTACAAAAATACACTACTTTTTAATAATCACAAACTAATTTTGCTGAAATTATTGTAAAATATGCCCAAAACGTCGACTCACAGTAGTAAAAAAGATTAATTTATATAAAAACTCTGTGTTGATGCTGAAAGACCCAACATGATTACAGTCGATCAGTGAACCTGTTCTACAGGTATTCTACAGCTTTCCAGTTCAAAAGTGAACATACATTTTAAACAAAAGGTTAGAATAATAATTGTTTTATTCGTTTTATATTTTCTCCAGGCTTGATATTAGCAAAAATCAGGACACCGTGTTTTAAGGACCAAACTAACTTGCCTTTTTTAAAACCACTGATTGCTTCATAATAAGACTTTTTGCCTCGGCATAAAATTATTGGCTGAGTGGAAGTGTCGTAATTAGTTGTTTTACATTAAACCATACTGCTAAAATTAAAGTCGGAACTGTGTTTCCGAGCGATGAAGCTAGAGGAATGGAAAAGAGAATAGAGAGAATCTGAGAGAATTAATGCGCTAGTACGAAAACAAAAATCAAAATAAAAACAAATAAAGGGCCGGGCTTAGATTAAGTAAACAAAAAGTGAGAACGTCTGAAATCGATATCAAACGTGTAAGAAAACATTGGTGGGAGTATTACAAACATAATTAAAGTCTACGACCGGTATAGTACAGACAATATCAAATATCAAAAACGAAAAGGTGTATAAAAAGCGTTATTATTATTATTATTATTATTATTACTACTATAATCGGTAGTGGGGGGGGGGGCTCTTCACGTCAATACCCCAGCGATTGACACAAGCACTCACTGGGCGATTAATCTCTTGGCAGTTTTGATTTGATTCACACGCAAATCGAATGTTTCAAGAAAAAAGGCTCTCACTTGTTTTCATTCTTATATGGAGGACAGGACATTTACGATTAATTAATTAATGCGTTAGAATCAGTAATCGGCAATCAGTGACTTCTCGAAATGTGACAGCGAAACGACAACACACTGGGGAGAGCCTTCAGAAGTGCGGCCAACATAGACAGGCTGAATAGTTTGATCCTGACGCGTGTGGAGATCGGTACAGATGAAGTTATTCTTGATTATAACTTTTTTTAACGCCCACGGATTTATAATGGAAGGTCCACAAGTGCTCCAAACAACAAGTGTGCAAAAAACGACTTCTTTGATCCATGCACATGACAATCCCCCGAAAAGTAGTTGTGAGGGTGGCGAAAATGGAGACTAACGTAAAAACGAAGTAGGATTATTATGACGACAGAACAGTGATTAAGTTACAGTGCTCGAATATTTATAAGGTATAAGAAGTACCGCAGAAGAAGTATCCGAAAAGAAATAATGAAATTAAATACAGCAATTACATCATTTAATATTTAAATGTTCACAATTAAATAAAATGTACAGGCAGAAATAATAGATATACAAGAAGGGTAGAACACGTTGTGGATAAAGTGGCTAAAGTACAGTAAAAGAGCACTAAAACGCAGAAGTGTTTTAAGTGATGTAAGAAAATGAACATTTTCTCCAAATAATTTCAAAGTAAAATAACCAGTATGTCGTGTATATTAGAGTAAGGAAGTGTCAGTTAGAAATGACAGGTTTGAGGATGGGCCAATCACAGCAGTGTAGAAACCAAAGTGTAGGCAGCTGAACACCTAGTTGTGGAACCATCTAGTTCATAAAACGTGTACTTTATTTTCATAAACTGTAATTTTTTCGATGTTTTTATACAGAACGGTATTACTTTTCCCAGTTACTCAGCTTCAATATCAGTATCTTACTGAGACGTTTTTGTAATTATCTGAAGGTAATTACATATGTGCTTTTATTAAAACATTATATTGTGGACAAAAAAAATTCGTTGCGCAGAGAAGTTTGTTATTCGGAAGTTCACCTGTCACGTTCGTAATAATCAAGTCACTTCGTGCTCATGGACATTATTTTTTACAATATACTACCAACAGTAGTCAGCTGTTTTGACAATGCACATAGTTTTCGCAAAGATTATGAAGAATTTTTCTATACTTTTAAAAACAGTGTACCTAGCCGTCGTGCATGTCTGAACAGCATAGATTACCGTCATGACTGTCGCCGGTATCAAAGAGGCATCTGAACACCAGAAATCTACCTACGGCTAGTAAACAAAATTAACAACGGCATGCACAACAGCGATTCATGTATTCCAGTTATTGATTTAAAGAGTTCTTTACAGACTGGAAACACAATTAATTGCCTCCTGCAAAATTTATTCCAACGCGATTAGCCACTGAAACATTCTACTTAATCACAAGCGTAAACAGACACGTGTACAAACGTTTAGTTAATCTCACAGAAGTTAAAACCAAAAATTAATTACATTCAAGTCATACAAATACAACAACAAAGATAAATTACCTGAATTTGAAACTTAATCAAATATATCAACTCGGATAAGTTATGGAGTTAAGTTGCATACCACTAATTTATTCGTATAAGGATGGAATTGTTTCGGCGGCCCTCACCAACAGTCCGGCTAATGTGGTTGGTGAACCAATCGTTCCGTACGAGTAACAACTGTTGGTGGTGAACTCCGTACGAGTTTACTGGTGGTGTGACAACTGTGCACCTAATTATGAAACGTACTTAAATAGAAATTTAAATGTCTACGCTGTAACATTTCCGGTTCTTTCTGAAGTGTGTTTCGTAAAGAAACTGAGTGCTTAGCAAATTCATGAAAAAACATTCAAATACATATAAGAAAATGTGTAGTGTTTTGAACCGATTGGACTCTACGTTAGTATGACCGCACCTTCACTGCAAGATTGAGGGTTCACCAGTAAAAATTAATCCTACAGTATGGAGTACAAATACCGTCACAAACTTTCAGGTGTTTATAACTACTTGTGGGCAGTCGATATGAAGCTAGCGAACGCATCTCAGGGCGAAAAGTTGCAAATAACCCAATAACTTACTACGGTTGTGAGTAAATATTCATTATTGTCCTATCAGTACCACCATGACCCCAAAACATCACAAGAGAATTCGCAATAAGTTAATATACAATACTTTAAAAACAACAGTGTAGGAGAGAGTTACAAGCATTATAATAAAAATATAAAAAAACAGAGGAAATCAGAAATCGATTTTTCAAATCATGGACTAATTTGCATTTCAAAGTGATGGACATAAGATTTACAATTGAAAAAGAATAATGGTTAAAGATCAACCCACAACATGGGGCTTTAATAAAATTCAGAAATTATGAAACAATTACGAAATCAGACTCTATAAATATAAATATTAACTCTAAGAAAAACGCACAAATATTATTTCGAAAATATTAATGTATTTAAAAATATAAAATTAATATTTTTATAAATGTTGAATTAGCTACACACCACACAAGAGTTTTAGAACTGTTCACAAAGATTAACATATTTAAACATTAATTAAAATAGATACACTTTTAGGCACTTCTAAAACAAACAGTGTGGAAGTATGTAAAATGAAGATTAAAAAAAAACACAGTCAACAATTCAACAACACGCCATATGAATTCACGGCAAACTGGAATAGTCAAACTTTTCTTTAACACACGTATGAAGATCAAATCATAGTCCTACCAATCAACAACACTAGATGGCTTACCAGAACTTTACAATTAGAAGTCTACTCTATAAACTTGAAAGAATAAGTCAGTTGCGAAAAAATTCTCCAATGACAAATTCCAAGAAAAGAGTAGGCTATATTTATCAAACAAAAACTTTCACTAACATATACCAATGTCCCTTACACATCATTTCAATAATAAACACAGGGGACATCGTGAAAAATTGGGGTGTTTGAAGTTTAAATGGACGACGACAGCAACGGGAGAACATTTTTTTTAATTTTTAACTATTAAAACAGAAATTGAAAAGCGTTGCTCGCCTGAAACTTAATGTGTCGTGAATTCAGTAAACAAACTGGTTGAATACTGAAATACAATTTGATGGAATATTGAAATACAAACTATAAAATAAATCAAAACAATGTTGGAAAATTCAGTAATTACAGAACATTCATAATTAAGAAGCATAGAAACGTGCTCGTAAAATCTCTTTTTTCTGAAGTTTAACTGAAAGATAAAAAATATTAGGTTTCTATAAAGAAATTACAAAAATTTCTTTCTGAAGTCTTCTTTCTGGTAATTTAAAGTGAGTATTTGTAATTACCATATCTTTTTCTTGAGACACTTGCCCTAGCCTTTCGCCGCCACGTTATTTCGTATCCCGTCCAAGTTCTCCAATGAGATCCCATTCTTTACTTTTTCCAATTCTTGCGTTGATGATAGTGATATCACTACTCTTTTTAACATTTACAGCTTTATTAATGGCTTCGTCATATTTCTCAAGTTTTTTCGATTTTATCAGTGAATTCGACCTAGTGCTGCAATCAATTAACAGTCTCAACTGGACATAAAGAACAAGCAAATTCACTGAGCTAAATAGGCCTTCTGTCTGTGTGCGTTCATGTAGCCGTAATCGAACGACACTACATCCGTAAACAACTACGAAGTGTGTCACATTAGAGCCCCCGCACACTGAGACGAAACAGTTCCGTAACTGTTTCTTATGTCTTAAAATCTCATGTATTTATATAGGGGTGCGCACACTACAGCAACAGAAACAAACCTGTCTCCTACGGTGGAAACAGCACGGAGACAGAATAGTCGCGAAAACGTGCTAGTCCTACTGTTTCTTATGGAAGTCCGCACACTGCAACTAAACAGTCTCGAAACTGTATCGTGGTGGGGGTAGGTGCCGCTGCATCACCACGATACTCAACAGTCATTCTGCCAGCGCTTTTAGTGTGTTTGTTAATAATTGGTTCAACTCGATTATTCTTAAATTTTTTATACAAATAAATTACAATGAACGACGAGAAAGTTGAACAGTTAATTGCTGAAATGGAAAAACGACCTGCTTTGTTTTTAAAAAATTTGAATGACTATATGGACATAAATTTAAAAAAGAAACTGTGGAAAGAAGTTTGTGCTGCTATTTTTGAAAACTGGAATGGAATGTCATCAAAGGATGACATTCTTTGTAAAAGTAATATGTTTCCACTTAGCTAAATTCAAATATCAACAAACTTGTGTGTTTGTAGTACGCAATGCTTCGTGTATATATTACGATTCGTCGAAAACATAGTAATACATAGTTAGCAGTCCCACTAAATCTGATGAGTAAGTAAAAACAAGAACAGGCTCGGATGTGAATGATCGTGTGTGGGTGCGCGCGCATGCGTAGAAATAGGCTATTCGTCCAGAACAGAAGACAAAATCTTAATTCAACGATTAGACTAAAACTCTGTAAGTAATATACGATTCACTTAATTACGTAATTACAAATATTTAGCTGTTGTTCAACCCACTTAAACAATGTTTTCTTTACTGCTATTAACTAAAATAGTTAAGAATCCCTGTTAACACATTCTTTGTATTTCGTTATTCTACCATCTTTTTGAGAATAGCTTAATTGGCTGAAACATTTGTCAGAATTTAACAATAAATTTTGTCAACTACTAACCGTTTATAGTTTTTAATTTTTTTTATTAAAGTTAATTCAAAATTCTTTGCAATGAATACGGTTTTTCGTTTTTAACTGAAAATTCTTATTGCTAGTATTTTTTATAGGCAAATGAAAATTTTTTTCAGGTACTATTATTTTTATATTAGTACCTGAAAAACTAGAAATTATAGACAAGGTGGTTAAAGGATACACGGTTTATCGTTACTCCACGGGTTATTGTTACTGCTTTCATTACAATACGACAAAAAGTGAATATTTATGTAGACCGTTATCCTTCTCAAACATTAGCGTGGATAATCGAGAGTTGTTCATTTACGAAAATGTGTATGCGCTGTAGGGTAACTGGGGGTATAAAGAAGTTTTTAGTCCTATTATTGTTACTAAAGTCTCAATTAAAGTTTCATTAAACAATTTTTGCTTCGTTTTCTTTTCCTACAGCTAATAACTAAAGCACAAACAGCGACAGCGTCTTCGAAAGACATCTTGAGCGAACGAAAAAACTAAAGAAGTAAAGGAACGAATTAAGTGGACGAGCAACTGTTTCGTCTCAGTGTGCGCAGGTATAGAGACAAAACAGTTTTGTTGCGTGGGCGAGAAACAGAGACGAAACAGTTCCGGAACAGTTTCGTCTCAGTGTGCGGCCTCTGTTATATGGCAATCATAGATCCAGACACCACTCATGACATACAGCTATAAATTAGTAGTATTTTACGACTCAATTATAGCAATTCAGATTTCTATCTGCAGTAAACCGTTCTAGATTACTTTAGAATTTATCCTCAATTTAATATTACTAGCAGTAATTAATTAATAATCTGTACTTAACCTATTGGTGCCCTAGTGTGAAGTCGTTTGGTTAATAATGAATTCTAAGCTACACGTTGGCCTACAGTATTTTAAAAATCACGTCAAACAAATGCCTCACTGTCGTCAAACTCTCCTGCTCAGTACGTTCTGAAGATTTACGACGCAAATAATATCATATTATGATAACGATGCAAGTGCAACGATGAATTCAAAGCACAAATAACGGAGCGCTTTTCTCAAAATATTAATTACTGGTGTATCTGTATACCTTTGATCAAAAGAATTAATAGTATAAATCTCTAATGGGTAGACCTCTTCACTTCAACATAATTCCCACAATCCACATCACACACCTAATCTGATTCACGTATGCCAAACGTGGTCTGCCTCTACTCTGTTTTCCACCTACCATCCTCACCTCTCCATTAATAGCCTATAGTAATAAGCTCTGCTGCCTCTCATAATATGTTCTATCAACCGAACTTTCTCCTAATAAGTCTCCCATGAACTTTCCTCTTCAACTCTCCCCTGTCAATCCTCGCCCTATTCGTCCACCTGATCGTCTACGTCCTTCAGTAGTTCCACGTTTCGAAATATTCATTCTCAATTTATCTGATTTTACCAAGGTCCACACTCCGTACAAATAGCTTAAAAATTATTACCTAACAGCTAAATCCACGTATAATGTCACAGGTGCTTCTTCTAAGAAAACTCTTTGTTTCAGTAAAAAATATAAGCCTGGATTTCACGTTTTCCTTTCTTCATCCGTCTTTGTGACTTTATTCTATAAGTAGCACAAGTCAGTCATCTCTTGTACCTTACCGTTTTCTATTTTAAAAGTCACTCTAGTTACTGCCAGCATTACTGACTCAATTACACTGAGGAAGAAAATAGAAAGAGACGCAAAGTAAAAACTTTAAAGGGGTTACCGCCCAACTAGCTGTATCTCCTCTGGCGTATTTTAAAATGCGGATTACACATTATTAGATTATGTGGTTTCATAACCATTATATGATTTAGTTAATATACATAAGAACCATAAGTCACTTCACAAAAACTGCATTTGTTTATAACTATTAGTGCCAAGCAACACACACCCCACCCCGAACTTTCAAACAAGCCATGGGCAAAAAAATGAGAACAAAAGAACAAGCTGAACACCAGTTGTGCATTGCTTTATACTAACAATGGTACTTCCAGTACAGCACTTTGTAACCAGAAGAAACTAGGAGAAATTACGTTCATTGTAATACTATAATTATTTATGTACAAGACGTGTAAAATTTTGGTATTTGTCTGTTAACGAACCCCCCCCCCAACTTCTGATAAATAATGCCAACGAATTTCTTTAAAAGACGTCAGTGATGGGTTACTGACGTTGGGCCTACTAGTACGACGGACTTTTCCATCACTGCTTTAAAAGACGTCAGTGATGGGTTACTGACGTTAGGCCTATTAGTACGACGGACTTTTCCATCACTGCTTTAAAAGACGTCAGTGATGGGTTACTGACGTTAGGCCTACTAGTACGACGGACTTTTCCATCACTGCTTTAAAAGACGTCAGTGATGGGTTACTGACGTTAGGCCTATTAGTACGACGGACTTTTCCATCACTGCTTTAAAAGACGTCAGTGATGGGTTACTGACGTTAGGCCTATTAGTACGACGGACTTTTCCATCACTGCTTTAAAAGACGTCAGTGATGGGTTACTGACGTTAGGCCTACTAGTACGACGGACTTTTCCATCACTGCTTTAAAAGACGTCAGTGATGGGTTACTGACGTTAGGCCTATTAGTACGACGGACTTTTCCATCACTGCTTTAAAAGACGTCAGGCCTACTAGTACGACGGACTTTTCCATCACTGCTTTAAAAGACGTCAGTGATGGGTTACTGACGTTAGGCCTATTAGTACGACGGACTTTTCCATCACTGCTTTAAAAGACGTCAGTGATGGGTTACTGACGTTAAGCCTACTAGTACGACGGACTTTTCCATCACTGCTTTAAAAGACGTCAGTGATGGGTTACTGACGTTAGGCCTACTAGTACGACGGACTTTTCCATCACTGCTTTAAAAGACGTCAGTGATGGGTTACTGACGTTAGGCCTACTAGTACGACGGACTTTTCCATCACTGCTTTAAAAGACGTCAGTGATGGGTTACTGACGTTAGGCCTATTAGTACGACGGACTTTTCCATCACTGCTTTAAAAGACGTCAGTGATGGGTTACTGACGTTAAGCCTACTAGTACGACGGACTTTTCCATCACTGCTTTAAAAGACGTCAGTGATGGGTTACTGACGTTAGGCCTACTAGTACGACGGACTTTTCCATCACTGCTTTAAAAGACGTCAGTGATGGGTTACTGACGTTAGGCCTACTAGTACGACGGACTTTTCCATCACTGCTTTTTTATTAAAAAGCAATATGCTTTAATAAAATAGCAGTGATGGAAAAAACCTGTCTAACTAGTAGGCCTGATGCCAACAAACGTGACTACAAAACTTCGTAAATAAAAGCTTTATGGGTCGTACGGTCTTTCAGTTTCATTAACCACAAACGACACTTATGGTTTTACACAAATATGTTTGGTCTATAGTTTCCTTTTGCACCGGCGTGCTTGCCAAAAGATTTTCAGCAATTTTTTCAGATCCACTTGACCCATGAATGTTACTAATATTAGTTACAACGACTAAGGAATTATTAATATATTTGTTATATTATAACTTTCGACGTTAACGATTTTCAGTAGCATGGAACAATAACATAGGCCTACTTCACTCCCGACCCATTGTCCACAAAAACACGGTACGTGTATAATTAACGAACGTACACGATAGGTTTAAACGCCGACGTGAGCGACACTGATGCATTAAGGCATAATTAATTAATCTGGAGAGCAGTGCTGACGCCGTTTCTCTCTCTATCTCTCCCTCGTCATCTCGGTTTCTCTTTCTGTCTCTTTCTATGAATTTTTGTCTTTTGGCATCCGTCCATTCCACCGCGTAAATGTATACTGGCTCCACACAATGCGAGTTTTTTTTTTTTAGCTACAGTAACATTATCCTGTAAAACGAATCAATATTCCGACGTAAACGATGCAACATTACATATTTACTCTATAACACTTCAGTAATTTTAAGTAGTTATTTTAAAAAACGTAAGTAATAATTTAAATCAGTTTTGAATTTACTTAATCATTTTACGTTTATAACCTAAATTATGCATGTAGAACTTCAGCACACACGGGGTACGATCATCCTTGTTACTTCGTCGTCCTAAAATGATAAGCAAACTGTAATGTACAGTTTAAGTTCAAGTCCTACAGGGAAATACGTTCAAGTCCTGTTACAACAGCCCACCCTCATTGAAGTCTAGAACTCGAGGATTCCCGCTTCATTACATTGTCATTAGTTCCACTGGAAAAAAAACGCCACAACGAAAATATGAACTTGGTAAAACGGACGGTTTCTGCGTAAATTTTAACAACGGACGGTTTAACATTTTTTTTAATTAAATCTCGTGCTGTATTAGTTGGCTCTACAATAAAACTATTCACTTCAGTGCGGAAATACAGGATTTTTGTCCTTACTGCAAAGTAAAGTGTAAACGTTATATTTTCGCAAACTCCAAGTACAGATATCTATTTTAAAAATTAAATTCGTAAATTTACGTATAAATAACAGAAGTACCCTCCCGCGACCTTAAATATAACAGCATAATAATTATCGTCACTCACAAACGAATGGTTGTGCGTGCGTATTCGTGTGTATAGGAATGAAAGTGACGCTGATTCGAAGCGTGACCTCCTACAATGCAGTCAGTAATGAGGAAACGCCCATGCGTACCTCTTGCATATTATGGTTACATGAAAGTTCATCGCATGGGAGTAGTGACCACTTGGCACTGCTTTGCAGAAATCAAAAGTGGCGCTCACGATGTTGCAATGTTTCTAACTGCCGGTTATTTGTTCCTACTAAATTTCTGGACACAAAATATTAATGGCAGCTGCTTCACCGTAAGATTCTTCAAGTACTAATTTCCTCTAATTACGAATATTTTTTTATTTTTAATTACATAGGTTTAAATAATACCTACAATAAAGGTATTCTAAGCGTTCCAGGTGTGTGTTCTTCTCACTTTACTTGGAATAACTTAATTAATGCTTGATGCCTTTACTTGGTGAAAATCCATTGTAAATTATAGTAAAAAATAAAACCATAAAATAGTTTTTGTGATTTCCACTCATCAATTTATTAAAAATTATAAAACCATGACAGCTGTTTCGGCAACACAGTGCCTTCATCAGATGGTATAAGCTGACTAATTTTCATACAAACGATACAGAATATAAAATATAATACAAGTGCTGTTGTATAGAGAGTGATAGTAATCTCGTGTCAATAAGATTTATACACATTACACAAACATATAACATAACATAAATATGTTATGTTCAAATGAAAAATTTTATTTTTCAATAAAATTATTAATATTAAACATAATTATTTGAATTTTGATCATAATTATAAATACTATTAGATTTAAGATAGATAGAGTTAATAAATTATTGGAAATGAATAATTTATTTGATAGATTTATAATTAAAAAATTATATATATTTCCGTCAGGAATAATAACTATTATGTTAGTTATTTATCTTCTATTTACATTGATTGTTGTTGTGAATATTATTAGAATTAAATTGTCTCCTTTACGAAGAAAATTTTAACGAATGTTAAACATCACTCGACGTATACACCCATTAATTAAAATAATAAATAATTCACTAATTGATTTACCGGCAGCTACGAATTTATCATATTGATGAAATTATGGATCGCTGCTAGGAATATGTTTAGTTGTTCAAATTTTAACTGGATTATTTTTGTCAATACATTATAATGCAGATGTAGCAAGTGCATTTAATAGATTAAGACATATTTGTCGTGATATTAATCATGGATGAATATTACGAATTTCACACGCAAATGGAGCCTCATTGTTTTTTATTTGTGTTTATTTGCATGTTGGGCGAGGACTATATTATGGTTCATATAAAAATTTTGAAACTTGAGCTGTAGGAGTGATCATTTTATTAACTTTAATAGCTACTGCTTTTATAGGTTATGTCCTTCCATGGGGACAAATATCATTTTGAGGAGCAACAGTCATTACGAATTTATTGTCAGCAATTCCATATCTTGGAACAATTTTAGTAAATTGAATTTGAGGAGGATTTGCTGTTGATAATGCAACATTAACTCGATTTTATTCTTTCCATTTTATTATACCATTTGTTGTTTTAGCATTAACAATTGTACACCTTATTTTCTTGCATGTTTTGGGGTCAAACAATCCACTTGGAATTAATTCAAATAATGATAAAATTCCATTCCATCCTTATTTTTCTATTAAAGATGTACTAGGATTTTTATTAATTTTAATTATTTTTCTTTGTTATATGATACTTGAACCATATAAATTAAGTGACCCTGATAATTTTACTCCAGCAAACCCATTAGTTACTCCAAAACATATTCAACCAGAATGATACTTCTTATTTGCATATGCAATCCTACGATCTATTCCTAATAAATTAGGAGGAGTAATTGCATTATTCATATCAATTTTTATTTTAATTTTTGTTCCCTTCATAAACAATTCAAAATTTATAGGACTATTAAATTACCCTATTAATCAGATTTTATTTTGATATTTATTCATTGTTTTAATTTTATTAACTTGGATTGGAGCTTGTCCTGTTGAATACCCATATATCAAGATCGGGATACTTTTAACAACAATTTATTTTATATATTTTGTTTTAGACCCTATAATTAAATCTTTTTGAGATAAATTAATTAAATAGTTAATTAGCTTATAAATAAAGCATTTACTTTGAAAGTAAAGAAAAGAAAATTAAGTTCTATTAACTTAATATTAAGACAATTTTTAATGAACTAAATAATAGATTTAATCATGAAAAAAAAAATCAATAAATTTAAACTTACTGGTAAATATGATTTTCATGCTAAATATATTAATTTATCATAACGATAACGAGGTAAAGTACCTCGAACTCAAATAAATAAAAATGAAATTAATGTTAGTTGAATAGGAAAAACCAAAGAATTAATTTTTCTACCTAGAAATATTAAACAAAATATTATACTCATAAAAATAATTCTAGCATATTCAGCTAAAAAAATAAATGCAAATCCTACACCTCTATATTCAACATTAAATCCAGAAACTAATTCTGATTCCCCTTCAGAAAAATCAAATGGTGATCGATTAGTTTCAGCTATTGATGATGAAATTCAACAAATTCTCAAAGGAAAAAACAGAAATACTAATCATATAAATTGTTGAAAAAAATAAAATTCAATTAAATTAAAACTCTCAATCATTACAATAGGGCACAAAATAATTAATACAAGACTGACTTCATATGAAATAGTTTGAGCAATTGATCGAATACAACCCAATATAGCGTAATTAGAATTTGATGATCAGCCTGTAATCATTAAACTATAAACCCCTATTCTTGTACAACAAAAAAAAAATATTATACCCATATTGAACGAAACACAATTGATTAAGTATGGATAAATAACTCACAATAGTAAAGAATTAAATAAGCCTAACACAGGTCTAATTATATAAATTAAATAATTGGATAACATTGGTATATTTCTCTCTTTTAAGAAAAACTTAATAGCATCTGAAAATGGTTGTAAAATACCGATAAATCCTACTTTATTTGGACCCTTACGGATTTGAATATATCTTAAAATCTTACGCTCCATCAAAGTTAAAAATGCAACACCAATCAAAATAAACAAAGCAGTAATTAAAACAGTAATTATAAACATTTTCTACATGTAATATTATTACATAATTAAATTCTAAATTTAATGCACTTCTTGCTAAAATAGAATAAATTAAATTATTTGATATGGTCCTTTCGTACTAATATCAAAAATATATTAGTAGATAGAAACCAACCTGGCTCACGCCGATTTGAACTCAGATCATGTAAGAAATTAAAGGTCGAACAGACCTAGAATATTTAGATTTTGCTCTAAACTTTTCTTAATCCAACATCGAGGTCGTAATCTAATTTATCGATATGAACTCTCCAAATTAATAACGCTGTTATCCCTAAGGTAATTTAATCTTATAATCAAAAAATTGGATCAATTAAGCATTAATTTATGAAAAGTTCATTTAAAGTTTTATTTATTATAATGTCACCCCAACAAAAAATAAAATAATTTTTTCAGTTGTTAATTCTAAATTCTAGTAAAACAAATTTATTTAAAATTCTATAGGGTCTTCTCGTCCCACTTATTTATCTAAGATTTTTTACTTAAACTCTAAATTCAATCTATTTTAATTAAAAAAGAAAATTTTTCATCCATTCATTCATACAAGCCTTTAATTAAAAGACTAATTATTATGCTACCTTTGCACGGTCAACTTACCGCGGCCATTAAAATATCATTGGGCAGAATAGACCTTTAATATTTTTCTAAAGGACATGTTTTTGGTAAACAGGTGAAAATTATATTTGCCTAGTTCTTAAATACAACTTATTATAATTTACTAATTTAATCATTTTAATAAAAATATTTTTATTAATTTAATTTTCTTAATATATACCTAAAATATATTAAATGTATTAAAATAAAAAATAAAATTTAACTTACTCATATAAAAAGGCTAATTGCAAGCCTATTTAATTAATTAAAATCTAAAATATTATAGAAATTATATTTAGCTTATCCTTAATATAATTAAATAAATATAAAACTTTATATTAAAATATAAGTTATAATATTTATTTTAAATTAAATTTAATTCTTAAGAAACCAGAAATATTATAGTTCGAGAGAAGTTTCATCACTAAAATTATTTTATTAATATTTATATTACAATAATTAACAAATAACTTTAAATCACTATAATTCGGGAAAAATAAATTTTTATATACAATTAATTAACCCTGATACAAAAGGTACAAATTATAATTTTACTTATTTATATTTATTGTTTGATCTTCACAGTTCAATTAAAAATATTTTTTCCATAAATAATACTAAAACTAAATAATTATTTTTACTTAAAATAATCTCAATAAATTAATTTTAAATTTAAATTATTATTCAAATTATATTGATAAATCAATAATTTTTATTAGTGTAATTAATATGCCTTAAGCTCTAATTTGCACTCTAGCCACACTTTCCAGTACAGCTACTTTGTTACGACTTATCCCACTTTATAGTGGGAGTGACGGGCGATATGTACATAATTTAGAACCTAAATTCAAAAAACTATATTTAATAAATTTACTTTCAAATCCAATTTCATGATTTTCATTATAGAAAACAATTCATTTTTATATTAATGTAATCCATTCTTTCTTTAAAATTAACTGCACCTTGACCTGACATTTTATTAATAAAATTAATGAAAATTATTCTGATAAAGCATTCTTGACAGAGGTATACAAACTTATATAAAGTGAAATCTATCGTGGGTTATCGATTACAAAACAGATTCCTCTGATTAGATAAATTACCGCCAAATTCTTTGAATTTAAAGATCATAACTATTAATAATCTAGTTATTTTATTTACACTTTCAATAATAGGGTATCTAATCCTAGTTTTAGATAAAAGTTTATCAGACATAAAAGTAAACACATATTTATACATTATTTCACCAAAATTTAAAAACCTTACTATTAATTTATTTTTTAACTGAAACTAATATAATTAAATTTAGAGAATCGTGTAACCGCAACTGCTGGCACGAATTTTGTCCTCTATAAATAAAATTATTATCTCTAAAATTAATAATTAATAATACTTAATACTGCGCTATAGATAACTATCATTTAGATAGTTTTCAATCAATTTAAAGTTATGCATGTAATATAATTAAATATTTAATTTACAAGCTAGAATAAAACTCCTCCTTTTAGTTATTTATTAATAGCATAGTTTTCCAAAATGTCAAACAATCCCTTTAAAGCAATATTCACTCAAAAATGTATTATTTTTAATCGATGTTTCCTCACAATAAAAATAAGAATTCATGACTGGTGAATTTTTTGAAATATACTATTATATTTTTACATTAATTTATAAATCATGGCATCAAACCTTTGTAAACAGATCTTTTACAACAATATTCACTCATTTGAGTAATCCCGGTTTTTTAATATTTATGATTTTTATACAATATATTTATAGTTAAATTAAAAATATTAATGTTAATATTACTGTATTATCACATTTATATATTTATGTATAATATATATATATATATGTGTATATATATATATATATAATAGTATGTTTTTCTTTTTTTTTTATTTAGATTAAAAAAAGAAAAACATACTATTATTATTATAAATATTTATATATAAATATATATTAATATATTATTTATATATACATATATATATATATAGTAATATATATATATATATATATAGTAATATATAGTAATATATATATATAGTAATATATAGTAATATATATATATATAAATAATATATTAATATATATTTATATATAAATATTTATAATAATAATAGTATGTTTTTCTTTTTTTTAATTCTAAATAAAAAAAAAGAAAAACATACTATTATATATATATTTATACATATGTATATATATTTATTATATATGAATATATAAATATGATAATACAGTAGTATTAACATTAATATTTTTAATTTAACTATAAATATACTGTAAGCATATATTTTATTAACCGGATTTGCAAAATGTGGGTGTACAAAAATTGATGTAATTATTGTATTTTAACTAACTCTTTAACTGTTACTAGTTATTCAGTTCCGTAATTTTATTTTAATCAATAAATAGAGATAGGAAGAAATGAAGGAAAGAGTATATAAAGTTGCGAATCTAGTATTGGCTGTAAGTCTATTGTATAATAAACCGTACACCAGATATTATAAGCCATATATAAAAAAAAAAAAGAAAAACAAGAAAAAAATAAGATGCCTGAGTGAAAAAGGGTTATTTTGATAGAATAAATTATGTAATATTATACTCTTATTATGTTAACAGAATTAAACTGTCTTTTAATATCAAAAATTAATGTTCTTCATAAACTACAACATATAAAAGATAAGCTAAAATTAAGCTAATGGGTTCATACCTCATTTATGGAAAATTATCCTCTTTTTAATTAAAAAAAATTCTTCTTATATAGTATTTGTGGCATTCTTATTTTTTGGTATCATATTGGTGATTTGTTCAAACAATTGACTGGGTTGTTGAATAGGAGTCGAAATAAATATGGTATCATTTTTGCCTTTTATGATAAATAAAATAAGAGTTTACTCATCTGAGTCAATAATTAAATATTTTATTATTCAGAGAATGGGTTCAAGACTATTATTCCTGTTTGTTGTTATTTTAGGAATATTATTTCAAGTAAAATATTTTATTATAATTAGTTTAATAATTAAAATTGGATCTCCTCCATTCCATTATTGATATGTTTCAGTAATTGATGGATTATCTTGACTAGTGTCTTTTTTAATTATAACCGTTCAGAGGATTATTCCCATTATTTTATTGAGTTATTTAGATATAAGATTGATTTTATTTATTGTTTTATCATGTATTTGAGGCTCATTAGGGGGACTGTGTTATTCATCAATTCGAAAAATTTTAGCATATTCATCAATTTACAATTTAAGTTGAATTTTTAGAGGGGTTATATTGATAAATTATATATGGCTGGTATATTTTTTAATTTATTCCCTCTCTTTATTTTTGACTTGTTATCTGTTTTGAATAAATAATATAAATTATTTAAATCAAATTTTTATTTTGTTTAACAATAGGGTTAAATCATTAATGTTAATAATTATTTTTATGTCAATAGGTGGATTACCACCATTTTTAGGGTTTTTCCCAAAATTTATGATAATTTATTGTCTTTTGGTTAATAAAATGTATTTTTTATGTTTAATTTTAGTAATAACTGCTTTATTAGTGTTATTTTATTATTTGCGAGTTGTAATGACAGGGTTAATGATAAACAATATATCTTTAAAGTTGTCAACTTTTAGATTAAATAATACATTATTTATAGTAAATTCTTTATTGATTGGATTTATAGTTGTAACCTTATTTAATGTTATGAATTAGTAAGGTTTTAAGTTAATAAAACTATTATCCTTCAAAGTTAAAAATATAATTTCTTGTAAGCCTTAGATTTATTTTAATCACCTTTAAATTTGCAATTTAATATTATTATTAAATATAAGACTAGATTGAAGAAAAAAATAAGAGAATAGGGAAGAAATATTAGATTAGATTAGATTATTGAGAGGAAAGCATATCCATAAATAAATTTACAGTTTATTACCTAATTCAGTCATCTCAATTGGGAATAAATCAATGATTAGTTATGAATAAGTGATTTTTCTCAACTAATCATAAAGACATTGGAACATTATATTTCATTTTTGGGATTTGATCGGGAATAGTAGGTACAACTTTAAGAGTTCTTATTCGTGTTGAATTAGGCATTCCTGGATCTTTTATTGGAGATGATCAAATTTATAATGTGATTGTTACTGCTCATGCTTTCGTTATAATTTTTTTTATAGTGATGCCAGTTATGATTGGAGGATTTGGGAATTGATTGGTTCCTTTGATAATTGGTGCTCCTGATATGGCTTTCCCTCGAATAAATAATATAAGTTTTTGATTATTACCACCTTCATTGACATTATTATTAATTGGTAGAATGGTTGATAGAGGTGTAGGTACTGGTTGGACAGTTTATCCTCCGTTGTCAAGAGGCGTTGCACACTCAGGATCTTGTGTTGATTTAACTATTTTTTCTTTACATTTGGCTGGAGCTAGCTCAATCCTAGGTGCAGTTAATTTTATTAGAACAATTTTTAATATACGATCAGTGGGAATATACATGGATCGGTTACCTTTATTTGTGTGGGCAGTATTAATTACTGCTTTTTTATTATTGCTTTCATTACCAGTTTTAGCTGGTGCAATTACAATATTATTAACTGATCGAAATTTGAATACTTCTTTTTTTGATCCTTCAGGTGGAGGAGATCCAATTTTATATCAACATTTATTTTGATTTTTTGGACATCCTGAAGTATATATTTTAATTTTGCCTGGATTTGGACTAATTTCTCACATTATCACTCAAGAGAGAGGAAAAATTGAATCTTTTGGATCACTAGGAATAATTTATGCTATAATATCAATTGGTATTTTAGGATTTGTTGTTTGAGCACATCATATATTTACAGTTGGTATGGATGTTGATACACGGGCTTATTTTACTTCTGCTACAATAATTATTGCTGTTCCAACTGGAATTAAAGTTTTTAGATGATTAGCAACTTTGAGAGGAGTTAAAATCAAGATAAGACCTTCAATTTTATGAGCAGTAGGTTTTGTTTTTCTTTTTACTATTGGTGGGTTGACTGGGGTGATTTTGGCTAATTCATCAATTGATATTGTATTACATGATACATATTATGTTGTAGCTCATTTTCATTATGTGTTATCAATAGGTGCAGTATTTGCAATTTTAGGAAGATTTATTCATTGATATCCTTTATTTACTGGATTATCTTTAAATTCTAATTGATTAAAAATTCATTTTTTGATTATGTTTATAGGGGTAAATTTAACCTTTTTTCCCCAACATTTTTTAGGATTGAGAGGTATACCACGTCGATATTCAGATTATCCTGATGCATTTATATCATGAAACATTGTATCTTCTATTGGAAGAAGAATTTCATTTATTGGAATTTTATTTTTATTGTTTATTATTTGAGAAAGATTTATTTCACATCGATTGATTTTATATTCAATTAATATAAATTCTTCTATTGAATGGTTACATAAACTTCCTCCGTCTGAGCACTCATATAGTGAGATTCCATTATTAGTTCAATTCTAATATGGCAGATGAAGTGCGATGAATTTAAGATTCATATATAAATAACTTTTGTTAGAAATTTCTAATTGATCTTATATTAATATGCAGGACGCTATATCACCATTAATAGAACAGTTAATATTTTTTCATGATCATACTTTAACTATTTTAATTATTATCACTTCAATTGTTACTTATATAATAACAGTTATCATATTTAATAATATTATTAATCGACTTTTATTAGAAGGACAATTAATTGAATTTTTTTGAACACTTTTGCCTGCCTTAACATTAATTTTTATTGCATTCCCATCTTTACGATTATTATACTTATTGGATGAAATTAATAAACCTTTAATAACTTTAAAAATTATTGGTCATCAATGATATTGATCATATGAATATTCAGATTTTTTAAATATTGAATTTGATTCTTATATAAAATCTCAAAATGATATATTAATTAGAGAATTCCGTTTATTAGAAGTAGATAATCGAACGATTTTACCTTTTAGTACTCAAATTCGATTATTGATTTCATCATTTGATGTTATTCATTCATGAGCTATACCATCTATGAGAATTAAAGTGGATGCCGTGCCTGGTCGATTAAACCAAGCGAGAATATTTATCAATCGACCTGGTATATCATTTGGTCAATGTTCTGAAATTTGTGGAGCAAATCATAAATTTATACCTATTGTTATTGAAAGAGTTGATATAAATTGTTTTATTAATTGATTAATAAGCTATTCATTAAGTGACTGAAAGTAAGTGATGGTCTCTTAAACCAATTTATAGTAACTAACGACTACTTTTAATGATGAAAAGTTAGTTTATTATAAAAACATCAATCTGTCAGATTCAAGAAACTAAGAATGGTATTTTTCTATCCCACAAATATCTCCAATAAATTGATGTTTTTTGTTTTTCTTTTTTTTATTAATTGTTACTTTAATTATAACTTTTATTTATTTTTCTTTTATGAAAATTCCAAAGATAAATTTGACTAATAATTTTAATAATTTATATAACTGATTATGATAACAAATTTATTTTCAACTTTTGATCCATCAACAGGGTTATTTTCATTAAATTGATTAAGTTCTTTAATTTTATTATTATTCATGCCTATAGGGTTATGATATATTCCTAGTCGTTATGTAATTTTTATAAATAAAGTTTTAAATACAATAAGTTTTGAATTAAATTTATTAATAAGTTCAGGATCTTTTGGTAGATCATTATTATTTTGTTCTTTATTTATTTTTATTCTATTCAATAACTTTCTTGGATTGTTTCCATATATTTTCACTAGATCAAGACATTTAGTATTTTCTCTTAGTTTAGCTCTTCCTCTTTGATTGACTTTTATTTTATTTGGATTTATTAATAATACAAATCATATGTTTTGTCATTTAGTTCCAATAGGAACTCCAATAATTTTAATACCTTTCATGGTATGTATTGAAACTGTCAGAAATTTAATTCGACCAGGGTCCTTGGCTGTTCGTCTAACAGCAAATATGATTGCTGGTCATTTACTAATAACATTATTAGGAAATAGATCAACTAATTTAGAAATTTATATAAATTTAATTATTTTAATTCAGATATTATTGATATTATTTGAATCAGCAGTTTGTATAATTCAATCTTATGTTTTTACAGTTTTAAGAACTCTGTATTATAGAGAAGTATCTTAATGAATAATCATCCGTATCATTTAGTTGACTGTAGACCATGACCTCTAACGGGGTCAATTGGAGCTTTAACTTTTGTTTCTGGTATAGTAATAATATTTCATATACAAAATTTTATTTTATTATCTTTTGGATTTTTAATTTTAATTTTAACTATAATTCAATGATGATGTGACATTTCGCGTGAAGGGACGTTTATAGGATTTCATACAATAGTTGTAGTGAGAGGTCTAAAATTAGGAATAATTTTATTTATTGTGTCAGAAATTTTATTTTTTATTTATTTCTTTTGGGGATTTTTTCATAGAAGATTAAGACCTGTCATAGAAATTGGTATAAATTGACCTCCTTCTGGAATTATGCCTTTTAACCCAATACAAATTCCTCTATTAAATACTATAATTTTATTGTGTTCTGGAGTAACAATTACGTGAGCTCATCATTCCATAATAGAAAGTAAATATAATGAATCTGTTTATGGTATTTTATTAACTTTAATATTAGGTATATATTTTACTATTCTTCAGGTATATGAATATTTTGAATCATCGTTTTGTATTTCAGATTCTGTATACGGATCAACGTTTTTTGTATCAACAGGGTTTCATGGAATTCATGTTATTATTGGAAGAACGTTCATTATAATTTGTTTATTACGTCAATTGAAATTTCATTTTTCTAGAGCTCATCATTTTGGTTTTGAAGCAGCTGCTTGATATTGACATTTTGTTGATATTGTTTGACTATTTTTATATATATCAATTTACTGATGGGGTAGATAAATATTCTATTAGTATATAAGTATATTTAACTTCCAATTAAAAGGATTAATTTTTAAATAGAATAATTTTCAATGTTGTAAGTTATTGTATTATGATATTATTAATTTTATTTACTTTAATAACTCTTTTATATTTTGTGTCAACTAAATCAATAATTGATCGTGAAAAATCATCTCCATTTGAGTGTGGATTTGATCCTTTTGAGTCATCTCGAATTCCTTTTTCAAGACATTTCTTTATAATTGCAGTCATCTTCCTTATTTTTGATGTTGAATTAGTGATTATTATACCCATAGTTATTGCAATATCAACTATTAATATTATTGAAATTTATTTAGTGATATTGTTATTTTTAATATTAGGCTTATATCATGAATGAAAAAATAGTATGTTAAATTGAATTTAATGGGAATGTATTTAATTATAATTATTGGATTGCAATCAATAGGTGCTCATACTAGCCATTCTTAAAAGCAATGAAGTAATAAATACATTTAGTTTTGACCTAAAAAAAGAATCTTTATTCCTTTGTTTATTAATTGAAGCCAAAAATAAGGCACTTTATTGTTAATAAAGTTATTGAACATATAATGTCCAATTAAAAGGAAATAAGAATAAAAGCAGCTGCTAACTAGCTTTTAAAGCGGTTAAACTCCGTTTTTTCCTTATTTATAAAGTTTATAAAACATTTCATTTTCATTGAAAAGAGAGGAAAATCCTTATAAATATTTAAAAATATTTATTACCTTAATATCTTCAATATTATGCTCTAATGTTTAAGCTATTTAAATATATCATAATTAGAAATCAAGCAATAAATGTTATTATTTGAATCTTGAAATTATTTTTTCTTATATTAATATTAAATATTATAATTAATTTTATCAATTCAATCATGCCTTGAGGCCCAATTTTTTCTCCTCATCCCAAATCAATTGATTTTTGAAATATAAGTGAATTTTTTAAAAAAAGAAATTGAGTATGAAAGGTTGATAGTTGTTTTAAAAATCATATGGAATTTATGAACTCTCTTGTAAATTTTTTTACTATGGATGAAAACATGGATATTTCATATCCAATTAATAACCCTAGAAAAGATAAAGCCATTGCTATTAGTTTCCCCTCTATGGGGAGAATAATTCTTACAGGATTATTAAATATGATTCATCTAAATATAGACCCTGATAAAATTGAATAAATAGATAAAACCATGATTCTCTTTAATATACTATTAAATGACTCGTTTTGTGAACTAAAATTATAATAACTAAAATTTATGTTTATTGAAAAATATGTTAATCGGGCAGAATAGAAAGATGTTATTCCAATTCCAATATATATCAATAATAAAATTAAAAAGTTAATATTTCTGGAGCATATTATTTCTATAATTAAATCTTTTGAATAAAACCCTCTCATAAAGGGTATCCCACATAATGATAAATTTGCAATATTTATGAATGTTCTAGTTATTGGTATATTATAACTTATACAGCCTATTATGCGAATATCTTGATTATTCATTAATCTATGAATCAATACTCCAGCACATAAAAAAAGTGATGCCTTAAATAAAGCATGAATAATAAGATGAAAAAAAGATAATATTGGATAACCAAATATTAAAATTGATATTATAATTCCTAATTGTCTTAAAGTTGATAATGCAATAATTTTTTTTTAGTCAAATTCAAAATTTGCAGCTAGACCTGATATAATTATTGTTAGTAATGATAACATTAAAAATACTTGAATTAGATTGAATGATATAATTAAATTTCTGAATCGAATAATTAAATATACTCCTGCAGTAACTAATGTTGATGAGTGAACAAGGGCCGATACTGGAGTTGGAGCAGCTATAGCTGCTGGAAGTCATGAAGAAAAAGGAATTTGAGCTCTTTTTGTAAATCCTGCAATAACAACTAGCATAATTATTGGACTCATTATTATCTTATTAATAAAAGATATAAAATTTCAAGATCCAAAATTTATTATTCATGCAATTAATAAAAGGATTATAACATCTCCAATACGATTTATTAATGCCGTTAGTATCCCAGCATTTCTAGAATTTAAATTTTGATAATAAACAACTAAACAATATGATACTAATCCTAATCCATCTCATCCAATGAGAATGCTTACTATATTAGGTCTAATAATTAATAATACTATTGACATTACAAATATTATAATAATATAAATAAATCGATTAATATATTTATCATTTATCATATATATACCTCTATATAATATAACCATTGATGAAATAAATATAACAGTTGAAAGAAATAAAGTTGATATAAAATCAAAAATTAATGTTATATAAATATTACATGAATTAATTGTAACAATTAGTCATTCTATTATAATTGCATAATCAAAAATAATCATATTTATTGATAAAATTAATATTATTAATCTTAAAATCAATAAAATTAAGAAAATATATGTATTAAGTTTATTTTTAGTAATGATCCAATATAGATTTATATTTTTAAATCCACAATTTAATGTTTTATTTTAAACTAATTGAATTATATCAATAATGTTAATTTCAAAATAATTAAATTTAATGGAATTCAATGTATTATAATTAAAAAAAATTCACGTACGTTCCCAGAATTAAAAGAGTAACAACCCGAGAAAATTATTCCATGTTGGGTATGAGAGTATAGATATAAACTATAACAAGCTGATAAAAATGAAGAAAAAGATAGGAAAATTATACACAATGGATTTCAAGACATTAATCTATTTAAAATTATAATTTCTCCTGCTAGACTAATTGTTGGAGGACATGAAATATTTCTAGAAGATATTAAAAATCATATGAGAGTTATTGAAGGCATAAATCTTAATATTCCTTTATTAATTAGGATTCTACGTCTTCCCGAACGTTCATAAGAAATATTTGCTAAGCAAAATAAAGCAGATGAACATAAACCATGTCCAATTATTATGAAATATGCTCCGACTATACCTCATATATTTATTGTTATAATTCCTCCAATAACTAATCTTATGTGAGCTACAGAAGAGTATGCAATTATAGATTTTATATCAATTTGCATTATACAAGATAATCTAATCATAATTCCCCCTATTAATGAAATAGAAACTCAGATGAATCTATAATTGATAAATATTACTGGTATAATATATATAACACGAATTAAACCATAAGTTCCTAATTTTAAAAGAATTCCAGCCAAAATTATAGAACCAGAAACAGGTGCTTCGACATGAGCTTTTGGTAATCAAAAATGACATATAAATAATGGAACCTTAATTATGAATGCTAATGTTATCCCTAAGTAAATAAACCTATTATCTGATCTCATTAACATTATAATATTAGTTATATTATTTCTATACATATATATAATTGAAACTAATATGGGGAGAGATGCGAATAAAGTATAAAACAATAAATAATATCTAGCATTCACTCGTTCAGGTTGATACCCCCATCCTATAATAATAATTATGGTAGGGATCAAACTAGTTTCAAAAAAGATATAAAATATTATAATATTGTATGAACAAAATGATAAAATTAATAATGTTATTAATAATAACACTATAAACAAAAATAAATTTATATTATTATATTTATATAAGGGACTAGAATTAATTATTAAGAAGGTAATTCAAATTGTAAGAATAATTAATCTATATGAAATATTATCTATATGTATGTTATATCTTAGTATAATTAAATCTTTTCTAAAGAATAAGATGATAAATAGCACTAAAAGAATTAGTATATTTCTTAATAACCATATGTTAAATAATAAAGGGGTTAAAAATAATGAAAATAAAACTAATTTTAACATGTTTTTAAAGATATTGATAATAGTTGATCATTACCATGTGATCGAATCATATTAATCAATCTTGATAATCCTACAACTCCTTCACAAACACTAAATGTTAGCAAAACTATTAATATATATATATCATTTAATTCAATTGATAGAAATGCAGAAAATATACAAAATAATCTTAAAATTATTAATTCTAATCTTAATAAACTTATTATATGTTTTCGATTTAAACATAATGAGATAATGCCCGATATAAATATAATTAAATACAATAAAGGTAATGACAAATTCATTCGTTTTAATAGTTTAAAAAAAATTTAGATCTTGTAAATCTAAGATAAATTAATAATTTTAAAACTTCAGAAGAGAGTAAAGAATCATTTTAAGCACCCAAAGCTTACATTTTTATTAAATTATCTTCTGTATGAAAATTATAATATCAATTACAATTCTATTATCAATAAATTTTATTTTTATGAAGCACCCATTATCAATAGGATCTATTTTATTAATACAAACAATACTAACCAGAATTATTTGTATATTTTATATAAATTCTTATTTTTTTTCTTATATCTTATTTCTTGTTTTTATTGGAGGAATATTAATTTTATTTATATATATATCAAGAATTGCTTCAAATGAAAAATTTTATTTTTCAATAAAATTATTAATATTAAACATAATTATTTGAATTTTGATCATAATTATAAATACTATTAGATTTAAGATAGATAGAGTTAATAAATTATTGGAAATGAATAATTTATTTGATAGATTTATAATTAAAAAATTATATATATTTCCGTCAGGAATAATAACTATTATGTTAGTTATTTATCTTCTATTTACATTGATTGTTGTTGTGAATATTATTAGAATTAAATTGTCTCCTTTACGAAGAAAATTTTAACGAATGTTAAACATCACTCGACGTATACACCCATTAATTAAAATAATAAATAATTCACTAATTGATTTACCGGCAGCTACGAATTTATCATATTGATGAAATTATGGATCGCTGCCAGGAATATGTTTAGTTGTTCAAATTTTAACTGGATTATTTTTGTCAATACATTATAATGCAGATGTAGCAAGTGCATTTAATAGATTAAGACATATTTGTCGTGATATTAATCATGGATGAATATTACGAATTTCACACGCAAATGGAGCCTCATTGTTTTTTATTTGTGTTTATTTGCATGTTGGGCGAGGACTATATTATGGTTCATATAAAAATTTTGAAACTTGAGCTGTAGGAGTGATCATTTTATTAACTTTAATAGCTACTGCTTTTATAGGTTATGTCCTTCCATGGGGACAAATATCATTTTGAGGAGCAACAGTCATTACGAATTTATTGTCAGCAATTCCATATCTTGGAACAATTTTAGTAAATTGAATTTGAGGAGGATTTGCTGTTGATAATGCAACATTAACTCGATTTTATTCTTTCCATTTTATTATACCATTTGTTGTTTTAGCATTAACAATTGTACACCTTATTTTCTTGCATGTTTTGGGGTCAAACAATCCACTTGGAATTAATTCAAATAATGATAAAATTCCATTCCATCCTTATTTTTCTATTAAAGATGTACTAGGATTTTTATTAATTTTAATTATTTTTCTTTGTTATATGATACTTGAACCATATAAATTAAGTGACCCTGATAATTTTACTCCAGCAAACCCATTAGTTACTCCAAAACATATTCAACCAGAATGATACTTCTTATTTGCATATGCAATCCTACGATCTATTCCTAATAAATTAGGAGGAGTAATTGCATTATTCATATCAATTTTTATTTTAATTTTTGTTCCCTTCATAAACAATTCAAAATTTATAGGACTATTAAATTACCCTATTAATCAGATTTTATTTTGATATTTATTCATTGTTTTAATTTTATTAACTTGGATTGGAGCTTGTCCTGTTGAATACCCATATATCAAGATCGGGATACTTTTAACAACAATTTATTTTATATATTTTGTTTTAGACCCTATAATTAAATCTTTTTGAGATAAATTAATTAAATAGTTAATTAGCTTATAAATAAAGCATTTACTTTGAAAGTAAAGAAAAGAAAATTAAGTTCTATTAACTTAATATTAAGACAATTTTTAATGAACTAAATAATAGATTTAATCATGAAAAAAAAAATCAATAAATTTAAACTTACTGGTAAATATGATTTTCATGCTAAATATATTAATTTATCATAACGATAACGAGGTAAAGTACCTCGAACTCAAATAAATAAAAATGAAATTAATGTTAGTTGAATAGGAAAAACCAAAGAATTAATTTTTCTACCTAGAAATATTAAACAAAATATTATACTCATAAAAATAATTCTAGCATATTCAGCTAAAAAAATAAATGCAAATCCTACACCTCTATATTCAACATTAAATCCAGAAACTAATTCTGATTCCCCTTCAGAAAAATCAAATGGTGATCGATTAGTTTCAGCTATTGATGATGAAATTCAACAAATTCTCAAAGGAAAAAACAGAAATACTAATCATATAAATTGTTGAAAAAAATAAAATTCAATTAAATTAAAACTCTCAATCATTACAATAGGGCACAAAATAATTAATACAAGACTGACTTCATATGAAATAGTTTGAGCAATTGATCGAATACAACCCAATATAGCGTAATTAGAATTTGATGATCAGCCTGTAATCATTAAACTATAAACTATGTTATGTTATATGTTTGTGTAATGTGTATAAATCTTATTGACACGAGATTACTATCACTCTCTATACAACAGCACTTGTATTATATTTTATATTCTGTATCGTTTGTACGAAAATTAGTCAGCTTATACCATCTGATGAAGGCACTGTGTTGCCGAAACAGCTGTCATGGTTTTATAATTTTTAATAAATTGACGAGTGGAAATCACAAAAACTATTTTATGGTTTTATTTTTTACTATAATTTGGAATAACTTATGTACTTTACCAACGTAACGTATGTACGTTATCAAGCCGGGAATGGAGACAAAGAATACCTCACAACATTTCAGAGAATATTTCGTGTCAGATTCTAATAACAACAGAACAAACGGCTTCCGAATCGTTCACAAATATATTTAGTTACAACTGTCCATTCTTGGATTTCGAGAAACGAAAACTTATCAAAACAAATATTAACGAATTAGGGTCACAATATTTTTTTTATTTCAGCCCCACATTCCTACTAAATGACACACAAATTTTACAAATGAGAAAATAATTTGTTGTAGCTGTCAGTAATCTCACTTGAAAGAAAATTAAAGTTGTAACGAACCAAATTTTCTCTTAAGCCTGGATCACTATCTCACCATCGATAGATTTTTCTGACACTAATTTCGAAACTCGAGTCTTTTTCAAAAAATAAAACGAATAACTCACTTATTTTAGTAGTAAATGCTTGCTTGATGTGTATTCCTTAAAAATCAGAAAAATCCCTCAAGCAGACACTACTTATGTTTCTAAAGAATAATTTCAGGAAAATTTGTAAAAATATGGTTTTAAATTCTACCCCTGTAATCGAAATTCCGATAGTCTGAAACTCACAGAATGGATTTATGAAGAAAAACTATTGTAATTAACGAATAAACAATTCTGAGGTTTTATATTATAATGAAATAAAACAGTAAAAAACGGCCACTACGACTTTACGTTCAGCTTACGCTACAAAAACTAAACGTATGTATGAACTACTTTATTAAAACTAATCTCGCAGATACCGTACAGTTGCTTTGAAATTTTGAAAAAGATGTTATCAACAAAGACTTATTTAGGTAATTACATCTATGTCCTGTTTTCGTATCTTCAGATTAATGAAAAATAAAGTCTTCTGTAAGGTGTGCCACAGTATATAATGCCGTCTGTCTTACCGTGAGCATTGTCCGGTTCTAATTTTTGAGCGCCCTTCAGTTTTGCGAATTGTTTTGGAAGCTTACTGAACGTTTATTACTGACGCGCGCTCTCCAAAACTTTAGCGAACGTTTTGTACGATTAGTGTAGTATATAGCCCAATCGCTGTATCCTTATTTCACTTGTGCGTAACACCTATTACTTCGAAACGATTCTTTTAATAATTAACTACTGTTGTTATAAAAAAAAATACAGTATTGCATTTATAAAAAATAAAATTATCGGGTGTAAAATAGAAAGAAAACATTAAGTAATGACCACTACGATTTTATGTCCAGTTTCCACTACATAAACCAAAACGTGTAAACATACTAATAAGACCCCATTTTGTACCACACAAGTTGCTTAGGGTCGGTGTCCAGGGGCGTACAGCCCACGGTTAAAAAAGCTGAATTTTTTTATGCATTTAAACAAACGTTATACTTCCAATGTCAGTCTCTCGGTGTTGCCATTTCATGGGGAAAAATTCAGTCGCATTAATTTTGAGATAAACCTCGTGTCTACACGTTTATTTCCGATGTGCTGAGAGTTTCTTGTGTCTTCAGTATAGTGTCTAATGTCGTTAGTCTATTTGTGAACATAGTCTAATTTCGAATATTTGATGTAATGCGGTTTTCTGTATTGATCGGTAGTTTATTGAACGTCCTTTCATTTACATCCATTCGTTTTAGTGAATATATTACGACACTTTTACATAACACAAGTTTCTGTGGTAAAAGTCCCTCGTTTAGTGAGTATTCTGCTTCAGGTAGATATAGTCGTATTGCTGTATAATAAATAACGTACTTATTACAGAATACTCTATACGTATTCCAGTACACTACGATATGAATATTACTTTAATTAAATTGTGTACAAGTCATTTATTCGTTTATGTATAAGACCATACCATGTTAATTTCACTTAAAACAGTTGTACAGCACAGCTCTGGTACGTGAACTGCGGTAATCCAAAACCACCACTAATACGAAAAGGTCGGACAAATATTTTATTTTGGTATTACTGAGATTAAACTCTTTATTCTAATCAATTTATACTTATTGCTTCCTTATCTTATGTTCAGACTTATAATTAAAATCCTTTTGCATGCAAATTATGTAATATTTTCCTATAGAAAAAATTTAGAATAAAATTTCTTAAATGTCAATTCTATTCTAAAATTCATGTCTCAGTAATGTTAGATATTACGCATAATTTTGTTTTTCATTAAGAACACAGTGCATTTTTCTAACATTACGCTTTAGGTCTTACTTAATTAATTAATAATTAATTAATTTAGTATTAATTATTGAATTTAAAAATAAAAATTGAAAGATCCAAGTAGAAAAAACATTCACGTAACTGGGTTCATTCAAGTGGTTTCACCATGAATATGTTACGTTTTTCTGAAGTTTCGATGTAATTCTATTCTCAGAAATGTAATTTATAAACTAACTACAATCCCACACTATAGCGTATGGACTAATCTGTTCCGGTGTAAATTTCATAATATATTTCTAACAAATAATGTTCAGTAAAATACTCGTGCGACACTTAATCGACGTTCAATTTCCAGCTACTGTTTTCTTGATACCATCATGTTATTGTTATACTATAGCCTATACGTTGTAATTAATTTCTTAACGGATCTCTTCATTATTTACTTAATCATGCACATGATTATTTATTATAATTCCTTTCCAATAATTGGAATTGTTGGAATTTATAATTATTACAGAAATAATGGTTTTGTTTTATTTATCCGGTTGTTGTCTCTTGTTGTTTGATCTGCGGCCAGACATTTCACTTCCACCTCTGATAGTCAATCTTCAGTGTCTGTCTAGTGACAATGGTGAATTCGCTGACTTGTACTGTATTTATATTGATCGAGTCGGTTGGCGGTGTTATTGATTGGTATCTGTTACCAAAAAAAATTCAGTACACTATTTCGTCTGTAGGAATTCCTCCAGCCGGCTCAGCCAGCACAGTCACAGAATTCGCCGTTGTCGTTGATATGGTCAAAACAACACTGAAGGCTGACTGCCGCAGTTGTAACGAAACGCCAGGCTAAAGATCACATACAAGTTTACATGGCTCAACAACCGGACAAACAAAAGGAAGCCAAGAGTTAAACTCCTCCGTAAACGAAACAAGAGTACATAAAACATGTCTCCTCAACCTGTTAACCCTGTAACTTCAGAAGGTATCATATAATATTGTTTAAATTTAAAAAGTCCGGTTGCTTTAGTTTTATTTAGTAAAATGTCAATAAAAAGTTGTTTTAGTTTTACAACTGGAAATCTGCGTTGTATGTCAATGAGTTCAGAGACTACTAATTTTCGCAGTTTTTATTTAATTCATTCTGTACTCGACCATCTACATGTAAGATTTAGATGTTAATTAATGTAAAGTTGTATATCTTCAAGGTATTCCATTCTATCAACATTTAATACTAATAAATATCATAAAAACTTAGAATAAAGAAAATCTGTATCATAAACACGGCATCTCGACGTAAAGCCACGATTGATCAATCCTGGAAACTATTCCCTCCTGTAAGAATTACCGTCGCCAAACTCTGCATTATGAACAGATCTAGTTTCCTGAGAGGAATAGCATTATTTATTTTATCAAAAGCATTTACAAAATCTACCACAACAACGAGGGTTTCGCCGCTTTCAATTGACTGCCTTAACACAAATAATTAAGGACAGTCCACTTTTATATTAGTTAAATACAAAAAATGTTAAATAAGAAAAATAATAACACGTTTAAATGTGCAACGTACGGCGATAAATGTACATTAAACTCATGCCTTTTATTTGTCACTTACAAAACGCGAAAATTTAAACTGACCCGCTAAAACATCACTGTATTGCTCTAACCTCCTCCACTGTCCTACACTGCTACTCTAAGTATTTGACTGACCACTACTTAACGTTTCGCACTTGTACAGATAAATTGCAACAAAAAACATTATCATACTTGAAATTTTTTCAAGAGTCTTGAGAAACTCGAATTTTCCTCACCATACCGGATCATTAATTCTGATAATTCGATCAAGACTTTTCGTGAACTGCGAACGTTTTCTGTTTCTTCATTAAAGTGAAATCGCTTAAATCTCACTGAACTCGTGTCTTTTGTGATCATAGTATCACACACTAACAGCTGCTTTTATTTAATTGCTTGACTATCTGAAAGAATCACAAGGAAATGAAACGATTTTCAATAGTTAGTATTACTTTAAAATATATTATTTGTAATATTTGTGTGAAATGCATCATTAACTATTTACGTATTATGTATAGCTAACTATTAAAACAATAGTTTTAACCTCGATTTTCTTAAACGTTTTGGGACCACCACAAGACCACATAATACGAGATGTTTATCCGTACGTTTAATAAAAAGAATATTTTTTCTACACAATTCTTATCTTACACATTAAAGAATAATTTAAAATCGCGTTGTTTCCTTCGTCTTATTATACTAGCAAAATTAAACTATTTTAAACACAATCTGCACACAGAAGTAACCGCAGTAAAAGTATTTTGTCGAAAATTAGAGAAATCATTAATCGTTTGTGTTAATTAGTTGCATTTTGGGTGTAAAAATTGCAAAATTTTTTAAAACATTAATTGTTTTTAAATTAGAGAAATTCTATTAATAGGTCCGATTTCACGAAATATAGGTATTGTTGGAAATTTATTCATTTAAAATCTTTAAATAAAAATATTTTTAAAGACAACCTTTTGTATTCGAATGATTTACCAGTTACTTTATTCTTTCAACGATAAAGGAAAAACAACAAGGTATTTTACAACAGTTTTCTAAAATTCTGTTCGATGTGAAGGATGTTGGTGTAAAACGTAAATTGAGAAGAACATGATGTCAAATACACGACTACGCTGTTCCTCCGAAGACTGGAGATTAGTTACCTTTCGTTATTAATTCAATAAAGAGTCTTTTATTGATAACGAATTATACGGTGTGTATTATCCGCACTGTAATATAGTACAGTCGAATACAGGTACTCACACGTACATACTACCTTATGTGGTGTGTATAGAAAAACACTACTGTTACATATAAAAGTCAACAAACCTCGTGAACAAGGACTAACAACCCAAGCGTCTATCGATCCCAAGCAATGGAGTCATTGTTTTCCAGTTCTGGTTCAGATTCTCAAATTAGTCTTCTATACTGGTCGACGTGACTAACTTCTGGTAGATAAGCACTCTCATACGATCGATAGTTGTATTTACCGAACCACTGAATGTAACACACATACTGGATCAACTAATCCTAAAGTGTACAATACCACACAGACTGATCACCTCTCCCCGGTCTGTGACAGAAGGGTAAGAAACATTCAAAGGAAATTTGTCTAGGGTTTTTATAACGTAACTATAGTAAGGTTATAAGTATAACAGTTTAAACAAATTTTTGTTTGTAGGTGAAGTGTGAAATAACGGTCACAGTTCAGTATATTGTGATATAAAGAACGGTATATCAGAGTATTCTGTGTTAGAGCGCGCGTGTTGTATACCGTTCAAAGCTTTAATTAACACTTTTTTAAATATTTAATTATATAAGAAGAGTAGGCCTACAGTTAGTTATCTTCCCTCGCGCCTCAAATAGTACAAGTGCTGTTCTGAATTTTACTGTATTGTGTCCGGACAACTAACATAAGTTTTTATTGAGATTTGGTGACATGTCAACGCGAACCAACGTCAACTGCTATTACTATTACTTGGGATCAAATGTGTATCAAATCTGCTTCAAATAGCAAAACATAGTCGCGTTCAAATGACAAAGTCGAGTTTGTTGATAGTCATGATTCTGCAAAGGGAAAACGACTTAAAAAGTAGAGGAACATGCTGGAATGTGAACAACGCTAAGTGTACCACAGCGACGCTACGATGATGTTTCATACAATATCGTCATTGTACTAGCGACTTTCTTGTGCACGAAGCTGGTATTAAAATAACCTAGTTACAAGGGTTTACAGATTAAAATAACTCGGGACAAGAAGGATATCTAAAAATCTAGTAGTATGTGTACTACATAGTACTACAGTAGTACATGTAAAGTAGCAGCATCCACGCACACACAAATTGTCTAAGAAAAAGGAAACCGAAGGAAAAATGATACTTCAGTAGGCTATATACATGTACAGTATATCAAATGCTTTGTACACAAATTCTTCAGCGAAATTATGTCTGCTTGAATTACTTCAGTCACACTGATGAAACAAATGTTAAATAATGATGAATCCAACGCTGGAGTTAAAATTGATCTATGAGCGGAATTTCGTTTAACTTGTAACCGCTGAACTTGTTTTGAAGACAAATATTCATTTTACATAACCTTTCAATTACACTATCGATTTGTTCGAACATAGCGAATATACAACACTCAAATGGATTATACGGTGTTCGAACAGTAAGTACGACAAAATACGTAAGGAAATTCATTCACGAACTGTACATGTACTCGTAAATGAATTTCCTTACGTATTTAGTCGTTTCGTACCCAAAACAAAAACAGTGAGCACTGTTATTGTAAAACTCACAACATTATTCTAAAAAATAATATTATTGTATCATTCACTACACTGTACTACGTTTCTTTAGGAACTGACTTATTAATGTAAATAAAAACAAAGTTTAGTACTACAGTATATATTTTTACAAGGACGTTGAATTACTCACGTTTTCCGTTACAGTGTCTACTACTCTAACTGTAAGGTACTGATACAGTTCTTACTTAAGAAAAAATCAGACAATAATTAATTTTGTGCTTTCACTGCATGTTTGTTGAGAAGTTAGGATTTCTGAGTTCCAATCCTGACATCGATTTTCGACGTCCTCCTGTAACTTTTAACTTCCGGGTATTAGATTCGAATTCGTCATTCCAACGGTTTCGGCGGTCCGGTTTTGACGAAAATATATTCTTGGAAATTTATTCATTCAAAATCTTTAAATAAGAACATTTTTAAAGAAAAACTCTCGTATTTGAATGTTTTACCAGTTATTTTATTCTTTTAAAAATAAAGGAAAAGCAGCAACGTTTTTTAGTAGAACGATTTTCTAAAATTCTATGCCATGTGAAGGACGTTGGTGTAAATCGCGTGTAGATTTGTTTTGAGAAGAGCATGATATCAAATATATGACTAGTCTGTCGCTCCGAAAACTGGAGATGAGTTTCTTCCTTAAAATACAAAAACTAGTATTTGTACATATTTATAAAATGTTAAAATCGTTTTTTAAGGCTTCAGTTGCTATCGTAAATTCTCCACTTTCAGTTTACCTGAAAAAATTTTCAGATAATTTTTTGACATTTAACATTATATTTGACGTATTTTTATATAGGTAACTCACAGTACACAGTAAAAAACATTTGTTCAATTTTACTTTATATATTACCAAGAAATACGATATCGACTTTAATGACTATAATTCTGATCGTATTACCTGTTTTGTTTATGCGGTAGACCAGTTCCTTGAATGAATGTGAAAATTCAAAAATTGTTCAATTTTACAGTGGATAAGAGGTTTCCAGTCTTAAAGAACTAAAGTTTATTATATTTTCTGGCCATATTCTTTGAATATTTATTCAAAACGTGTAAACTATTCCTTGAGTTTCAGCCACAAAACCTTGTTATTATCGCACATCTATGCCGCGGAGGTTGGTGATGAACACCACCTTTTCTGTGTCCTTTTGGTTTCCTGTTACTGGTTTTATTGTTTACTTTGAAAAATATAAACCAAAGTGGGCACAATATTTTCATTTAAAGTATGATAATTCCAAAATTTTCTATTCTGCTTTATAAAGTTTACAATGTCTGTCGGTTGACAAACGTTCAAAATTCAAACTTCCCCGTTGATTACAATATTCAGGAATCTTTAAAGACTTCATTTCGGTTGTCTTGATATGTTTTTATTAGCCCTTGTCTCAACATCGTGTATAGTATCAGTCTAACAACATTATTCAATGTGCTATATAACCTAACGATGGTCTGTGACCGAAATCGATCGCTTTAAGAATATAAACAATAACATTATATATGTGGTACCTTTAGGCTGTATAAAAAGAATACAAAAAATAAAAAATTGAATTATAGGTACCATTAATAAAAAACAATAAGTGTAAGTATAAAATACATCACATTATCATTAACAGTATTCAATATTTTAACTTACGGTAACTGTTCGGATCTAAATCCTCTTTCAAATTCCCTCGACATCCAGAAACCCTTTGTGGTATTTGTTTACTACACTGCAATGGAGAGGCTTTATTCCTCCAATCAACCCATTAACGTCTCTCCTCTGCTTCATAACGTGTCAATAGTAAATTTCAAGATTGCCACATTTTCCACAGTTGTACCCGTTTCGAACTCCAGTTTTCTCACGGCACCAATCACTATCTCCGTTATCCTTGTAGTTGATTCTGCTGCATTGGATCTTCCATGCGCTTATTGCAGCCACAACCAGAATACTTTTACTAAGTTGAAGTGAATACCTTTGTTGTTGTAGGAAGGACGCCGCCTTGAGAGCTTCGAACTGGAGGGAGAGAACAAGAGCGTCCTCACAACTCTTGTGACATGTCACTGTTACGGCTTTCTGTAGTTCACGCCAACAATATTACTAGAACCACCAATTAGGTTGAACGCAAACCGTATTCGAAAATATTTCAGACCTTGAAAATAAGCCATTCTATTAATATTTTCTAAGCTATCCTCAAATTCTTGAAGGCTATCCTCAAATTCCTAACCTCGGAATGCGGGCGCCTTAATTTTAACCGTGCATAGTACAAGTCGTGCAGCTGGTCGTACACACCCGTAATTCTAAATCCTTCATTAACTAACAGTAGGTGTTTTGGCTATAGGGTACTACTCTCTGCGTAAGCGTCAATACTGCTCTGCTGGCTACATATTCGCTTTTCTTCAGACAAACATACAGATGCTCCTTATTTCTTTATGGTATACGTGCGGTATACAACTTTACTTCTGCAACTCACTGATTTGAGACATGAAAAAAATCCAGTAGATTTCAGAAATATTATTTTCCTTGAGTTTCATTCCATTACGTTTTTCGCTTGTACGCAGAATAGTATGTTCACTTTTCTGACTAACAGGTACTTCTTTTCGTTTAACAAGAAATAACTAAAAGTTGGTTAATTCAAAATATTCATTTAAATGTTTTAATACAAAATCTGAGTTAGTCATGTTAGTATTTTTTTTCCTTCCTGGAAAATAATATGAAGGCAAGTTTATTTTTTGAATTTCACTAAAAATTACTACAGCCTGGGAGTCAATTGTATATAATTTTGTAGCTGCCGTGAAACACAAAGGGTTGGGACGAAGACCAGACCAGACACGACTGGATACGAACCTCAGATTTTCATAATAGTCTAGTTAACATATAAAAATGGAGGACACTGAATGGAGGAAGGTCGTACTATATTTTAACGGAGGAGGACAAAATTGTGGTAGTGCGATAGCAGCAAAAAGTTTTGAAATGAATGAAAATGGTAAAGAGACGACCTAATAAATGAAAACCAACAGGTATTGAACTCAAACAACCCTGAACTATGTCATCAGATATGTTGAGAGGGGAACAAAATGAAGACATATGATATTTGTCGTGAGTGGAAAGAACCGTAATGTCCTAAATAAAGTCAGATTCAAGAACTGTAGTAGCCTAAAATAATATAATAATTTCTTTCATACTGATTATTTCCCATCTGAATAACTTTAAACATAAAACAAATGTGGTTTACTTTGTCAGGCTGTTTTGTCTCTACTGCGCCGTATTTTATAAGCTATTTTGTAATTACTGGTCAGAGCAAAAGATGAGAGGTATCGGTAGTGAAGTTGCCCGTTTCCTTAACGCCTTACGTACTGCCCTAGCTGATACTCGAATAAATCATTAGTGCTCATTCTTAATTCGATGTTCATCCGAAGATCCTTCCTCCACAACGTAAACTTACTTCAACTGTCGTACTTGGTGTCTCATATCCCAAATACTGGAAAATGCTTCTGATGTGAAAGCGAATCGGCTCTCTTCTGGGTAAAAAATGTATTCTAAACCCTTCTACCTTCCGGTGTCAGAAAAAGTACGTTTCTTTTCACACGAACACAAACTCTGACCACTTTTCTCTATCCGTGGTTACTCCGATCGTTTCTGATATTAATCAGATATTGTACTTTTTTAACTGCAGTATTCTAGTAAACTTTATGTCCTCCGAATCGTGGCGTGAGTTTTAAAGAACACCGGATCATCAGCAACATTCTGAAATCGCCAATATTACCCACGACAATTACGATCACATAGTGACTCAGGAAAAACATTTGTCTTTTCCTTTACAGCTTTTCCTTATCTCCTTTAACTTTTGGCAATTAAAAAGAATGAATAAGGTAATCCTTGTCTTTGCTGACACGCATGTTCTTACAATTATCTATCAACGTCGTCTCATATTCGCCTCCTCTTAAGTCTGTTAAATACGGCTTCCTTTTACGCCATTGCTAGTGGGAAAATGTCTTTTACTCCCATTGCTATTAACAAACATTTCGCATTTCGCGCTGGGAACCTCAAATCACGGAACGCCACAAGTACAACATTGACTATAAGGTCTTTACATCCAACAGAATGAAAACTGCCTTCTCCCTAATATTATTGTGACGAAACCAATCAAATCCATAAACTATCATAACCCTGTCGTTTTAGTAAAGCTAAAGGCGATGATACATGCAAGTATATAGGCTATATCACACCACTCAGGACACATATCCCAAATAAATGCTGCTTAATGGTTCTGCAAACAATCAGGGTCTTTATTTCCACCTTACGTTGGTGGAATGTGGAATTTAAGTTCTAAATCTCATAGAAAAGCTGACATTCTGTTTCAAACTACCGTCTTGTGATCACTGAAATATCCCAATGGACGGTATCTGATAAACGTGCCCATGTAGTCGTGCGTACTTGCAATGTGTCTGAATTTATCGTACTATATACTGTATACTATATCTTTTACACATGTCTTGATCAAAGGTTAACCAAAAGGGTGGGAAAAGGTCACACTATCACTGCACTACTTAAATAAAAAGCCAGAGTATTCAAGGCACCATGAGCAGCGAGGCAAACACCTTCCTGATAGATCAAAGCGGGGCAGAGTGAACCCTCGCTAGAGGTACCTTTCTACTAAAAGGTAAGGCAAAAATTGTGACTTTGACAACAAACTTCAACACTGCTATTTCATCTGCATTTCACATTCTCTCGATCGTTCGTCAAGGTCACAGTGTCTTATGACAAATAGTTAACATCATGCGCACACCTGCTGTCACATTTGACCTACTCTGGAATTACGTGTTGAATCTCCACATAATTGTTTAGTATGAACCATACTTAGTTGTAGATATGTTGCAATGCCAATCAGTGACGCATGATCGTTGTTAGAACATTTGAGCGACGTCATCAAAATTCCTATATATTTTTCCGGGGTCGTCTACGTAAAAACAGGCAAACTCTCTCATTTACACAAGACGTACAAAATAGCTTTACAAAATATCAATACAGTTTCATGTAACTACTCTAAACTTTTTTTTAACACGATTATGGCGCGAATTAAAGTCAAGTCGATGATAAAGCACTCGCATCTGAGGAACATCAAGCCGATAAGTAATTCCGTTTTTTTTGTCCATGCCATAATGAATAACGAACGATGCGTTCACAGGAGTCCTGTTATTAAAATTAGACCTAACAAAGAAGTTAAAACAATCGTATTTTTTAAAAGTACCCATCATTTACAATTTTGAAAGAAACCGAGGTAATAACACGTGAAATAGCAAAATTATGTTATTCAAGCCACACAACTAAAATGTGTAAATAATACATTCATTTTATTTTCAAAACATACTTGTATTAACTGTATCGCGTACAGTATATAGCATTGTGTTAACGAAAAATATAAATCGTAGCTTAGGTTTTTAAATTTAAGTGGAATATGTCCGTACAGCCCTACTTCCGCCATACGCTTCGTGACAACTATCAGATAAATAGCGTCGACTGTATACTCACGTACTCAAGCACTCTTTACGCCTTTGTAGGTAGGCATAACGAGACACACAAAATATACTGTACCAACTATTGTAACATACCCTTATAACAAAAAACAGTGCAGTGTTAAACACTCACTGTAAGAATTCTCTGCACGCAAGTTATGTACAGTGTTAATTCTTGTGGAATCTCTTCTTATCAGTTACAATAATAATAATAATATTAATCAATGACGAAACTATACCACATCCAAACTGGCCTTCCCGTTGGCTTTCACGTAAAGTGGGATGGTCTTTCATGTTTACTTATAAAGCATACCTATATCATACATGTGTACCGTTATATACTAAAAATACAGTTTTTGATAAATTACGATTTAACCGAGTCTTAAACTTTCAAATTTATAGTACACGGTTCAGGCAGTTCGCGTAGTCGCTAACATGGGTCGTCTGTTTTTTTTTAACTAAAAACTTACAGCCACCACTGGTATATTCATATAAACCTTTCTCTTTTGGTGTTTGAAAACATATTTCCCGTTATGTTTGTTTTATAAAATGGTATGATTTTGACAGATTACAATAACCACATTCTTTTACTTAGTTTAAATCGGAATTTAATCAATAATTTATTAGATTATATGATTTTGTTTGCATTTTACTACGACTCTCGTCAGTAAAAATGTTGTGGATTTACACTTGATGTCTACACAGAAAACAATTACAGACTGCAATTATCTTTTACAGGCAGAGAATATCTTAATCTAACATGCGACTCGATTACTACGCAAAGTCTAGGTAGTCTTTTTACTACCACTATTAAACATATGAGACGTTTATAGATGTGCTTATATTACAGAATTGAACACACAATCAATTTTTCTTTTCGAGGAAGAAAAAAGAAGAGTTATAACGAGCACTACTCGTCACAAGTTACAAATGGGCTTACCATCAACGGGTCTTGAATAATGATGAGTTTTATTGATTTAAGTAAATGTTTATGTTCTCAAAAATATAATCAGAATGTTTTTTAATATCGTTTACTGTTAAAAATGTTAAAAACGTACAATGTCTTCACACATACGCGCGCGCGCGCGCGCACACACACACACAGAAATACAATTAGGCCTAAGCTTTATAGGCCTATAATTATTTAATGAACGGAACGAATTGTGATAAAATAATATCATGGATTTAGTTCTTGTTAGATTTTAGCACATGGCCGCTAGCCTTTGTTGCAGGCGGGCCATTTTTTAATTAGAAGCTGCAAGACCGGTTTTGTCATGTGCGAAAACAAGATCATGTAATCAAGAAATGAATGCTCTAAACGTACCTATACCTACGGTAGTACAGTATTTCAAACACTTGTTCGTTTTTATGACTAGATTACAATCATTTTGTCCATAATTCTAATATAATAATGTACGTCATTTTTTGTATATACATGATCTATTAATTGCAGTTTTAACACCACAATATTCTTCATTAATGAATAAACCGTAGGTAGTATACCAAACCTACTGACGATCTACGAAAAACATCTTCAACTGTCACGACGTGTTATAATTTTACCAAGGAACTTTTACAGGTAAAAACAAATGTCAAAAAACTTCACGTTTACTTTAAAGTAACAAGCGAAATTAATTTCTTAATTTGTATTTTTAAACGGATATTTTCCAGACTTGCAGAAATAAATTCAAGTTACAAATTTAAAAAATCGAATGCCGTTAGAATATTTTTTGATAAATTCTCTTACAAACAACGTTAATTCCTGGTAACTGTTAATACTGTAGCGACTTACCTTTGCTTGGAATGTAATGCCATGCTGAAAAGCTTCTTCTGAATGTAAAGGTATCCTCGTATCGTAATCGTCGTTCTGTACAAGATTGTACTGTTTTTTTGAAGGCATTGTCATTTAAATGCTTTCACGATTAAAATAATCACCTCACTTACACATGAATTCATACACCAACCGGCAAACTGACACCAAGCACAAACATTACAACAAAAAAAGCAAGCAAGACATAATGGTCGAAAGAGTGAATTTTAGTATAATTAGCTTTCTCTGTAGGCTACTTAACACCACTACAAAAGAATGTGGTTACTGGATGTTCACTAACACATCCCCTTTTAATCACAAATTGTGGTAACACTGCGACATTCTCTCATCTATAGTAAACAAAACACTACACCAAAATAGAAGCGCCTTCCTTCATGTCTGTGGTCCTAACCTCAAACCGAAATTTTCCGATTTATGTTAACATTCCTTTAAACGCTGTGTACAGAAAAGTATTTAACAAAAATATTATACTGCAGTCTATTTATAAACTGCACTGTTTGCATATAATTCAAATACAACCTTAATTCTATACATGGAATGACACGGAAATAACTATATAGAGAGTATACAATACATTCTTTTATAATCGGCAAAGGCAACTGCTAAAGGTCACACAGTATTAATTTAAAACAACAAACAACACATTCCAAAAAACACGAAATTTATTGAAAAATACGACCACCTCTTAACGAACAAACTGCCGGCAGCTCTGCATCCACCGGTCTGGCTTTCTTCCTTCGCGCGCCCACCAGATTTTAACTTCTGCATTACATTTTGTCCGCAAGAGAGCAGTTGCATGCTACCTATTGACACGAACTGACACTATTCATTAAGGGGCAATAATAACATTTTTACAATAATTACATGTTCAAAAATCTCTTACTGTTTAATGTTAGGTTATTTTATGAATTTATACAGTTAGTTTGCCAGAGTTCGATATACTTAATTGGTCATATATAAACAGATACTTCTGCTTTGATGTAAATTCATTCTACCATATTTTAAGACATTACTGTGGGAGGCTAGCCCTAAATGAACAGAATAAATGTTATATATACATGTAATGCACAATAATTTTGTGTAACCACCTTTAGACTCACATAACATTTTTTTAATTTTTATGTACTATAAAAGGATAAATTTATGTATCACAACACTAAAGAATACTCTTTGTACACACAAAGTATATTAATTTCGTATAAATTAGAAAAAAAGAATAAGTATAAAGAATACCTAATATTCTTTACAGATTACTGTAAAATGTTTTTAAAATGTGTTCACTATGTACTCTACCTGACAAACTAAAAAACAAAGATTATATAACTGATTAGATTTATAGTACGCCTATTACCTAATGAAAACGATTCAGATTTTAAACACGAAAATTGGTTGGGCTTATTAATTGTAATTATTCTGTAACCAGATTAATTTCCATGTGACTTTGTTCACATTTTACATCATTATTTTATAATTATTGGATATTACATGTGTGTTAAAAACACTATTTTATTAGGGGTTCATGAACTCAATCACTTTAGATTCTCATATAATACAGCCATGTCATATAACATAAACCATTTTATGCTGTAACCAATTATGTTTCAGAGAATGTTTCAGTTCTTAATTTCAGGATGAAATCTGAGATGGTGCCACTCTAACATTGATTCATCCTGATTCAGCTTCAGATTTCTCCAGTGTTATACCGGTTATCATGAAATACTCATGAAACGTTGTTATATCGCTACTATTCATTGATAATAAAATAGTAATTAAATTTATCTACGGACAAGGGGCTTAGAACCAGCTGTAATATAAAATGTTATGTTTACACGTGAAGACCACAAATAGGCCAAACCTTCAATTAAAAAAAAGTTTCTTTTTTTCTGTTATTTTTTATATCCTACTGACGTGTGCAAATTATTAGACTAAAGGATGAAAAAATTGTATGTAGTAAGTAAAAAATCTTATAATAAAAGTTTTTTCTACATATTAATATTTAATATGTACCCCCTTACTTTTTATTACCATTTCTAACTGTTCTGCCATACTTTTAACTTTCTACAACTATTTTTCACTTCTTCATTGTGACATTCATATGAGTGAACTAATTAGGTTAGTCTCTGTAAGTATTGTTTCTTTCTTCACTTTCTTCTTAGTTATGGCCTGGGGTTCAAGTCAGGACTATTTCCTGCCCATGATGATACTTTGTAACATGACCAAGTGTTACATAACCTAGACATGTACCAATAGAATCAATAAGTACACGAAAGTAATGTAAGTGAATAAATAATGATGAAAGTAGCGAAGAAGAGAAGGACCAACGAAGAAGAAGTACCACAAGAAGCAGTAAGGAATACACTGCATGACACTACAACCAATACTATGACTGACACTAACTAATGGACAAGCCAAGTTCACTATAAGCTGTCAAACAAGCCAGTCCATGACTTAAATGTAAAATCACATGTTAATAAAAGTACATAAAGAAGGACAAGAATAATATAATATCAGCAACAGTATTTGGCTGAAAATAAATAAACAATGACCAGTAAATAACAATGCCTAGGACTAAGACTAGCTATGGCCACAATGTAAAATTGAAACTTATATTACAATCCCAAGTGTAATCTTAAGAAGTAAGGATACTTGTAAGAGGAAACCTTAGATGAATAAGTTACTTCCTCAATGTACCAAATGACCATTATTAAGGCATAAACCCGATGTGAAAGGTATGCCTAGGCTACGCCTAAAACGAACGATTGTCAGTAATTTGATAAGTAGAAAGGACTACTAGTGTAAATAAAATATACTGAACAATCATTATACCAAACGTAACAGTGAATATTATTAATATATTATGAATGTAACCACTCCATTATTAATGGGTAGCATAGAGTGAAATAGGATAGACAAAATGTAATTAGAAAGTAAGGATTATTCATAGTAATGTATCGCCCTAGTTAGCTAAGATTTGATAATTGTATTCACTAAATAGGTATTAAGTATAAAGACGGATGTATTAGTGTTCCGACAAAAACGTTTAAATGAAAACGCGATGTGAAACAAAATGTAAATAGATAAGGAAAAATCGTGTCTGGCGTCACTAGCAGACGACAGTGCGAAGCCATGTATCTGAATGTTATTTATTTAGAAATGTCAGAGAAAGTGCAAATAAAACCAGTGTCAAACTATATCAATTTAAAGCGCATAAAATATCCTTTAATTTGATAGTGATACAACCCCGATCGCAAAGGTAATAAGTGCGTGACATGCGTTAGCATCATTTGTAAATATAAAGTGAGAAATTCGTTAGTCAATACTAACAACAACGGTAGCTGTCAATCAACTTCGCCAAATGACGGTTAGAAAACAATGCGTCATTTCTGTAACGTCTGGTTGAGCCAATCAAAAAATAGCTTATTAAATGAATTAATCACCTAAGCCCCATGGAGCCAGGGGGTATATAATCGGAATCCAGGTAGATCCAACACACTTTATTGTCATTTGCGAGGGCGAAAGGTTGTCGCTCGTCGCCGCAAAATACGTTAATAACTTAGAGTATCATGTAAACAGATCTTCCAGTTAACCATTTCGGCCACACCAAGTAACTACACTACAGTTCATCTACAATCAGTGCATCGATTGAAGTATTTATTTTATTTTGTGCGCGATAAATCGAACAAGAGAAAATAATTAACCAGTAGTTAAATTAGTCCAATTTTGTTAGAAGAGGACAATTATTCTCTGTTCTCAGTCGGTAGAGCATGAGACTCTTAATCTCAGGGTCGTGGGTTCGAGCCCCACGTTGGGCGCCAATTTGTAACGAACTTAGATTACCGGTGTTTATAAAATGTTAAAATGTGTTTATGTAGTATTTAAAGTTAAAAAGTACAAGTTATGATGAATAAAAAATTGTAGTTATTTTTAAAGAACTCTTTTTAAAATTATTCACTAAATTGAGCAACATTACTATTCAAACAATTTTACTGCAATTATTTTAAAAAGAGTTCTTTAAAAATAACTACAATTTTTTATTCATCATAGCTTGTAATTACTTTTTAACTTTAAATACTACATAAACACATTTTAACATTTTATAAACACCGGTAATCTAAGTTCGTTACAACTTGAACACCATTTGCTACCAGAAATCTGTTGGGAACGTCTCTAATTTGAGGAAGGGTCTGGTATCCAATACCTTCTTACATCAGGTGTTATTAATCACCCCTTCTACAATATAAAATCAATGAGGCCCATTCACAGATTCACAAACCCACAAACCATGGTTACTTCAACGTTTGGGAAACAGTCTGAAGAGTATCTTCAGTTACAGAGAATACAGACTCATCTGAGTAGACCTGAAAATAAAATGACTGAATTTACTGCGTAAATGTTAAATAGCAGGTAACAAACATTACTTGCAAAGGAAACGCTATGTTAAATGTTTGATATCGTCAAGCCTGTAAATATTTTTGTGTATGCTGAAAATCGTGTTGTCAGTATGTAATGGTACAAAATTTTAATCACCCTACAACATGGCGCCCGATAGTAAACACCATAATTATGTTAATGACTGTTATCGTGTATTTGTAAAATACAGTTATATAAATACGATATAATTTGATTTATAACAAGTATTTATGATTTAATTCTTTAGCTTACCTTGATCCAATCCTTTTTTAATATATCATTCATCCATGTACCCATTCTAATATCTGACCTCTTCTTGGTGCAGTTAGTTTTGCTTTTTTATAAGAGTCTCTGAGTTGCCTTCTTACTAAAGGCAAGGATTTATCAGCCAATGCTGCTTCTGCTGATCAGAGAGATTGGTGCTAGTAGCTCTCTATTTGCTTCAGCCATCTGAACCAGTTTTCTGTGAGCACAAGGGATCACTTTTGGTTTACAGCCACATTTATCCTTGTGCTGAGGGTAAGAAATGACTCATATTGATTATACAATTAATATGGGTCACTGAAAATCAGTGTTTGAGTAATATGACTCACCAATTTTGCTGAAGTAGATAGTTTTTAGCAGTTTCTTGAGTGTAACGTATCTCTTTAAAGGACAATGGTTCAATAAAATTTTACAAGGCAACAAGTCTCTTGGTTTTCCCCATAACTTCACTTTTACAAAAAGCAAATGTAAAAATGTCAAGAAAAATCGTTCTCACATTATGAGGTAAAGTAACATACATGAGGTAAATGTCTGGCACAAGTACTGACAGAAGACTGGTCACAATATCAACTGAATGCGAGTTAGCCCAGAAACTGAACTAACAAAAAACACACACAACTGCAGACTTTGACAAACTGAAAGCATGAAAAACTTTACATAAATAACCTACTAAGTTTTCTTAACATTTTACTTACTAAATTCCATCAATTAACTTCAATTTTTCATATGTCCAATTTTATTTTGAATGTGTTCTTCAAATTATGTTTAAATTCAATGATACTCATTCTGTAACGTAATAATAAAATGATTTTTACTTACAGATCATAATTTTCAATTAAACAAGAACATAATAACACTTCTTTTGCTGATCGCATGTAATTTAATAAATTATTTCATCTAGTTTTTAACAACTGAAAATTTGCTGCATATTTTTATTTGTAGAATGTGGTTTTCAATTATGATAATATAATAGATGACTTGACAAGTTAGTTTAAATACACGTAATACTAACTTCTCTTCCAATAATGGTTAATATAATATTCTTGCCACTTTTTTATTCAATATGAGGGGCACCACCTTTATTCGTTGGCCGGAAAATACTTATGGCTGGCTTTGTACACATCTGTATTTTTATTTTTTGTACATACAAGATTGGATAATTGTGTATGTGCGTACACACATACATGTGTGTTTAAACTGTGAATACACAATTTTACACATTTTTGTTTACATATGTATATACATACTTTTATACAGCTAATTCTTCTTATTTCAGAATGTGAAATAAGGATGACACTATTGTCCTTTCTATGATGAGTATTATTTTCAGTAATACTCAAACAAAACCAATTATATTATTAATACACCCCTACTTTTATCCATTGTCTTATAGCATTGCACACTCCGTCATTTCACAGGAATGACAGATACACTTCAATGCAATCCAAAACTATATTTTATAGCAACTGTCATCAAGATATAAAAATCTGTTGTGTCTTTGCTTTTTTAGTTTCGATACTAAATGAAAAAGGACATGCTGGTTGCATGACATAAATGTTTGCGCTGTCCTTAATTTTGGTGAATTTTATCATTTAATTTATCGCCTGGAAAAGGAAAATATTAAGTTTCATAAATATTTTGTTTAAGCAAAGAACAGTTCAATTAAGTTTTGAAGAATGCATTTGGAAGAACGATGCAAATTACATGAAAGCTATTCCAGCCAAAGAATTAATGGCATTATGGTTGAAGTAATTCATTTTAATTATCTCTACATTATGTTATCTTAAAATTTTAGAGTAATAGGCATCAGTAAATGACTTTTACATAGAATTAAATATAATACATGAAATAAATAAATGGAAATAAAAGTTAATAAAAATAACTTATAAAAAATTATTACAAATCAATATTACTGAATTTATAATTTTAAAAAATGAACACAAACTATTACATATTTTATTAACTAACAGGTAAACTACCCCTTCCCCTTAACCGATCTTCACCAAAATCAAAAGGCCTTGAGTTCTCTACAATTCAGGGACGTATGCAAAACATTATTTGATTCTGTTTGAATATGCGGCAGTTATCGTTCGTCATAGAAAAAATTACCCTTGTTAAAACATAAAACGTTGCAGGTAAACTACCCCTTTTCCTTATCCGATCTTCACCAAAAACAATAGGTCTTGAGAACTCTACAAATCAGGGCTGTATGCAAAAAATTATTTGATTCTGTTTGAATTTGCGGCTGTTATCGTTTGCCATAGAAAATACCCTTGTTAAAACATAAAACGTTGCAGGTAAACTACCCCTTTCCCTTAACCGATCTTCACCAAAAATAATAGGTCTTGAGAACTCTACAATTTAGGGCTGTATGCAAATAATCTTTTGATTCTGTTTGAATTTGCGGCTGTTATCGTTTGCAAAAAAAAAAATTTCCCTTGATAAAAAAAACCATTACAGGTAAACTACCCCTTTCCCTCAACCGATCTTCACCAAAAACAATAGGTCGTGAGTACTCTACAAATCAGGGCTGTACACAAAAAATTATTTGATTCTGTTTGAATTTGTGGCAGTTATTGTTTGCCATAGAAAAAAATCTACAGACAGACAGACACACACACACAGACACTTTTCGAAAAACGACTTTTTTTTCATGTTTTGAGTGTAGTACAATCAGAATCTGCAATAATCTCAAACATGATTTATTTTGCCATCACCATACTTCCATTTCCTTAAGGAATACTTCCATTTCCTTAAGGAATATGGAAGTAAAATTGAATGACATATTGATTTTGGTGATGAATATGTAGGTCATCACATGCCACTATCACTGAATGCATCTGAGTTTATTCTTGTTAATTTAAATTTAATGTCCTATATTGAATTAAATTTAGTATTAAAAATTTCATTCTACTCGTTTTTTTTACAGTTACTTCTTTTCAATACATTGTATTCTCTTTAGCAGATAAGTTAGTCTAAGTTCAAGTTAGTCTAAATCACTATTTATATTTTCTGTATCAGCTCTGCAGTAGTGGGACTGAAGTCGAGTGAATAAATTTACATAATCAAAAATACCTTGTGCTATTTCTTCATTGTTTTTGGGTTGATTATTATGCTTGGTTCTGAAATCTTCCTCACGAAACCACACAAAAGTTCGTCTTCTTTTTTATGGCTGTTAGAAAATTAGCACTAGTGAATGTGTCACAAAACATTATTTTGTACAATCTGATGGTTTTTGCCTTGCACTTCAAAATTATAAGTATAGTTAACATACCAATTTATCTTGAATTTCTTGTACATGTATAGTGGACTGACTTAATTTAATAACTGAAGATAAAATCCCTCTATCCTTATTTATATCAGTAATAGAGTAAACATTATTGCATAAATTCTGCATGGAATTTTTATCTACTAAGAGAGCACAAGATTAAATACAAATGATATATGAGCGTGGTGTGGCATCATAAGACATAGTTGTTCTCTATGAAAGTGTGAAAATCTAAGAAAACTATGTTATGTATTATTTAACTATAGTCATTAGATTTAAAGTGTCATGCAGGACCCTTATTTGTTTACATTTACAAAAATGAGTTACATCAATAAATCAATAATTAAAATAACGCTCATGTCCAAATTTGCTGATGTTCCATATCAGAATGTGGAACACTTTTGTAAACACTTGTCACTCTCTCTCTTTTTTCTTTCCACTGTCTGCTGTTGAAACATCAAAATTACAGACTTTGTACAGGTAGCCATTATCGCAATAGAATGTGCACTTCTGTTCCTAAATGACTGACAGCACTTAACTTTTTCCTTTTTACAAGGAAATAATTGTTTCATATTAACATATTTTTTGTTACATGATGGCAAATAATTGTTTGGAATCAGTGGTTCATACTAGTTTACCACTAGTAGAAATTATTTAACACTAGACAACAAAAGTCTGTTTCATCCTCTAAATTTCCTTTCATTTTAAATTACGTGAAATATTTTGACTGTTTGTTATTTTAACGTCCTACTTCATTTTATTGATACTTCATATGCATGCTTCTCTCTCTCTCTCTCTCTGTATGTTTTTTTATCATACATCAATTAACTTAAAATTTTTTCATATATAAAATTTTATTTTAATGTGTGCTTTAAATTTTATGTAAATTCAATGTTATTCATTTTGTAATGTAATAATAAATGATTTTCACTTACAGATCACAATTTTTAATTTAACAAGAAAATAACTTGTATCCCTTTTGATGATATTATTGTAATTTGTAACAAATTATGTTGTCTAGTTTTCAGGAATTGAAAAATTTGGTACAAATTTTTAATTGAAGAATGAGGTTTTCAATTGTGATAATATAATAGATACCTCAATAATTTGTGAGTCTAACAATAGTTTTACATCACAATAGAACCTCTATTCTATATTCCTTTAATAGGGGTGTTTTTCATGTTTAGTTACAATAGTTTATTTTTTTTAACCTTTAGTAATAGACATGGGCCGTCATTAAAAATTCTGAAAAATGTATGAATGTCTAGCATTAATAGCCTTGTTTGTTTGTTTCTTAAGTTAGATCTAATTCAGTTACTTATACTATGATACTTAGACTTATCCACTTATTTATTTTTAACTTCGGGAACTAATCTGGCTGTTAAAATTTATATTTTCTCTAATTATGGATAACAATGAGCTTAGCTTTGGATTGCTCTTTTGAGTAATGTGAAATGGATTAACCTTCTGAGGAATAATATGGATGTCAAAGTCATACTTTGCCTAATTTATGAATAGTTCTTTTTTGGGGTTCATAAATGCATGTAATTTTTCTCCCTACTACGTAAGAGGTGATAACGTGCAAGCAGTTGCCAGCAGTAACATTCGAAAACACTTACTTGAAATTTTTATTCCGTCAACCTACTTCTTCTTTCATAAATAGTACAACAATAAAAATAATTTCTTGTGCTTGATTGTAATTTTCTCTGTTGAGCTAATAGGAGAAGTGCCCATTTAAATAACAAAAGACAATGTAAATAATTACAAAGATACGTAATGATAAAAGTAAATTAAGTACAAAATTAAATAACAATCAAAATGAATTACTCTAAAATATAGGTACAATTAATAATAATTAGAAATAATAATACTAAAATCAAGATGGGAATAACAATAGCACTTTAAAAAACAACAAAACTAAAATGCGACACATACAGTATGTGGGCAACATCTTTGTTTGACATTTGCATTCCTCCTCCTTCCACTCAGATTTCAAAGTCTACCTTTAGCTTTCAATACTACTAAAGATACTACTTTGGTATTTTGACAGTATTCAGTTTGTTGAGTTTATGAAACCTTATCACTTCATTGCTTACAAAGGAAGCCCATTCATTAATTATTAGCTTTTCCATTGGTTGTCATATGATTGCACTCAGTGGGGGATTAGCAACTCTTGGGCCCCTGGGCCCTATTTTCTCAGCGGCCCCCCTTCCCCACCCCTCCAACCGCTCTCCATAAATTATAAACTACGACCACTACAAAACAGGCCTCATTCAAGGAAATAGAGATATCTGTGATAAGATTTAAATCTTCTATGGGCTAATATCCACCCTAATCCTAAATAATCAATATTTGTTAATATTTGCTTTGAAACATTTTTACAACTTAAAAACTTTTTTACAGCAATTTTTGGGGCAGAAAAGATAATCGCTATTTTTTTAAGAATATTTATTTCCCAATAAAACAAAACACAACTCAATTTCATTCATATAAACGATCACATAGAAAATCAAAAACACATTGCAAAAGTTAATATAAATATAAACAAACAAAAAATATTAAATTAGTAACCTTCTGAAGTTTTATATACTGACTGAACACAATCTATTTAATAAACAAACTACAAATCAACTTTGTGAGCTTTAATTGCAGAAAAATCTTTTATAATGTCACGGAAATCAATTTCGTTGAGCAGTTCAGCATTTGCCACAAAACTTGTTAAACTTTACAATCTTAAGTCAGCAGATGAATTACGCAGGTAGTTTTTAACTCTTTTTAGAATGCTAAAGGACCGTTCACCAGATGCATTTGTGGTCATCATGCACAACAAAATTCTCAATGATGTTTCAATGTTAGGGAAAAGAGTTGTCAATTGCTTTTCTCGTATAAATCTTAAAAATTCAGCAGGAAGATGATGGTCCTTTACATTTAAGTCGAGCGCCTCAACAAATGCCTTAAAATGTACAAATTCTTCAATAAGTTCTGAAGAAAGGTCTGTAGGATATTTCTGAACTAAGAGAGAAGATTTTTCCCGAATTTTGTCATCTTTCAAGGTAAGCAATTTATAAATGAATCCAAAAACTTTGTTCTGATTGAAGTAAATTCTTGATCTGTTTTCTAGTTCACTGAAAATTCTGTCGATTATAACATAAAATGTATTAATAATCATGTCTTGTCTGCCATCCACGTCCATTTTGGAGCTATCTTCAACATTGTTCTCACCATCAGAAAATTGTTTTTTCTTTCTTCTCCTCTTGAAATCTAAAACATAGTCAGCAGTCTCTGACTTACACAGTTTCATACCTTTCATCTCATAATAATTGAATCGTTCTCGTAAGCCCTGCACATAATCTTTGAGAGATTTGTAAATATTGCAAATGACTCCTAAGTCAGTGTTAGTGCTTTGCAATGTTTTACTTGCAGCATTAAAAGCGTTCAAGAACATCATTCCATAAAACAAGTAATGTTGCTGTTTCTATCCTAGTAAATACTGCACATAATCCCTCAGCTGTAGCTCTGTTTTCTGGTTTTTCTTGGGGGTTTCCAGAGATGACTTGAAGTGCTTACCACCCTCGCAGTTTAGAGCTAGAAAAGATATGTGTCATTTACTAATACTGAACTCTTAACTCTGCTTGATGGCGACTCTTAAAATTATCTCAGGGTATTTAAGAAATGATTATTAACACAATTAACTTGAATGACTGCTAATTTTAATGAACATCTTCATTAACATATTACAAGTTGCATACGATCTTAATGATTAACAATTATTGAATTTATACTTCTCATCAATTATCATTGAAAGTAGGTTCATAGACCAATTGAATTGCCAATAGTAATAGAGTAACAAAAGATACATGAATTAATCTGAGTTTAATTGTTCAATTTGGTTTACTTGTTAAGTTGAATTCCTTTTGGTTGGTGAATCCTTCCCTCGGAGTCTGCGATCTTGGAGACTGCGTTATCGGCGATTCGGATGAACCTGTTGTTGACACTCGATGACACTAACACTTGATTACTTCGGTTTCACTTTAATTAGCACTGTTCACACCTACTCACTGATTCAGCACGTAACTAGTGTATACTAATTAATTTTGACACCTTAGTAACTATGTGATTAAACTGAGTGCTCGCAATATCAATAATTCATCCCGAATACACTCCCACGTTCCGTAACTTCTGAATGCACACGTTTGATTATCGATACTATGAAGTTCGGTAATTATCACCAAGTTATTTAGTCTAACAATTACTTTGATTTGGTATACTTCGTTTACTGTAATACCGGGTTTAATATTATTAAACGCACGACACGAATACTGTACTTATTACTTATCGCAAGTTTTAGTTATGAAATCGCAATGCGCGATAACGAGTCTGATAGTTGTAGAGTTCACCGTAGACTGCCTGACAATTTCCCAACTACGTTTTTTATACTCTCGCAAACGTTACCCATACTCAATATTTACAAATCGCGTTCCCATTGGTTTCAAGTACCGCGATATTTGATTTCCTCCAACCCAACTAGCTAATTTCACCCGCTTAAAAGTGATGCTTTCTTCCATTCATCAAAAAACAGCGCGTAGCAAGCTTTTACCGCGAAAGTGAACCTGACGCTACTTCGAGTTCTCTCACTCACCCTCTCTTTCTAAATTCTACCGGTACTGTATTGTCCGAGCACTCAATTTTCCCTCGATTTCACTTAACTTTATGGCTTTTTTTTAATACAATACATTTTATGATTTTACACCCTGTACGTGACTTGCTGAATAACTTTCGCACCGCCAGACTGTCGCCTTGCCTAGGGTGTGTGTGCTTTTGAAAAAACACGACTCAGCCGGTTTCTAACCATACATAAAGTCACATTACTTGCATTCCTTATTCTAATACACATTTAATAATCATGATTCTATATAAAGCCAGTGTAAAATTGGGTAGCATTCAATTTTTACGTTATATGCTTTATGAAACTCCCAATAATGAAGGAGTAAAGCCCTTGAAGCATGCCATTTAGCTGACCACCTGGTCGTATTTAGCCTTTTAGGCAACAGTTTTTTATTGATTTCACTGTCTTTTATTATGTTTTCAAGTAAAGTCCACCTTGCAGTTGACGCGCTAAAAAACGCATAGAGTTCTTGTATGAACATAAAAACCTTGGTTGCTTGAAGGCAGCAGTTAGCTGCGTGGGTCCCTACCAGATTTAAGGAGTGGGCCGAACAAGGAATTAATTCTGCCAGAGGATTGTGACTCTTAATTCGGGATTGAAGTACTTCATATTGCCCCGACATATTCGATGCATTATCATATGACTGGCCTCTCATATCGTTTATCGAAATATCTAGTAATGAAAGTGTGTTCAAAATTAATTCTTCCATTTGAGCACCAGTGTGGTTTTCTATTCTGATAAATTTAATAAATATTTCTGTTGGGCAGTCATTATTTAAGATATAGCGAACAATCAAAGTCAATAGGTCACGATGAGAAATATCAGGTGTTGAATCTACAGTAATGGAATAGTATTTGCTTGATTTTAACTCCTCAACAATTGTTAAAACTATTATATTGTACATTATTTCTATAAACTCATTACAGATAGTCTTTGAGAGATAACCTACCTTTCCTTGACCAGGATTGCCATAATTTTGAAAGTGAACTTTTAAAAAATCATCGTATTCGGCTAGCAATTCTAAAATTCCTAGAAAATTGCCATTTGTCCGAGATCCAAAAACTTCATGCTTTTCTGAGCCTCGAAAGGCTAGCCCGCGAGCACCAAGAAATTTAATAACATGTAATAGACGAATCAAAACTTTCTGCCAATAGTCGACTTCTTTTAAGTACTGTTGATGAAGAGCAGAGTCAATCTTACCGAGTAAATTGCCTCTGTTGACACAGGATTGTGTGTTAATTCTACGCTCAGAACTCCTCTCATGCTGTGACAATCTGGAAATATGTTTCCAGTCGTTAAAGCCATGAATAAAAGAATTTTCAGTCTCGTCTGAATGGAAAAGTTTGCACGGAACACAATAAAAAGATCCCTTTGAATTAGAATATATCAGCCAATCTCTTTTCTTCAACTGTCCATTTTGCAAACGAGTAAACAACATACTCTTGTTAGCATACCTTGTCTTATCAGGATAAATACGCCTAGATTTTGAAAAATCACAATCACAATCAGTTATTTTTGACAAGTGTTCTGGAAGATTTTTAATTATATGATCTTTAAACTCGTTCGTCAATGGTTCCCAAAAATTTGGGTCCATTAAATCACATTTAACAATTTATTTTTGCACGTTACAGTTAACTTTTGAATTATCTGAATCTAAGCATTGAATGTCGAGAACAGTATCTGCTACTTCCGGATCATTAACTTCACCACTTTCATATAAAACAGTATTTACACTATTAAAGTCAATATTTACTTTGCTACAACATGGGCATTGTTGCAGCAGACCTACGTTAATATCTGCTGCATTTACAAGTTCATTATTTACTTCACAATAATTTGGATTTTGTTTTTGATCAGAATCCGAATCTATTGTTAAATTAGTTAGGGCAGGATCCGTAAACTTCTCAGAATCGGTAGAATTTGAACCAGTACTTTGTGAAACTGTTGAAGCTTTCAAAAACTTGTCCAACTTAGCAGTTTTGTGTAATAATTTTGAGTGAGTATCATCTTTAGCTTTTTTCAACTTGCGTTTATAAGCTCCACTTGCAGTGTGCAAATTGTGACTCATTTTCAATTAAGACATGAAGATGTTCAGACAGACAAAACAACACACACACACTGACACACAGAAAACAAACCAGGCTAAACAATATAAATATCTGAACATAAATAAACGGCTTTCAAATGATTCCAATAAATAATAAAAACAGTTAACACAAAGTGTATCATCTACAGAGCTTTTACGACGTATTCAGACCTTTCCAACTTAAAATATCCTCAAAACTGACAGGTGCATTGTTGTTTACTGTTCAGCCGCTGGTCTACTGGCTGTACGTTAGAAGGGGAAGGGGAGAGTGTGACTCGTCACCACCACGACCGACGCCCCAGTGTCGACTGTCGACTGACTGATATGATGGGCTGTCTACCCAGGGACATATCCTGATCTAGTAACCTCTAGGACTATCAACCTGATATTAGTCGCTGCCTTGCACTGTTAATTAATTATTGGTGGTAGTAAACTGCGTGTTTGACTTAGTTTTTCTCATTAGAAAAGAAATTGGCCCTGCGGCCCCTGGGTCCGGGCCCAATTGGTAATCCGCCACTGATTGTACTGGTACAGTTGTACCACATCCCATCCCAAATACATAATTGTATGTACACCCGCCAATGAAGAAGTCTGTTGCAGCAACAGAGTTTCATGCATCCTTCGCTTTCACTAACCAATTCCTTTTCCATTGTTACCTAGATGTAGCACTGGTAAGTAAGCTTCAAACTTCCATCAAAATATAATTTAGGTGCTCTGAACAAAAACAATGTCTTGTTTTTTTAATCATTCACCATTGCTAATAATTTAGATAATCTTATTAGAAATACTTTATTCAATTTCTGTTACAAGCACATTCCAACCCACAGTTACTCACAAATGTGATTTTTGAAGGTTAGTTTCAACAAACAAACAAAAAAATAAATGATATTGCACAGTAGCATACATTTTTTGTATATTCTCAAAAAGGAGTAATTATAAAAAACTAAAAGAAAAAACTGACTAATTTAAAACAAAGATCATTTAGGTGAAAATCCCATTATTTGATAAAAAATAATTTGTTCATATATTTTTAAGTCAATTAGGGTCTTAAATATTTTAACAGACTACAAGTAAATTAATTTATTTATTACATAATTTTGTCTATTATCCTATTTTTTTTTTAATCTGTACAGGCTAAAATGAGTAGACAATTGCAATGTGTGTTCAAATAGACATGACGTGCAAATAAAAATGGACCTATAACTTACATTTTTTTATAAGCCCTGTATTTTTAATTTAATACTGTAGTACGAATAAAACATATATTTGCTAATTGTTAAAATAACTTTAATGTTACTGTAATACTAAATTAGATACAAATTTATACTTCTTTTTATTATTATTGCAACTTTCATGCATCAATTTTACTCATGAGATTTATATTAAAGATGTTGCTAATACATCTTCATCCTCTGGGCCAGTACTGTCATTTTCTTCAGAGAAATTAAATTCATAAGTGTCATACTCATCGTCGTCATTGCTATCACATGAGACTACTATGGGCGTTGATTTTTTTCTAAACAATTGCTACTATTGCTCATTTTTGATAAACAGACCATTCACTAGACACTGAGACAAATACTCACTTCCACTCAGCTATGAATCAGTATTCAGCTGATCTGATAAAACAGATTATTAGTCTCCATCCCTTACCAATAGGGGTATATAATCCTCCTCTTTCTTCTGAATCTTGTCATGGATACTCTTAACTGTGATTTTTATTGATCCAGATCTCACCTACATAAGAAAATTGTTTTCATGCCACTGATACTTTAATTTCATGCACTTCATGTAAAAAATATATTGAAGTCATCACAATATCTTGATGTTACATTAAAAATTTCCTTTTGACTTTCAGTTGTTGTTTCTGTGGCCATAAGAAAGTTATTCCATCTTACTCCTGGCATCCAGGAGCATCCAGCTAGACTAGCCTTTTCCTTCAGTATTTCAATTTTTCGAAATTAAATCAGATCATTCAGTATTTGACATGTAGACCGAACTGAACCACGACACACACACACACACACACACACACACACACACACACACACACACACACACACACACACACACACACACACACACACACACTTTTCTTAAAATATCAAACAATTGAAAGCTATATAATTACTCCTACTGTCAAACCATAACCAAATCATGCTGCATAAAACAGTAGGATTCAGGTCTTCTGGGATGCTCATTTCTCAGTAATTCAGAGACAGATATACACATTAACTATGTGAAGCAGATATTGCATTGACAATTCCATTTACTGTTCATCTATTTACCAACAAAGACAAAAATTGAAAGAAATTTTACAATTATATGTAACACACATATTTACATTGAACAATAATAACTATGTTATAGTGATTATCCTCTTCTTAAAAAAGGTTTTTTAAAAAATGTTCTTTCATTTAACCTGTCTACAAAAAAAAGACAGTTAAAATCTGATTAATTATACAGTTTATTTTTCAGAATCTTTGACAATTTTCTGACATGCTTTGGATCTGCAACACTTGCAATTCCAGTTGTGATTAAATTCACTGTCTCAGGTGTAGGAATGTTCAAATTTACAGACTTTAGTAACTGTATCAGCAGTTTCATAAACAATGTAAAACTCTCCTCTTGCTGATATTTCGGAAATTTTTCAATCACTTGGCATATATTACAAAATGCAAGTGCATTGAATTCTGAACATTCCTTTGGCATGTTGTTCTGAAACAAATCATTTGTTAAAATAAAAGAATATTGGTTAGTCTCCTGGTATAACTTAAATAAGATGTTAATAGACAGATATAAAGTTCACATTTGTTCCATACCAGTGGCGGCTGGTGTTATAGTTGCAACGTTGCACAACAACCAATTGCACAATAACTAAACTATAAAATAATATACGAAAACATTAAGAAACTAAAAGTGTCATAAATTTCAACAGAGAGCATATTCTATGTGGCAATGTTCACATACAATTCAATTGTGGCATGCAGGCTGGTGGTTGTAGGCTGCCATGCAACTTGAACAGTAAATGGCAGAGCTTACTACACAAACATATGGGAGGATGTGTGCTACTCTTCACAATTGCCCTATGTTCCATATGTGAGCTTGGTGGTTGCAAAGTTTCTGCAACACTCCACTAGTACTGTTGTAGCACATCCTTAGTTGTGTTATGAAGTAAACACACAACACAAACACCAACACAGCCTTCTTGATTTATAAGTTGTGTCAGGTTTAGTTCAAGGAAACATTATCCATTGTTTGAGGTTATAAAATTATAGTAATAATTTTGTATAACTGCGATTATGATGGTTTAATGTCTTTTATCTCCTCTCCCATCGAGACAACCAGCTACTACAACCACCAACATTTGGAACCACCAGCCGCCACTGTTTCATACACTTTATAATATATTATGAACTACATTATGTATGAACACTACATACGAGGTGTGAGTGGAAAGTTTTAAGACAGGTGCCGCCACTGCTCTATAGGAGGGGCTAGGTTTGCCCGCGGGTGTGGAAGGGGAAGCTTGTTTTGTCGTTGAAACGTTGTGAAACGATCACTGCAACATCTTTGTTCAGTAGAGAGTGGCATCCTGGTGAGTAAGGGCGTGTGATTGGGTATTGGCGGATTTTTGATTTTGCAAAATGGATGAAAAAACGGAACAAAGAGTTTGTGTCAAATTTTGTTTTAAAACTGGGAAATCAGCTTTGGAGACTTATGAACCCTTACAAACAGCTTTCGGGGATAAATGTCTGAGCCGGTCAAATGTTTTTATCTGGTTCAACAGATTCAAAGATGGCCGCGAATTAGTCAAAGATGACCCCCGGTCCGGCCGGCCTTCCACTTCAAAAACCAACGAAAACATTGTGAAAGTTCATGATTTAGTGCACTCTGACCGTAGACTTACAATTAGGGAGATGGCTAATGTACTGAATTTAAGTTTCTACGCGGTTCAGTCAATTTTAAGTGAAGATTTGAGCATGCGTCGAGTGTCCACGAAATTCATTCCGAAATTGTTGCCACACCAGCAGCAACAATACCGACTTGAAGTGTTCCCAGAATTGTTTAATTGGGCCGAAACTGACCCAGATTTGTTAAATAGGGTAATTACAGGCGACGAAACATGGGTTTATGGGTATGACCCAGAAACAAAGACACAATCATTGCAGTGGAAGGATCCAAGTTCACCACGACCGAAAAAAGCGCGACAAAGTCGGTCGCATGTTAAAACAATGTTGGTGGTTTTTTCGATTCTACGGGTATCGTGCATCACGAATTTGCCCCTAGGGGGCAGATAATCAACCAGGGATACTATAAAAGTGTCCGTCAGCATCTGCGCGAAAATTTGTGGACGAAAAGGCCTGCACTCTGGCGAGACAAGAATTGGGTCCTCCACCACGACAACGCACCGGCTCATCGTGCGTTCTCGATCACGGAATTTTTGCTCAAATTCAAAATTCCTGTGCTTCCGCAACACCCCTATTCCCCTGATATAGCCCCTGCCGACTTCTACCTGTTTCCTAAATTGAAAATTTCGCTGAAAGGGGACCAATTTGACTCAATTGAAGACATCCAGGCAAATACGGAGAAGGTTCTTAAAACCCTTAAGAAAGAAAATTTCCAGGAATACTTCCAAAAGTGGAAACACCGTGGAGTCGGTGTGTTCAGTCAGAAGGGGACTACTTTGAAGGAGATCCATCACAATAGCCTGTAAGTACTGCCATTTTGAAATTACAAGCCTAGTCTTAAAACTTTCCAATGACACCTCGTATTATTAAAGTACCAAACTGTAGTGGTGACGGGCTACAAATAATATGTTGTAGTTAGTGGACAGGCATATGCATAATTTAGTTTCAGGGCGGGGATCAGCAATAAATGGAGGAGATAAATATTATGGTCACCCAACTTCTAACAACATTTCTCTAGATTTACAGAATTAATTATTATTGCTTATTAAAAGGACAATAATGGTTTTGCTTCTTGCTATCTTAAAATGGCATATTATTACAGGTTTTTAGCTGAGTGGGGTTTTCAAAACCCCAAAACATGCTCTGCCTATGCCCATGATGTAACCTACTTAATACGACCTGTCATGATGTGATCTGTGAGTATTTGTTGGTTCACCAAGGTAACATCATATTCTACTACAGAAAGCAAAGGCTACCTGTCAATTACAAATTCTTAATGTTGACCAAATAATATGAAATCACCTAAAAATTTACTTATCAACATTCAACGCCACAAAACATCAGGCCTGGCTATACAAAAAATCAGGTAGCCACAGCAAGTACGGGAGTTTCACAAATTGTATCAGACAGTACAGTGAACTGTGAGGTCAGTTCTGCAAATTTCAATAACTGAGGCATGACAGTTTAAGTGAGTAGTTACATCTAGTTCAACGAATACAGTGGCTAGGTCACCTAGAGCAGTTGAATGATCAGTGTATTCCAAAGAAAATCCTGGGGGTACACGTGTATATAAGTAGAAAGAGAGGTTGACCTTGGGTATGACTGTTGGATGATGTGCTGGAAGATCTCAGAAGAATTGATGTGAGAGGTTACGCTGAGATGGTAACGGATAGGAGACACTGGAATAAGATTGGTATTAGAAGCCAGGGCTCATGTTGGGCTGTAGTGGTAAAGAAGAAGAAGAGAAGAGGAGGAGGAGGAGGAGGAGGAGGAGGAGGAGGAGGAGGAGGAGGAGGAGGAGGAGGAGGAGGAGTTATACAGTTATACCTAGCATAAACAATGCATTATTTTTGCAAAAGACAAGTGTTACTCTGCCAACTTGGTGATTATGTCTGGATAATTACATACCTACGAAAACTTTTATAATATGCATATGACTGTTCCATAAAAGTTTTAATAAAATTTTAAAGTAAAGTAGTGTGCCGCGGTTTCAATGAAACCAGGCTTTTGTATAAAATAGAAGTTTTTTTTTATATAATTTATTAATGTTGGCGAAGTTGTCAGTCAGCGTCATTCTGTATTGCCATGTTTCGGCGGTTAAGGCATACCTTTCAGTTACTGATTAATTACGAATCGTCTTGTACAAAGCGTCCACTGTTTCCACTGTTAACCGTTCTATCCCAGTTCTGACACCACTGTTACGACGGTCTACTCGATCGTCGTAGGTACAGTGGAAACAAAATAATTACAAGACACCAATCAAGTCACTAATCACACCTTTAATTGTTATAGTAAAACAGTTCGTAATTAACAACACAGTGTCTACAACAAATCAAATGAAAATTGTTCATACGCAATAAAATGTCCACTAATATTAAAACTCAACTGTATTACAATTATACCGTCCGAATATAAAACGCAACACTTCACTAATAACTACTTGAACGTACACCGTAATAACTCGAACCGCTCTGTAAATATATCGCACTAATACTCTCGAACCGCACAGTCAAAAATCTCGCATTGAACTCAAAACTAAGGCCGCGACGCGATGTATTTATAGTTACGCTCACACACCAGAAGCTTCCAAACTGCGTCTTATCTCTCGCGAACTACATAATTACTACGGCCTTGACACAGTCCGAGCGCCCGAGCGAAGGCCGGCTCAGTCGAGAAAATTCTCGCAAAATGCGTCTAGTAGCACGTACACTACACGCTTACGTCGAGATCTTTCTGGCGCATTCAAAAAACGCGTAGATTGTTCTGTGCTGTCGTAGCACTGCCCCCTCCTTAAGCCTGTTCGTCCCGAACTGGCAAAGCGTCTCCGGAGTAATACTCGACCAGGCGATCTAGGTGGACGTCCTTGCGAAGGATAATTTTCCCGTTCTTCGAATTCAGTCTCGTGTGATCCGAACACCACGTTCGCAGGAATGCGAGTCTTTTGTGCAACCACTAGTTTCGCTGGAATCACTCCCGTTGCGTCATGTACTAATGACCTAAATACCACTGGCTGATCCAAGTTTGTTTGGTTCTCGTCAACAACCTCTTGCATAACCTCATCTTCAGCCACTTTACCCTCGGGCGCTTCTCTCAGCTCAGGAACAAGCAAGAGTTTTGTCTCGACACCCATAGTTGGCTTTCCAATCACTTCTTTTGTCGTTATACTTTTTTGTACTTCCTCTGCTAGTTCTTCCTCCATTTCCGCTTGCAACAGGGAGGTTTCCTCTTGACTAGACTTGTTGACTTTTTCTTCGACTAATGCCACTCGCTTAATCGAATGGTTGGTAGACCCTGTCATTTTAGCCATGCAAAGCTTTATCTTCTCTTGGCCAACTTTCAGGACATTCTCTCTTAAGTCCACAACGAATCCGTAGGCATTCATAATGTCCGTGCCAAGAATCACTTCATCGAAAATGTCTGCAACGAGCATTTGGTGGCTAAACTCAAGAAGACCCAGGCGTACACGTACGTCTACCTTTCCTAGCATCTTGATGGGGCTTCCAGTCACAGTCTGTATTGTACAAGAGCTAATTAGAGGATGGCGGTTACAGACTACGTCAGGGCGCACAATGGACACTGTTGCGCCCGTGTCAACTGTAAATGATGTTGGTTTACCATCCGCAAATCCATTAACAATCAAGTTTCCACTGATCTTATGTAGCGTGGAAACTGTGTGCTGTTCTGGGCCTTTACTTCTCCAATTGGTGCGATCACTCTCTTCTCTCGGTATCTTCTTCTCCCAACAGTCTACCTGTAGATGACCACGTTTTCCACAGTTGTAACATTTCGGTCTTCTGTCTTTTTCAAATCGTTGCGACTCTCTTGAACTTTTGAATTGTTTGTCCGACAACACTGTTTTTCTGCACCCATCGTAACGGTAATGTGATACAGGGATTTTCTGACTGCAACGTGATGGCACAAACCCATTAATGTAGCGGGACGCTGACTTGGCAGCTTCAAACTCTAGGGCGTGAACAAGAGCTTCTGAGCTATCTCGGCGTCTTGCCATTCGTAACACTTGCTGAAGTTCACAATCTCCGATGCCATCAATAAATGTCTGCACCGTAAACCTTATTCAGAAGTCTTCTGGTGCTTCAGGATAGGCCAATCTAATCAATCTGTCGATACTTGCTTCAAATTCTTGCAGGCTTTCCCCGGAACGTTGTCGTCTTGTTCTCAACTGAGCGTAGTACACCTCTCGCAAATGTTTATCACCGTAGCGTAATTCTAGAGCTTTTATCAACTCGGCATAGATGTTCTGGCTGTCAGGTGGCACTTTCTGTAGTAGTTCTGCCGCGGGTCCTTTTAATGCAAGAACAAGTGAAACAGCCTTGTCTTTTTCTGTCCAATTATTTGCGCATGCAGCAGCTTCAGAATTGGCGGAGGTACGTTGCCCAGTGACTGCTTCCGTCAAAATTTGGAGCTTTGACATGAACTGTCCCTACTGAAGGCAAAGTTACTTTCTCTATTGACTTATTTTCTGCGTCTTTTTCTGTCTTTATCATTGGTACAGTCTGTTCACAAAGTTGTTTTGGTTGTAATTTCAGACACTGCTCGACTTCATTTTTAATCTGCTCTTTTATATTTGTAATCGAGTCTTCTACTGCAGATATTTTTGTTGACATAATTTCTTCCACAGTCAAGACAGATTTTTCTACTTCAGATATTTTTGTAGACATCGATTCTTCAACACTCGAGACAGATTTTTCTACTTCCGCTATTTTTAATGTCATTGATTCTTGTACCTCCGATATTTTAGTAACTTGTTTATTAAGCTCACCTCGTAGGAGACCCAATTCTGCGGTACTATGTTCTTGCAACTGTTTCTGCATAGTTTCAAAGAGAGCTTCCGTTTTATCTTTTTGTCTTTCTTCTGTTTCTAGCATTAGTGCTTTCTGACTTTCCTCAGCTTCTTCTCTTTCTTGTATTCGTTCTTCTTTTTGTCGTCTTTCTGCTTCTTCTCTTTCTTGTATTCGTTCTTCTTTTTGTCGTCTTTCTGCTTCTTCTCTTTCTTGTATTCGTTCTTCTTTTTGTTGTCTTTCTGCTTCTTCCTGTGTCTGCCGCAGCAGTGTTTGTAAAGCTTCCATCATCTGACTGGGATCCATGTTTACTGATTAATTACGAATCACACTCGTCTTGTACAAAGCGTCCACTGTTTCCACTGTTAACCGTTCTATCCCAGTTCTGACACCACTGTTACGACGGTCTACTCGATCGTCGTAGGTACAGTGGAAACAAAATAATTACAAGACACCAATCAAGTCACTAATCACACCTTTAATTGTTATAGTAAAACAGTTCGTAATTAACAACACAGTGTCTACAACAAATCAAATGAAAATTGTTCATACGCAATAAAATGTCCACTAATATTAAAACTCAACTGTATTACAATTATACCGTCCGAATATAAAACGCAACACTTCACTAATAACTACTTGAACGTACACCGTAATAACTCGAACCGCTCTGTAAATATATTGCACTAATACTCTCGAACCGCACAGTCAAAAATCTCGCATTGAACTCAAAACTAAGGCCGCGACGCGATGTATTTATAGTTACGCTCACACACCAGAAGCTTCCAAACTGCGTCTTATCTCTCGCGAACTACGTAATTACTACGGCCTTGACACAGTCCGAGCGCCCGAGCGAAGGCCGGGTCAGTCGAGAAAATTCTCGCAAAATGCGTCTAGTAGCACGTACACTACACGCTTACGTAGAGATCTTTCTGGCGCATTCGAAAAACGCGTAGATTGTTCAGTGCTGTCGTAGCAATATATTATTCATTTTATACTAAAAAGTTTAAATTTCAATCATAATTGACTTAGATGTGAATGGATAAAAGTCTGAAGCATGCCTCGTGGTCATAAATTTAACATATGTTCATTGTCAAGTATTTAATTTATTTTAAACACTAAAACAGCCTATACCTTGTATTTTGTAAATACCAATTGTACATGTAAAATGGGGCGTAATAGAAAAAAAAATATTATGTAATTTTGAGAAGCTGGGGAACTTTACTGAATTGTCTGAGAGCACGTGCCGTTATAAGCTTAATGCCTGTCTGAGAATGTTAAACTTTTCATACGTATGTAAGGGTGCATTATAAATTTATATCAAATTATGAGGCATTGAGGCCTTGTGTGTGATCTAGTAATTTAAAAACGAAAAGTGAAAATGTTAAACATGTTATAATGAACATAGTGGAATTAGTTTGGGGTGGCATGTGTGGGTGTTATGTTTTAGTGGTCAGTCAATTAATTATTATGAATGCTTAGGGTTCCCGATGTAGTCGGAGATGTGACTCCAGCATGGTGTAATTCCAGCTTACCATGACCTGAACACCTTTAGACTCTCGTGCCTCACCTGCCGGGTTTCACTAATATCAACTGTAAGACATGCCACTGTGACCACCTGGACCAAATGAGGTGACATTTAGACAATTTTTACTTACACTAGGCCTCTACAGGAAACACTATGTTTTGTGCATTTACCAATCCCTAAAAAACTCAAGTTATACTTCATGGTGCTCATGACAAAATTTTGGCTGCAAACTTTCAGTGAAATTGTGATCATAATGTAATTATGCTCCAAATTAATTGTAGGCCTGGTCGCCAGCATGTGTCTGGCGGACATTAATTTTATGCTTTACGTTTTTTACTGTGATTCGGAATGGGGTTGTAGAAGGGACCGGTATTTTAGTTATGTAGGTGGGTGTAGTTTGTAACTGGCTGGTCTGGTATCTATTACAATCGTTTTTTTTTTACATTATCATTTTCTTATGTCATAGAAGGGTTGGGAGTTTTTTTTTATTTTGCATTAGGCCGGTTCACACATTTTAACCTGGGGTAAGCACCTGTTGGTGCAGATCTATGCAAGCGCCCGGACATGTCACTTTATGTCGGGTCAGGCTCTGGCACATGTCAGCGACCGGGTCAATTCAGATTGTCTTTAAAATTATAAATTTGCAATTTTTATAAAACTATACAGGCTGTGCTGACACTTTAACTTTGTAATTGTATTTTTGCTATTATGGGCCAATCCAATTTTCTTAAAATTATAAATTGTAAGTTGACAAAACTATACAGGCTGTTAACTGGCACTTAAAATTTGTAACTTGCATTTTCTGGCTATTATAGTCAAACCAGATTTTTCTTAAAATTATAAATTATAAGTTGACAAAACTATACAGGCTGCTTACAAGCCATTTAAATTTTGTAATTATTTTTTCTTGCTATTATGGGCCAATCGAAATGTTCTTTAAAATTATAGAGGTACTTTTTGTAAAACTATACAGGCTGACTGACACTTTAAATTTGTAATTGTATTTTCTGGATTTATGGGCAATCCAGTTTTCCTTCAGGTTTTTTTTTTTTTTTTTTTTTTTTTTTTTTTGATGAAATTAGCCAGGCGGTTACAGGCCTTTTAAAATTATAAAATGTTGGGATAAGAACATACTCGCTGTTCACTAGGCTTCTGTATTTCTATTTGTATCTGTGATGTATATGTATGTGTTTTAAATTATGTGTTATCTTTATGTAAGGGATTACGTGAAGGAATGATATTTGAAATATTTGGGGATTTGTTATAGTAAAAGAAATTTATGAATCTATGATATATGAATATTATAAATAGGCTATGAGATAAATGATGGTCACTCTTGGGATTATGATAAATGTTTAAGAAAGATTAATATAAAATTGTGAATATGATTTAAATACAAAAATAAACAAAAATATGAATTATAATTAACATGAATGTATATGAGGTGAATTATGGAAACTATGAAGTTTAATAAAAATTGTTATCTTGTTTGTTAAAAGAGAGTTTTAATTGCAAGTCCCGTCTCACTGGACCCAGCACACTTTATGCTTCTTCTAGGCCTTCTGCCTAGTCCTAAATATGTAGTAGCCCCTTAAAAAAAAAAATAAATTTATAAAACAAAAATAAAAAAAAAGAGGGGTTACAGTAGGCTTGCAATAAATCGACCCTCTGAGTATTCCAACTTGCTTGCTAGTATAATGTTGTTACAATAAAATTGTTTGCATATCAAAAATTTGACCTGCAAAGAACTTGCTCGCATATAACAAACATCTGGAATAATAAGTGTCCATATTGTGCAATTTATGGTGCTAAGACTACAACTTGTCACTGGCAGGGTGAGTAGAAAAGTGCTCAGTCACTGAAAGTGCTTGGTTACATTCACATTGTGACGATTTAAATAAAAGAAATAATCAAGAAAATAAAATTAAAAAAAAAAATTAAGGTTGCGAGCTCTTAAGCCATTTAAATCTCACTGTATTAATATAAAATACCTGTATGTACTCAGTATGAGAGGAAGCAGTAATTAATTAGTTATTTAGAAGATACTCTAATAAAAAGATAAATTGTAAAGAGTTATTAATATCGTATTTAACCCTTTGCTTGTAAGCAGGGGCTGTCCTGTTGATTCCAGACTCGACATGTTTTCCGAGTCTTGTGTGAGTAAGAATAAGATAAAAAAAAACTAATGTTAATAATAAAAAATCTGAAGACATAAATAGTCGCTAAAACAACTGATTTAAATTATGTATATTTGTTTAGGGATAGTTTGTATAAATAAAAAAGTTAACTTAAATATAGTTAGGAACTATATTCTCGCGCGGAAATTGTCCCACTAACTTTTGCCCAGTACCAGGCGAAGGGAGCGGAATTTCTCTCTCTTGCAATGGTGACTTCGTACAGTATAGACGTAGGAGCTGTGCGCTTAAAATATGTCAACTATATTTTGTCTCACCTTAAGATGGTGTACCAGATGTAGCTGTTTAAAGCATCTGGATGTGTTAATTAATATAGTCATGTAAATAGACAAGAAAAGTAAAGTAAAAAAAAATAGAAACGTAAAAAAAGGAGTGTAACACAAGATGACTTAGTGCTTCAACAAATAACAACAATTCCAAAGTCATACCCGGAGATGTGAACGATCAGAAGCCACAAACTCTACTGCACGTGACAGAATATGCAGATCAGGACATCCGAGAATCTACAAGATCATCGTAGATATCTATACCACATATTGTTCAACCTGCGAACTTTTGGAGCCCTTTACAGAGGAAGGCCAGACCGAGATGACGACGTAGCTGTTCCTGTTTCCCAAGACGGATACCCCAGGACGAGTCTTCTGCATACCAATTAAAAGGTGACTCGATAGCCTGTCTATCGAGGGTTACTAATATTTGTTACACAACACATCTTGAAAGAGACTTTTCAGAAACTATTAACTTTGTAAAGACTTATAAATTAAATCTAAGAATTTCATGTAACTATTCTAACTTCATACGTTGTAACAATTTATATGCTAATGTAGAGTAATATAATTCAAGCAATAATACCATTCTTCCAATGGTTGAATAAAAGAAAGTCTTGCAAGCTAATATCATGAAATGAGTATAATTAAAAGTCTTAATTACAGAAATACAGAAAGTTGACCCGGATCCGAGATATAGCTATATAAAATCAAGTTTGATCTCAAAGTTTAAAGAAACCTTTCAAATAACTTAATAATTGAATCAGTAATGTCATGGGATCTGTCAGTATATGTTTTTTTAAATGTTAAATAAAGAGAAGTCTTCTTGTTACACACATATGAGGAGTGCTTAAATCAATTGTATACCTTGCCATTGTTTCCTTACACAGTTAGTAAGTAATTTGTTACATTAATTATTAGTGATCAATTCTGTTACAACGTAGGCAGCCCATCTAATTAACGGAGTTTAATTACGAGGGGTTCCCTGGATTTGTAACGCGGCGAAAAGACGTTACAAAAGTGCGCGACTCTGCTTACATTGTAAAAAAAATAAAAGGGTAATTGTTTACAGAGTGTCACAAAAGTGACATTTCAAACAAAATTGCGTCATTCAAAAAAATAAAGGAAACAAAGGAAAGAGTTTTAATTGTGTATATAGTGTCACAAACAAAATTGCATTCACTATGCGTGGATAAATTGTATGATCAATAACTAAATATATAATATTGATATATGCACTCAGAAAGTTACTTTAATAAATGTAATGTTCGAAACATATTTAATAGTGTATTAAGTTACGTAGATGGTAGTATGTATAAGTAAAATATCCTTAGCGTCATACAATGCATGTAGCTTTTGCATTCTATAGGCCAGTAGGAACCTGCATAATTCGATATAATTACTTGCATACATGAATTGTGACCAAGCATAACAATTTTGGTCAACCGAACAATCTGTAACAGGTTTGTTTACGACAATCTATGACCTGTTGTTTCCTGAATCATTCTGCACAGTGTATGTCCAACTATCTAGCTTACATACACTAGTAAGTGTTATAAAAAAAAAGTTTTGATTAAAAATAACTTTGTTAATAATAATAAAGTAATTAAGTAGAAGTTCGTGATTTAAAACTTGTGAACAAAATAAGTAATTATTTAATTGAGAAAAGTTTATGAATGAACGGAGCCAAAGTGTTGTCTAAGCGGAATAATAATAATAGAATCTAGCGTCTGCGCTCCCCTTCTCTTGTTTAAACCGGTATACAGTAGTTGTGTTATTCAGTCGCATTGTGGAGAACAATAAGAGTAAAACCCCTTTGTCACTGACACGCTCAACCCTCCTTTGTTAACTAAATATGTAGGCCACCCTCTGACCTACATTCCAGTAAACAGCTGATCGGCTATTTAACCTTGAAAGATATGTGTGTGTGATTTCTGTCTCTCCCTTAGAAGAGAAATTGTTCTTTTCTAATTTGTGTAAATTGATTACTTATGAATTTATTGTATGTATATGTAATATATGTGTAATATACTAGTATTAATTGTAAGTACGTGCTAATGTGTTAGAACAAAATGGCCCAATTTAACCCGGATTGGTTATTAAAAGACGAGCTGTCTTACGAAGCCCTTTTGCGTGGACTACCCCATGCTGATGTAACAGTCGCGGAATTACGAAGTTCAATTCGCGAATGTGGATTTGATGCGCCCGTGCAATTAAACAATCTAAGCCAACTCGATTATGAAAGCGAGAAAGAAATTTGTAATGCCAAGTATAGTGAACTATACTTATTGTCTCAAACACTCCAAGACGAGAAATCTCCGGCAAAAATTTTGCGGACTACCCAGAGAATAGAGCATTTAACCAGGCGAATAAAAAATTTGTCGATCTGGCCGAATCTCACAGAAATACCCGTTGATGTACAAAAGCTAGCAGACGAAGCTCTACGCCGCTTACCTTCAATTATCAACGATTTAAGACGAAAATCAGACTCATTCAGGATGGACGAAATAGAGAAATCATTAATGAAATTACACATCTCCCCAGTACAATCCCCCACCACTGGTTTACCTCCGCCTAACTCGGATCGGAACTCACCTATCGTATCGCAAGTGCAAGCGAACCCAGAACAAAAAACTGATACAGATGTAAATGTCCCTCCTCCCGAGCATTTTCAGTTTCGTCCCGGAAATAATGAATTGACCAACACCCCCAATGAATCTAATCGCCCTCATCGAGGAATTACCCCTATGAACTATAACGCAGATCTATACGGAAAAATGACTCACCCTGTGGAGAATATTTTAACCGAAATCCCTTATACAGATGGTTTAAATGTTTCCAAGTTACTAACATTTATTAGTTATCTTCTTCAGATAAAGGATCTACAGCAGCTGAATGACTGGCAAATTTTACAAGTTCTGTTACCAAAGTGTAAACCCCCGTTAAAAAATCGTGTGCTAGAAGCCCTAACCTCTACTTTCCCAGTAGAAGAGCTACATAGCTCTTTAATAAAATACTTTATTCCCACCGGCATCTATGAAGAAATAAAAAGGAAGACAGTACTCCGAGTACAAGGACATCAGGAGAGATTAGCTCACTACATCTCCGATATTAGGGAGTCCTCTCGACTACTACGTGTAAGCTGGAATGAAACACAACTGGTGGACACCATTTTAATAGGAGTGTCACCTGAAGAAAGATCTCGACTATCATTGATGAATAGACCCAGTACAATTGCTGATCTAGAACAGTGCAGTATCCATTCTTCAAATGTATGGTACTCAGATCAAAATAGAGAAGCAATGAAAACCTCTGGAACTAATAGACATAAATTGCGAGCACTACTGCCTGATGTAACAACCTCGTATGAAAGACAAGTTTCTAGTAGACCTCACCATGTGCGCAAAGCTGGTAAGTTAACTGTAAACCCAGATAAAGCGGAAACCAAGCACCCACCTCGCAGAAAACCCACCTGTTATAATTGTGGCAAATATGGGCACATAAGAAGAGAGTGCAAGAGTAAGTCATTGGAACGGAATAACCCCAATTCAAAAAACATGTAAGGCAGGGAGACCCGAAAACCTGTGTCTTCCGCAGCTACTCAAAATTGGGTAAACTAAAAGAAACCAATAATAATAAGAAGAATGAATTATTCTGTAACCAAGTGAAAAACAAAAAAGGTGCGAAAGATATCGACCCCTATGTGCGAGAATTTCGTGAAAAGTGTAATGCGATTAATAGATGTAAATGGAAAAAAAATCTACTACCATTAATACGAGTCGACTTAGGCGTTACATTCCCCATCGCCTTAATTGATTCGGGATCTAGTAGAAGCTTAATCAGCCAAGAATTAGCGGACATGTTAGCTAAACATCATCTAGTAAAACGGAACCAACCTGTGAATATAAAGTGTGCTACCGCTGATAAACGTAAAATAAATATAAACCTGAGCATTACCGTTAAGGTTAAAATAAAAAACCTAAGTTGGATATTTACAATGTTAGTATGTAAAGAATTAGGACCTGATTTAATATTAGGTGCAGATTTTATTAGTAAGACAGGAATGATTCTTGACATCTACGAGCGAGAATTTTATTTCAGATTTGACCGTGCAAGAAAACATAAATTTGATAGTAATGAAGATAAACGTTGTTCATCTACTGCACATGTAATACACCAAGATTCAGATTTATCTCACCTAGAACGAAGAGATAGAGTCAAAATAGTAAAACTAATAAAAGAATTTTCCTCGGTTCTTACACCAAAACTAGGACTTATGGACCTAATAGAGTATAAAATTAATCTGAGTGATCAGAAAGTAATACGACTACCCCCGTACAAGTTGTCGCCTCCCAAGATGGAAGTCATGCGAAACCATATCAATAAGTTATTGGATCAAGGAGTCATAGAACCCTCTACGTCCCCATATTCTTCACCCTCCTTTTTAGTACCGAAAGGACCAGATAAACACCGACTAGTTGTAGACTACAGGCAATTAAATAAAAGAATAGAATTTGAATCAATCCCTCTTCCAGACATCCATAGTGCGTTTCATTATTTTACTAAAGCAATGGTTTTTACGGTAATGGATCTAAATCAAGCTTTTCACCAAATACCTCTTTCAGAAGAATCCAAACGTCTAACCGCGTTTGCAGTTCCTTTTAACTTGTACCAATTTACTAGGGTACCCTTTGGAATATCTCAAGGAAGTTCCGTATGTAGTAGACTATTGGAGAAGATATTTCACGACATTAAATTTAAATATGTGTACCACTATTTGGATGACATCGTAATATACAGTGAATCAATGGAACAACATCTCAGACGTTTGCGTGAAGTGTTATCTCGTTTACTAAGAGCAGGATTAACGGTGAACCCAAATAAGGTAAGTTTTGCTGTCCCTCAGTTTTCTTTCTTAGGACACATAGTGAAAGCGAATGGAAAGGTAAGCATTGACCCCGAACGTACCCGTGCTATTAGAGAATTTGCACCCCCACGAGATGCAAAAGGTATAGCCCGATTTTTAGGTATGGTGAATTATTTCCACAAATATATTCCCCATCTTGCCGAAATAGCAGCACCCCTAAACTCCTTACGAAAGAAGGGAACAAAGTTCGAATGGAGCTCAATACATCAAAACGCGTTTGAGCAACTTAAAGAAAGCATTATATCTCCCCCAGTTTTGCAATTAGCTGATTTCACAAAACCATTCGTCGTGCAAACCGACAGTTCCAGTGTAGCGTTAGGTGCAGTGATATACCAAGAGATAGATAACTGTAGACTACCAATTAGTTATGCATCACGAACACTGAGCGATCAAGAAAGAAAGTATTCTGCATATGAATTGGAATGTTTAGCAATTGTTTTTGCATTCGAAAAGTTTAAACCCTTCCTAGAACATAAAGAATTTCTTTTAGAAACCGACAATCAGGCGTTATCATGGTTATTGAATCACCCTAAACAATTAGGATGAATTGGCAGATGGATATTGAAATTAAACTGCTACAAATTCAGAGTGCAGCATATTAAAGGTACTCAAAATGTAGTCGCCGATACCCTGTCCCGTATGTTCCAGTCACCCACTAAAACTTCCGAAAACATAGTGAAACCGGAAATAGCAAGTGCGAACGCTGTAATTACTGAATTCCCCCTTGCCTTTACAAATATTGCCCTGTATCAACAACAAGACCCCTTACTGAAGCCTATTATAGAACAACTTACCCAAGGTATTAAATCCGAGAAGTACGTATTGAGTAAGAATGTACTGTGTCTCAAAATAAGAGACGGAAAGGAATTAAGAATAATAGCCCCGGATGTAATTAAGCCCATGCTAATGGAATACTTCCATTCATCTACCATAGGAGCCCATATGGGAATCAATAAGACGATACATCGTATTCGAAAGGAATATCATTGGAACAATATGAACTGCGAAATAGCTACCTTCGTAAAGAAATGTTCATTATGCGCCCTTAGCAAACCCGCCAGAAATACTCAAGTAAGCCAATTGATATCAGAAATCCCAAAGACCCCTTTTTCGAAACTTTATCTAGATTTCTCAGGTCCGTATCCACGATCCAAATCAGGAAATACCATGTTACTGATATGTGTAGATTCGTTCACCAAATTTGTTTGGATGTATCCCATGCGACGAGCATTAGCGTCGACAACAGTTAAAATACTACAGGAAAGATTATTTAAAGATTACGGTACTCCAGTACGTATAGTATCTGATAACGGCCCGCAGTTTAAAGCAAAAGAATTTAGGAATATGTGTTTCAAGTTAGGGATAGACCATATAACCACTACAGAGTATCGACCGCAAGGCAATATTGCTGAAAGGTATCTACGAAACCTCAAATCTGCGCTAATAGCCTATCATGCGAACGATCACACGTCGTGGGACCAAAATCTATCCTGGATTCAATACGCTTTTAATTCAGCTTACCACGAAGGTCACAAGTCGACCCCGTTCGAGTTACTATACAAGTATCGACCAAACCACCCTTTGTCCACAAGATGGAATATACACAATCTGCTGCCTCCGCAAATAACGGATAAGCAGATAAAGCGAATATGGAACAAAGCCCGCTCTAACTTAAGAGCAAGCTTGGAAAAATCCAGAAGATACCACGAGGAAGGTAATCATAGCAACTCAGTCAGGTACCAAGTAGGTGACTTAGTAATGTACAAGACTCACCCCATTAGTAGTGCGATTGATAAGACCACCTCGAAACTATCATTCAGATGGTGTGGCCCTTACCAAATCCAAAAGTACCTAACTCCAGTTACAGTAGCCCTGTGCGAACCTGCAACTCAGAAATATGTGCGGAGAACGCATATTTCGCAACTAAAGTTGTATAAGAAGAAGTGACGGTATAGTATAACCCAAAAAGAAAAGGGAATACTAGGCAGTAAAGAAAATTATATTTCTGAATCCACGTAAAAAAAATGTGAAACGTAGAGTTTGGAAACGAGGCCTGATCAACCTGAGTTCCAGTTCTGCGAAGCATGCATTAATGAATGCGTTAATGAATAATCATTAACTAGATGGGTACTAACACTCATTAACTACATGAGTTATATATAGGACTCACAGAAGAAAAGATAGAATTCTAAATAGTAAAGATTTAGTTACTCTATAGAAGAGAGAGTAAGACAAACAAAAAACCGGTAGTAAAATTAAGTGATAGAGATAAGAAAGAGTTTTGTGTTTTAATTGTGTAAATATTTAGTGTAAATAGTATGTAAAAAAAAAGGTAGTTCATAAGAATATAAAGTGTACTGTGTTGTAACTATAGGTAATAACTGTGTGGACAACGTTGTAAAGTGGACAACAACTATGTGAAAGAAATTACACACACTAACCCCATTCAATATCCCAGTGCCCAATAGTGAGTTAGACTCAAAAAAAAAAAAAGGCTTAACCGTAGCGTGCAATTTAAGCGGTGGAGTATGTGACGATTTAAATAAAAGAAATAATCAAGAAAATAAAATTAAAAAAAAAAATTAAGGTTGCGAGCTCTTAAGCCATTTAAATCTCACTGTATTAATATAAAATACCTGTATGTACTCAGTATGAGAGGAAGCAGTAATTAATTAGTTATTTAGAAGATACTCTAATAAAAAGATAAATTGTAAAGAGTTATTAATATCGTATTTAACCCTTTGCTTGTAAGCAGGCGCTGTCCTGTTGATTCCAGACTCGACATGTTTTCCGAGTCTTGTGTGAGTAAGAATAAGATAAAAAAAAACTAATGTTAATAATAAAAAATCTGAAGACATAAATAGTCGCTAAAACAACTGATTTAAATTATGTATATTTGTTTAGGGATAGTTTGTATAAATAAAAAAGTTAACTTAAATATAGTTAGGAACTATAATCTCGCGCGGAAATTGTCCCACTAACTTTTGCCCAGTACCAGGCGAAGGGAGCGGAATTTCTCTCTCTTGCAATGGTGACTTCGTACAGTATAGACGTAGGAGCTGTGCGCTTAAAATATGTCAACTATATTTTGTCTCACCTTAAGATGGTGTACCAGATGTAGCTGTTTAAAGCATCTGGATGTGTTAATTAATATAGTCATGTAAATAGACAAGAAAAGTAAAGTAAAAAAAATAGAAACGTAAAAAAAGGAGTGTAACACAAGATGACTTAGTGCTTCAACAAATAACAACAATTCCAAAGTCATACCCGGAGATGTGAACGATCAGAAGCCACAAACTCTACTGCACGTGACAGAATATGCAGATCAGGACATCCGAGAATCTACAAGATCATCGTAGATATCTATACCAAATATTGTTCAACCTGCGAACTTTTGGAGCCCTTTACAGAGGAAGGCCAGACCGAGATGACGACGTAGCTGTTCCTGTTTCCCAAGACGGATACCCCAGGATGAGTCTTCTGCATACCAATTAAAAGGTGACTCGATAGCCTGTCTATCGAGGGTTACTAATATTTGTTACACAACACATCTTGAAAGAGACTTTTCAGAAACTATTAACTTTGTAAAGACTTATAAATTAAATCTAAGAATTTCATGTAACTATTCTAACTTCATACGTTGTAACAATTTATATGCTAATGTAGAGTAATATAATTCAAGCAATAATACCATTCTTCCAATGGTTGAATAAAAGAAAGTCTTGCAAGCTAATATCATGAAATGAGTATAATTAAAAGTCTTAATTACAGAAATACAGAAAGTTGACCCGGATCCGAGATATAGCTATATAAAATCAAGTTTGATCTCAAAGTTTAAAGAAACCTTTCAAATAACTTAATAATTGAATCAGTAATGTCATGGGATCTGTCAGTATATGTTTTTTTAAATGTTAAATAAAGAGAAGTCTTCTTGTTACACACATATGAGGAGTGCTTAAATCAATTGTATACCTTGCCATTGTTTCCTTACACAGTTAGTAAGTAATTTGTTACATTAATTATTAGTGATCAATTCTGTTACAACGTAGGCAGCCCATCTAATTAACGGAGTTTAATTACGAGGGGTTCCCTGGATTTGTAACGCGGCGAAAAGACGTTACAAAAGTGCGCGACTCTGCTTACATTGTAAAAAAAATAAAAGGGTAATTGTTTACAGAGTGTCACAAAAGTGACATTTCAAACAAAATTGCGTCATTCAAAAAAATAAAGGAAACAAAGGAAAGAGTTTTAATTGTGTATATAGTGTCACAAACAAAATTGCATTCACTATGCGTGGATAAATTGTATGATCAATAACTAAATATATAATATTGATATATGCACTCAGAAAGTTACTTTAATAAATGTAATGTTCGAAACATATTTAATAGTGTATTAAGTTACGTAGATGGTAGTATGTATAAGTAAAATATCCTTAGCGTCATACAATGCATGTAGCTTTTGCATTCTATAGGCCAGTAGGAACCTGCATAATTCGATATAATTACTTGCATACATGAATTGTGACCAAGCATAACAATTTTGGTCAACCGAACAATCTGTAACAGGTTTGTTTACGACAATCTATGACCTGTTGTTTCCTGAATCATTCTGCACAGTGTATGTCCAACTATCTAGCTTACATACACTAGTAAGTGTTATAAAAAAAAAGTTTTGATTAAAAATAACTTTGTTAATAATAATAAAGTAATTAAGTAGAAGTTCGTGATTTAAAACTTGTGAACAAAATAAGTAATTATTTAATTGAGAAAAGTTTATGAATGAACGGAGCCAAAGTGTTGTCTAAGCGGAATAATAATAATAGAATCTAGCGTCTGCGCTCCCCTTCTCTTGTTTAAACCGGTATACAGTAGTTGTGTTATTCAGTCGCATTGTGGAGAACAATAAGAGTAAAACCCCTTTGTCACTGACACGCTCAACCCTCCTTTGTTAACTAAATATGTAGGCCACCCTCTGACCTACATTCCAGTAAACAGCTGATCGGCTATTTAACCTTGAAAGATATGTGTGTGTGATTTCTGTCTCTCCCTTAGAAGAGAAATTGTTCTTTTCTAATTTGTGTAAATTGATTACTTATGAATTTATTGTATGTATATGTAATATATGTGTAATATACTAGTATTAATTGTAAGTACGTGCTAATGTGTTAGAACAAAATGGCCCAATTTAACCCGGATTGGTTATTAAAAGACGAGCTGTCTTACGAAGCCCTTTTGCGTGGACTACCCCATGCTGATGTAACAGTCGCGGAATTACGAAGTTCAATTCGCGAATGTGGATTTGATGCGCCCGTGCAATTAAACAATCTAAGCCAACTCGATTATGAAAGCGAGAAAGAAATTTGTAATGCCAAGTATAGTGAACTATACTTATTGTCTCAAACACTCCAAGACGAGAAATCTCCGGCAAAAATTTTGCGGACTACCCAGAGAATAGAGCATTTAACCAGGCGAATAAAAAATTTGTCGATCTGGCCGAATCTCACAGAAATACCCGTTGATGTACAAAAGCTAGCAGACGAAGCTCTACGCCGCTTACCTTCAATTATCAACGATTTAAGACGAAAATCCGACTCATTCAGGATGGACGAAATAGAGAAATCATTAATGAAATTACACATCTCCCCAGTACAATCCCCCACCACTGGTTTACCTCCGCCTAACTCGGATCGGAACTCACCTATCGTATCGCAAGTGCAAGCGAACCCAGAACAAAAAACTGATACAGATGTAAATGTCCCTCCTCCCGAGCATTTTCAGTTTCGTCCCGGAAATAATGAATTGACCAACACCCCCAATGAATCTAATCGCCCTCATCGAGGAATTACCCCTATGAACTATAACGCAGATCTATACGGAAAAATGACTCACCCTGTGGAGAATATTTTAACCGAAATCCCTTATACAGATGGTTTAAATGTTTCCAAGTTACTAACATTTATTAGTTATCTTCTTCAGATAAAGGATCTACAGCAGCTGAATGACTGGCAAATTTTACAAGTTCTGTTACCAAAGTGTAAACCCCCGTTAAAAAATCGTGTGCTAGAAGCCCTAACCTCTACTTTCCCAGTAGAAGAGCTACATAGCTCTTTAATAAAATACTTTATTCCCACCGGCATCTATGAAGAAATAAAAAGGAAGACAGTACTCCGAGTACAAGGACATCAGGAGAGATTAGCTCACTACATCTCCGATATTAGGGAGTCCTCTCGACTACTACGTGTAAGCTGGAATGAAACACAACTGGTGGACACCATTTTAATAGGAGTGTCACCTGAAGAAAGATCTCGACTATCATTGATGAATAGACCCAGTACAATTGCTGATCTAGAACAGTGCAGTATCCATTCTTCAAATGTATGGTACTCAGATCAAAATAGAGAAGCAATGAAAACCTCTGGAACTAATAGACATAAATTGCGAGCACTACTGCCTGATGTAACAACCTCGTATGAAAGACAAGTTTCTAGTAGACCTCACCATGTGCGCAAAGCTGGTAAGTTAACTGTAAACCCAGATAAAGCGGAAACCAAGCACCCACCTCGCAGAAAACCCACCTGTTATAATTGTGGCAAATATGGGCACATAAGAAGAGAGTGCAAGAGTAAGTCATTGGAACGGAATAACCCCAATTCAAAAAACATGTAAGGCAGGGAGACCCGAAAACCTGTGTCTTCCGCAGCTACTCAAAATTGGGTAAACTAAAAGAAACCAATAATAATAAGAAGAATGAATTATTCTGTAACCAAGTGAAAAACAAAAAAGGTGCGAAAGATATCGACCCCTATGTGCGAGAATTTCGTGAAAAGTGTAATGCGATTAATAGATGTAAATGGAAAAAAAATCTACTACCATTAATACGAGTCGACTTAGGCGTTACATTCCCCATCGCCTTAATTGATTCGGGATCTAGTAGAAGCTTAATCAGCCAAGAATTAGCGGACATGTTAGCTAAACATCATCTAGTAAAACGGAACCAACCTGTGAATATAAAGTGTGCTACCGCTGATAAACGTAAAATAAATATAAACCTGAGCATTACCGTTAAGGTTAAAATAAAAAACCTAAGTTGGATATTTACAATGTTAGTATGTAAAGAATTAGGACCTGATTTAATATTAGGTGCAGATTTTATTAGTAAGACAGGAATGATTCTTGACATCTACGAGCGAGAATTTTATTTCAGATTTGACCGTGCAAGAAAACATAAATTTGATAGTAATGAAGATAAACGTTGTTCATCTACTGCACATGTAATACACCAAGATTCAGATTTATCTCACCTAGAACGAAGAGATAGAGTCAAAATAGTAAAACTAATAAAAGAATTTTCCTCGGTTCTTACACCAAAACTAGGACTTATGGACCTAATAGAGTATAAAATTAATCTGAGTGATCAGAAAGTAATACGACTACCCCCGTACAAGTTGTCGCCTCCCAAGATGGAAGTCATGCGAAACCATATCAATAAGTTATTGGATCAAGGAGTCATAGAACCCTCTACGTCCCCATATTCTTCACCCTCCTTTTTAGTACCGAAAGGACCAGATAAACACCGACTAGTTGTAGACTACAGGCAATTAAATAAAAGAATAGAATTTGAATCAATCCCTCTTCCAGACATCCATAGTGCGTTTCATTATTTTACTAAAGCAATGGTTTTTACGGTAATGGATCTAAATCAAGCTTTTCACCAAATACCTCTTTCAGAAGAATCCAAACGTCTAACCGCGTTTGCAGTTCCTTTTAACTTGTACCAATTTACTAGGGTACCCTTTGGAATATCTCAAGGAAGTTCCGTATGTAGTAGACTATTGGAGAAGATATTTCACGACATTAAATTTAAATATGTGTACCACTATTTGGATGACATCGTAATATACAGTGAATCAATGGAACAACATCTCAGACGTTTGCGTGAAGTGTTATCTCGTTTACTAAGAGCAGGATTAACGGTGAACCCAAATAAGGTAAGTTTTGCTGTCCCTCAGTTTTCTTTCTTAGGACACATAGTGAAAGCGAATGGAAAGGTAAGCATTGACCCCGAACGTACCCGTGCTATTAGAGAATTTGCACCCCCACGAGATGCAAAAGGTATAGCCCGATTTTTAGGTATGGTGAATTATTTCCACAAATATATTCCCCATCTTGCCGAAATAGCAGCACCCCTAAACTCCTTACGAAAGAAGGGAACAAAGTTCGAATGGAGCTCAATACATCAAAACGCGTTTGAGCAACTTAAAGAAAGCATTATATCTCCCCCAGTTTTGCAATTAGCTGATTTCACAAAACCATTCGTCGTGCAAACCGACAGTTCCAGTGTAGCGTTAGGTGCAGTGATATACCAAGAGATAGATAACTGTAGACTACCAATTAGTTATGCATCACGAACACTGAGCGATCAAGAAAGAAAGTATTCTGCATATGAATTGGAATGTTTAGCAATTGTTTTTGCATTCGAAAAGTTTAAACCCTTCCTAGAACATAAAGAATTTCTTTTAGAAACCGACAATCAGGCGTTATCATGGTTATTGAATCACCCTAAACAATTAGGATGAATTGGCAGATGGATATTGAAATTAAACTGCTACAAATTCAGAGTGCAGCATATTAAAGGTACTCAAAATGTAGTCGCCGATACCCTGTCCCGTATGTTCCAGTCACCCACTAAAACTTCCGAAAACATAGTGAAACCGGAAATAGCAAGTGCGAACGCTGTAATTACTGAATTCCCCCTTGCCTTTACAAATATTGCCCTGTATCAACAACAAGACCCCTTACTGAAGCCTATTATAGAACAACTTACCCAAGGTATTAAATCCGAGAAGTACGTATTGAGTAAGAATGTACTGTGTCTCAAAATAAGAGACGGAAAGGAATTAAGAATAATAGCCCCGGATGTAATTAAGCCCATGCTAATGGAATACTTCCATTCATCTACCATAGGAGCCCATATGGGAATCAATAAGACGATACATCGTATTCGAAAGGAATATCATTGGAACAATATGAACTGCGAAATAGCTACCTTCGTAAAGAAATGTTCATTATGCGCCCTTAGCAAACCCGCCAGAAATACTCAAGTAAGCCAATTGATATCAGAAATCCCAAAGACCCCTTTTTCGAAACTTTATCTAGATTTCTCAGGTCCGTATCCACGATCCAAATCAGGAAATACCATGTTACTGATATGTGTAGATTCGTTCACCAAATTTGTTTGGATGTATCCCATGCGACGAGCATTAGCGTCGACAACAGTTAAAATACTACAGGAAAGATTATTTAAAGATTACGGTACTCCAGTACGTATAGTATCTGATAACGGCCCGCAGTTTAAAGCAAAAGAATTTAGGAATATGTGTTTCAAGTTAGGGATAGACCATATAACCACTACAGAGTATCGACCGCAAGGCAATATTGCTGAAAGGTATCTACGAAACCTCAAATCTGCGCTAATAGCCTATCATGCGAACGATCACACGTCGTGGGACCAAAATCTATCCTGGATTCAATACGCTTTTAATTCAGCTTACCACGAAGGTCACAAGTCGACCCCGTTCGAGTTACTATACAAGTATCGACCAAACCACCCTTTGTCCACAAGATGGAATATACACGATCTGCTGCCTCCGCAAATAACGGATAAGCAGATAAAGCGAATATGGAACAAAGCCCGCTCTAACTTAAGAGCAAGCTTGGAAAAATCCAGAAGATACCACGAGGAAGGTAATCATAGCAACTCAGTCAGGTACCAAGTAGGTGACTTAGTAATGTACAAGACTCACCCCATTAGTAGTGCGATTGATAAGACCACCTCGAAACTATCATTCAGATGGTGTGGCCCTTACCAAATCCAAAAGTACCTAACTCCAGTTACAGTAGCCCTGTGCGAACCTGCAACTCAGAAATATGTGCGGAGAACGCATATTTCGCAACTAAAGTTGTATAAGAAGAAGTGACGGTATAGTATAACCCAAAAAGAAAAGGGAATACTAGGCAGTAAAGAAAATTATATTTCTGAATCCACGTAAAAAAAATGTGAAACGTAGAGTTTGGAAACGAGGCCTGATCAACCTGAGTTCCAGTTCTGCGAAGCATGCATTAATGAATGCGTTAATGAATAATCATTAACTAGATGGGTACTAACACTCATTAACTACATGAGTTATATATAGGACTCACAGAAGAAAAGATAGAATTCTAAATAGTAAAGATTTAGTTACTCTATAGAAGAGAGAGTAAGACAAACAAAAAACCGGTAGTAAAATTAAGTGATAGAGATAAGAAAGAGTTTTGTGTTTTAATTGTGTAAATATTTAGTGTAAATAGTATGTAAAAAAAAAGGTAGTTCATAAGAATATAAAGTGTACTGTGTTGTAACTATAGGTAATAACTGTGTGGACAACGTTGTAAAGTGGACAACAACTATGTGAAAGAAATTACACACACTAACCCCATTCAATATCCCAGTGCCCAATAGTGAGTTAGACTCAAAAAAAAAAAAAAGGCTTAACCGTAGCGTGCAATTTAAGCGGTGGAGTATGTGACGATTTAAATAAAAGAAATAATCAAGAAAATAAAATTAAAAAAAAAAATTAAGGTTGCGAGCTCTTAAGCCATTTAAATCTCACTGTATTAATATAAAATACCTGTATGTACTCAGTATGAGAGGAAGCAGTAATTAATTAGTTATTTAGAAGATACTCTAATAAAAAGATAAATTGTAAAGAGTTATTAATATCGTATTTAACCCTTTGCTTGTAAGCAGGCGCTGTCCTGTTGATTCCAGACTCGACATGTTTTCCGAGTCTTGTGTGAGTAAGAATAAGATAAAAAAAAACTAATGTTAATAATAAAAAATCTGAAGACATAAATAGTCGCTAAAACAACTGATTTAAATTATGTATATTTGTTTAGGGATAGTTTGTATAAATAAAAAAGTTAACTTAAATATAGTTAGGAACTATAATCTCGCGCGGAAATTGTCCCACTAACTTTTGCCCAGTACCAGGCGAAGGGAGCGGAATTTCTCTCTCTTGCAATGGTGACTTCGTACAGTATAGACGTAGGAGCTGTGCGCTTAAAATATGTCAACTATATTTTGTCTCACCTTAAGATGGTGTACCAGATGTAGCTGTTTAAAGCATCTGGATGTGTTAATTAATATAGTCATGTAAATAGACAAGAAAAGTAAAGTAAAAAAAATAGAAACGTAAAAAAAGGAGTGTAACACAAGATGACTTAGTGCTTCAACAAATAACAACAATTCCAAAGTCATACCCGGAGATGTGAACGATCAGAAGCCACAAACTCTACTGCACGTGACAGAATATGCAGATCAGGACATCCGAGAATCTACAAGATCATCGTAGATATCTATACCAAATATTGTTCAACCTGCGAACTTTTGGAGCCCTTTACAGAGGAAGGCCAGACCGAGATGACGACGTAGCTGTTCCTGTTTCCCAAGACGGATACCCCAGGATGAGTCTTCTGCATACCAATTAAAAGGTGACTCGATAGCCTGTCTATCGAGGGTTACTAATATTTGTTACACAACACATCTTGAAAGAGACTTTTCAGAAACTATTAACTTTGTAAAGACTTATAAATTAAATCTAAGAATTTCATGTAACTATTCTAACTTCATACGTTGTAACAATTTATATGCTAATGTAGAGTAATATAATTCAAGCAATAATACCATTCTTCCAATGGTTGAATAAAAGAAAGTCTTGCAAGCTAATATCATGAAATGAGTATAATTAAAAGTCTTAATTACAGAAATACAGAAAGTTGACCCGGATCCAAGGTATAGCTATATAAAATCAAGTTTGATCTCAAAGTTTAAAGAAACCTTTCAAATAACTTAATAATTGAATTAGTAATGTCATGGGATCTGTCAGTATATGTTTTTTTAAATGTTAAATAAAGAGAAGTCTTCTTGTTACACACATATGAGGAGTGCTTAAATCAATTGTATACCTTGCCATTGTTTCCTTACACAGTTAGTAAGTAATTTGTTACATTAATTATTTGTGATCAATTCTGTTACAACGTAGGCAGCCCATCTAATTAACGGAGTTTAATTACGAGGGGTTCCCTGGATTTGTAACGCGGCGAAAAGACGTTACAACATGCAGCTTTCAACAGTGTTTATTAAAAAGTTTTAACATTTTTATAACACAACATCTATAACATGGATTGTTTTTGTATTGTGTTTTAGGAGTTTGTCTTTGTGAGTGCATGGTATAAAAATTAGTGAAACAAGAGGAAACAAGAAAATTTGGCTTATGATGGAAGATAAAGTTAATGCAATTTGAAGATTAGATTCTGGTGAATCAACCAAGAAAATTACATTGGAATTGTGTGTATGTAAAAGAACTGTGGGGGACTGGAAAAAGAATAGAAGTGAATTAGAATAATGATGTAGAAATCAGGTGTCTGAAAGTGGTATAAAGGCTAAAACCATGGAAAATAAACATTTGTGGCATAAACATGTACAGCAACAGGGTTTATTTATATCAGGATAGTTACTTCAGGAATAGGCATTGGATTTGTACAAAACGATTGAGGGGGAAACTGGTCAGTTTACAGCCAGTGATAGTTGGTTGGGCCAGTGGAAATAGGTTTGGAGTGTGACAGTTATCTGTGTGCAGGGAGTCCCTATCAACAGATGAAAGTGCAGTTGAGCGTTTTAAGGCAGAAGCAGAACTGTCTGCTTTGTTTGACAAAGAAGAAATTATTGGAGACCAGATATACAATTGTGACGAGACTGAGTTAAATTGTAAACTCTTATCATTGAAAAGTGTAGCACCAAATAAGGAATTATCAAGCACTTGAGTATAAAAAAAAAGAGTAAAAGATTTAACTACACTCCTCTTGTGTTCAAACAGGAGTTTGCTCCCACTGTCAAAAAATATCTTGCTGAAAATAACTTACCAATAAAGGCAAGGCTATAGAGAGGCTGATGAAACTGGATTTGGTTGATGTCACACTCTGGTTATCTGAAGGGTGGAATGAGAATTCATCACTGCCACTGGTACTGTTTTTGAAAATATTACTGGAACATAAAGCCAGCCAAACAAATGCCCAGATGTGAGTCTGCCAACCTGAAAGACATTCAAGAATGGATGGGAAATGATGAAGAAGAATTTACACACAGAATATGAAAGAAAGAATGGAAGACTGAAGTGTTATCGATGCGGGAAACCTGGACATCTACAATGAGATTGTCAGATTAGAATTCAGCAGCAAGAAAATGAGCAGTAGTTGGTACAATGGGGTGTGTGCTGACTAACTGAACGAATGAAGCCCCTACACAATTTCTACACTTCAGAAAAATAGCGGGAGCCTGGTGGTTACTGGATTCGTCCAAGAAAGGCCAACCTCAATTATAGTTGACACAGGTACAACAGTTTTACTGTGCACTCCGATGTGGTAAAAAATCTCGAGCCAATATGCTGATCTTGCAGCTTGCACACAGCTACTGGACAGCCTGTAAAAGTGTTTGGAAAAGTGGAGGTACACCTACGCCTCAGTCAACTTGAGTTTGATCATCAAGTACTTGTTGCAGACATTGTGGATGAAGCAATTCTTGGTGTGGACATAATGAACGTATATGGATCTATAGTTGACTTCAAAAACAATGTCTTGAGAATTGGAAAAGAAGAGGTAATATTCTCCACAATAAATACATTAGAAAAATCGATGGACATAATAAATCAAGTGGCCATAACTGTCCCGCCAAACTCTGAAAAGATCATCATGGTTACAACTGAGGTAGATACTAGGGGCAACCAGTGCTCTATATTCGAACCCCAGGTAGTCAGTACACCGGGCATACTAATTGCCAGAAGTTTAGTAAAACCTGACGAAACCGGAAATGTACCTATTACAGTGACGAATACTTTGGATCAAGCTGTCACTTTACAAAGCAATATGCACCTACGTAAAATGTCACCTGTGGCCTGGGTAGCCAGAATGACACAATGAAGATCCAGTGCTTCGGGCACGTCAAAATTACCAGAGAAACTTCAGGAATTGTTGAAAATATCTTATAATGATCTATTAAGTGGTGAGGTAAAAGAATTCGGACAATTTTTAAATGAATTTAAAGATTCTTTTGCAGTTCACAGCCAATCATTGGAAAGAACCTCTCTTGTACAACATAGCATCAATACCGGGGATACAACACTGATACGCCAACCTCTTCGAAGACCTCCATTAGCTAAGCAACAGGAAATGTCTTGGTTAGTACAGGACATGTTGACAGAAGGAATCGAGCCTTCGTCAAGTGCTTGGTCTTCTCCAGTACTACTGGTAGCGAAGAAGGACGATGGATTATGTTTCTGTGTAGACTACCGGAGGTTGAACTATGTGACAAAGAAAGATTGCTATCCACTACCTTGTATTGATGATACACTCGGCACGCTGTCTAGAGCTCAGTGGTTTTCCACATTGGACCTGAAGAGTGGATATTGGCAAGTGAGTCTTCATCAAGAAGATAAAGAAAAGACAGCTTTCTCGACACCATTTCCAATTTAACATCGTGCCATTTGGATTCTGTAATGCACAGGCAACATTCGAAAATTAATGGATCTGGTCCTCCGAGGTCTGACATAGCAAACTTGCCTTGTTTATTTAGACGATGTCATAGTCATAGGGAAAACTTTCAAAGACCATTTGGAAAACCTTAAGGAGGTTCTAACTTAAATTCACGGTGCTCAACTGCAGCTGAACCCAAAGAAGTGCTCTCTATTCCAGAAGGAAGTACAGTATCTGGGGCATCTGGTTTCGGCAGCGGGTATTAGCATGGATCCCAATAAAGTAGACACAGTAAGAGACAGTATCTGGCCCATCTGGTTTTGGCTGCGGGTGTTGGCATGGATCCCAATAAAGTAGACACCATAAGAGACTGGCCAGTTCCAAAGAGTAAACACAAAGTTCGGAGTTTCCTAGGGCTATGCTCATATTACACACGTTTTGTGAAAGGCTTGGCTACTATTGCTAAACCACTGCATGAGCTAATGGAAAATAAACTAAACTTCCAGTGGTCAAGAGAGTGTGATCAAGCATTCAGGACTTTGAAAATTGCATTATGTTTGCACCCAATTCTTGCTTTCCCAGCTTCCGAAGGGAGGTACATCGTGGACACAGATGCAAGCAATATTGGTCTAGGAGCAGTTTTGTCTCAAGTAAGAGAAATAGAAGGGAAGAACGAGTAATAGTGTATTACAGCAAAAGGCTTTCTAAATCAAAGAGAAATTATTGCAATACACGAACATATCAACACCACCAAGAGTGGTGTGGGAATGTGTGCATGATATCTACCATGTACTTCTAAATACTATATTGTGCTTTCCACTATCTGCTGTTGAGATACCAAAACTATAGGCTTCACACTGCCAGCTTGTATTGGAATGAAATATGTAAACTGTGTACTTACTCTCCTAATTTACTGTACTTGAACATTCATTTCTTGATATTTTTATTGTTAGGCTACGTATAGGAAAATAATTGTTTGGGAATCAATGATTTGCATTAGTTTACTGTCTAATATATTGTAACACTAGAAAATAGAAATCTATTTCATTCCCATAAGAGGAAAATTAAACTGTTTTAATTTTTTTAACTGTAAAATAATTAATTATAAGATTGATGTTGTGTGTCTGTGCGTCGATCTTTCGAATGACGGCGCCGTCACCAAGAACAAGACGGACAGTGCTCCTAGTGGCAGCCTCTGACGAAGCTTGTAATAAATGAAAACTGGTTCAGGCTACAAGGTAAAAATTTGACATTTTTACCAATACAAAACTTTACTTCCCTCCCACCCCTCACAACTTTGAAGTGAAGTCCATAAACTTGTTTCCACACATATGCCTTTATCTTTAATACAGCTATGTATAAGAAATATAAAACTTTAATTATATATCGCAAACATTCACAAAAGTATTTTGTGTGCAGTCACTAAACAATTCAAAAAACTTCATAAAAAAAAAATGAATGCATCAAGATACTGACAATTCCCTAAAAATGCTTACCATAATAATAAGTGCCAAGTTACGCACGCAGTATGATAAACAATTTGTGACATTAACATCAGTTTCATCATTGCATAAAGTTCCCAGTAATTTCAATGAATCAGACACAGCATTAAGAAATAAAAAGAAGCTTGATGTTTCGGCTCCAAACAGTTGAAAATATTCCTGCCATTCACTTTCTGTGCTTACAGGTAAAATCTGTAAAAAACAATGTTAATGAGTTATTTATAAATAATCTGTTTTATCCATATTATTTGTCAATTAAAAATTGTATGGGAATTTATATTTTTAAACTCATTCAAGTACAAAAAAATAACAGTTCAGAAACATATTTATAATATTATTATATTATAATTATTTTTTTTATAATATGGATGTTTATTAATTTTTTTTTGTAAAATCTGGAGTTACTGAAAAGTTTACAAAAAGTCTGAACATTTAAAAATATTAGTCCCGTTTTCCAGTGTTATCTACTGATTCCCTATGATATACGTATAAAACCGCAATGTTGACTCTACACAGTAGATGTTTCTTACAAGTAAAAGGCTGTACAAACTTTATGGTCATTGAAGGATAATTGGTACTCTTTGGGTGGTTAATGGTTAGTTGGTACTTTATGACGTTAATGGCTGTTGCTCCTTCTGTGTCTTCATTTAATAATGAAGACAATACAAGAATAAAGTACTGGATACACACTACCAATATTATTTATAACATACAAAAGACAAAGGCTAAGTATCCACTATTCAGTAAAACACACCAAACTACATTCGCTTAATACAACAATACTATGTTTTAATACATATACAGGACATTTTATATACAATTCAAAGATATATTGCAACGATACAGCCATATGTTGTATTGAGCATTGATTTAAATAAATCTAAAATTTGTTTAATTAATATAAGTTTGGGGTAAATGGGCAGGTCTGGGATTGTAAAAATGTTTCATTGTTATACTAGGGGAGAAATTAACCTGTTTCAACAGGCAAAGAACACCTGCTCGATTGTATGTGTGTTATGCGTGTATCTTGTGTGTGTTAATGATGCATGTACAGATAGGAATCTCAGCTACCCTCCCCAAGTAATTACTAAAATAATTATTTTAATTCACTGTGTGAAAACTAATTAGTGTATAAACAAACAAAAGGCACCAAAGTGTGTGTAAATTTTATAGTTATCCACAGTATGAAAATGATGTTAATAGGACACACTACGCGAAGACAGTGCGAAATAAATGTGCCAAAAATACGCAAATTACCCTAAGACGCTCAAATTAAAACAGTGAGTGCTTAATCAAATTAGCTATGATTTGTGCTATCTCGATTCCATGCAAAACACTGCCATTTGCAAAAAATTGCAAATATATGAAAAGGTTCAGGAGTGGGGGCTAGCATGTGATCTGCACGTCTTGACAAGATGATTTCGGAACCAACAGGTGCGGAATCTCAAGAGGGTATAAATTAAGGGTTCGACTGAAAACCCTTCTCTTCATTTCAGGACACAGTTGCAGTCGGACACGCTGTCCGTCGGCAGAAGTGTTATTTTATTATAAGTCTCATCTATGAACGAATAAAGACGTTCAGTAATTATGTTTACGATATTTTGGGAAACGTAAAGTACCGGGACCATTTAAGTCAGCAGAGTATCTACAGAGAAGGTACAAGAGCGACGCGGGATGCTGGATGTTAGGAGATGCTTTTTAGACGCCTAACTGACGACTGAGATCCACCTTGCAGCAGACAGTAATTCTCTGGGACGGACCACACACTGCTGGAGAATGGCGCTGGACTCTGGACATATCCAGGACCACGCCAAGCCAGGAGTAACGGAAACCCAACTCTGGACAATGCTGGACCCCGTCAATAAGTCGTAAGGTCATCAAAACTCGAGGGGACATGCATGATGCATTTATAAATGATTTTTTAAAAAGAGCTCATAAAGACTATACAGGTAGATCTCATTATACGTGGGATATACGTTTTTGAAAACCGGCGCGTATACCGAATTTGCGTAAATCGGGACGTATACTTTACATGGGCAAGTACACTAGGGCATGAATGAAAAAATTAAGTAACTTATTAAAAATGCTTTTAATAGAAAGAATTCAAAAATTAAAAATGTTAAAGTCTCTCTTCAATTACATAATATCTTCAGGGTCGTCAACATCAGAAGAATCTGTTGAAGTTGTGGTCAGTCTTCCTCCTTTTGCAATTAAGGTAGAACTGGTAGAATTCCCAGGTGACACTGTCGTAGCAGAAGTTGGGTTCTTACTGGATGCAGGACTGTTGTTGGAAACGCCATGATGTTTGGTAAAAAACATTTTAATAGACGGCTGTGTCCTCTTCTTTATGTTTTGGCTGTAGAGGTCTTGAAAACATTTCATCACGTGTTCAACTTCCCTCTTCACTTGAGAACTTCTCATTGTGTCGGGATCGTGCTCTTCAAAAATATACATGGCTGAGTCGATCATCTGGAAAGCCTGAGCCATGATTTTAGTTGTGAGCTTCTTCTCAGGTTGAACTTCATCTATTTCCTCGTCTTCCTGTTCTTTTACAATTCTCTCCTCTTCAATAATCATTAAGTCTTCATTGGTTAGATCTTCTACATGTGAGTTCAATACCTCGCGCACATTTTCTTCGTCGACGTCAGTAAAACCAATGTGCTGTGCCATGTCTGCTATCTCTCTCGTCGCACCACCGATGTCATTTCCCACTCCATCTTCTGAAACAACTTCAACAGCTTCAGGCCACAGTCTCTTCCAGACACCATTCATACATTGTGGTGTGATTTCATTCCATGAGTCTCGAATCATTCCAATCGCCATATGAATGTTAAATTGACACCAGAAAGCCTTGATGGTGAGTTTGTCATCGGCGTCACACTGCCTGATAAGCTTTGAAAATGTTCGACGCAGATAGTAGGCCTTAAATGTGGCAATAACGCCCTGGTCCATAGGTTGGAGGATGGAAGTGGTGTTTGGAGGAAGAAATACAACTTGAATGTTTTTGCTTAATTCAGCAATAAAAGGAGGGTGACTTGAAACATTGTCAAGAAGGATGAAAATCTTGAAAGGAATGTGTTCTTTCTCACAGTAGGCTTTCAACTCGTCATTTAGTTCTCTTGTAAAATAGTCGGAGAAAATTGCAGAAGTCATCCATCCCTTTTTATTACACTTCCAATGAACTGGCAGTCGCGACTTATCACAGCCTTTTAGTGCTCTCGGATTTTGTGAGTGGTAGATCATAAGAGGTTTTAATTTGCAATCCCCAGAACCGTTTCCTCCAAAAAGAAGAGTGCATCGGTCCTTGGCCGCCTTGAAACCACGCGCTGTTTTTTCTTCAATGGAAATGAATGTGCGGCTCGGCATTCACTTCCAAAATAGACCAGTTTTGTCAAGATTAAAAACTTGTTTAGGTGTGTAGCCTCCATCAGTGATGAATTTCTTAAATAGAGTTCGTGAAAATTCCTCCGCTGCAATATGATCGGCGGCTGCTGCCTCTCCCGTTAATTTTATATTGTGAAAACCAAAATGCTGCTTGAAGCGATCGAACCAACCAGAACTGGCTGAGAAAGACGGAGCATCTTCTGTATCTTTCGTCAGGTCCGCATACAGGCTTCTTGCTTTCGTTTGAATTGCAGTTCCGACAAGAGGCATGTGCTGCAGGTTATGGTGTTCAATCCAGTGGCTTAACATACTCTCCATTTTTTCCATTGCCTCTGATCGAGATTTAGTCACTCTAGTAACACTCAGGTTTGTCGGTGATTGAGCACTTCTACGAATTGATTGTGCATTGTTGAGAATAGTTCTTATCGTAGATTCACTGAGTCCCATTGCACGCTGAATGTCAATGTTACGTTCCCCTTTATCACATCGGTCTAGAACTTCCAACTTCATTTCTAATGAGTGGGATTTTCTCGAACGTTTCTTCACTTCGTTACTCACACTTCTTCTACGTTTATCTGACATTTTACTTGTTATAATACAACCAACCTTACTGCAACAAGCTTACAAGCAATACTGGCGTTCTCCTACAATGACGGAAACACAGTGACAAGGTCTCACAGTACAGGAAGATGCGCATGATAGTTGCGCACTCACAACGGAGCTGTACGCACACTGTACAACCTGCATATGGGTTTGCTGCAGTTCTGGATAAAGGAGCGCTCAATATTCTTACATTACAGCCAATATTTTGACGCTTCGAAACTTTACAAATAAACCGTGTTATCCAAAAACGCGGATACCGAAAGTGCGTATAACGGGATCTACCTGTATAAAGAGACAACGAATTAAAACAAACAAAATTTATAATTAGAAATAATGTAATAGAATCTTAGATAAATGTTTTAGTCGTAAGAATGAGCGATCGCATATAGAGAAATATAGAAGAAAAAAAAGTTTAAATTTGAGATAGTATATTTTTGTTTATCAAAGTAAATAATTGAAATGATTTGATATTTGCATTTTGTAGAAAAGAATAATTTAAATTTTGAATATGAAACAAATGCCAGTCTAAGAGTAATGAATATAATTTTAAATTTATTTTTTTTGAAACATTGGTATAGACTGAGCAAGCTAAGGTCAGAAGATCTGAATTAAAAGAATTCAATTAAAATTACATTTAAATGTTATTTTGTTTTAGTAAATCAAATAGAATAAATGTCTAGAGTAAGATTATGAACATGTCTAGATGTAAGAGTGTTTTAAATGTGTGTAACACCGTATAGTTTAAGAGATAAACACTTAATAATGAGTGATATCTTGATCGAAGATTATTAACAATGTTTTATTATTTGTAATGTTTGATAAAACAATAAATATGAATTTTTAACTACTCATAAATCTACTACTCTTATTATAGTTACACCTGGTATTGTTATAATTACTTACAAGCTGCATATATAATTTGTGTTGTTATATAATTTTGTCGCCCGTTAACTTGGGACTCGACACGCTTACATTTAATCATATGTATCGTTGTATAGAATTGGTGCTCCAAGATCGTGGGGCTCCACAAATTAAATTATATTAAACAACTGTATTTGTACCGTTGTAGAATTGTCGTCCCAAAGAACGTGGGATTTTCTATACAAATTAAAATACATTTAAATTTGTTCACAATTTATGTATATGTACCGTTGTAATATATATACATCTAGAAATTTTATTACTCTTCAATTGATAAGCGTGAAAATTTAGTTTTCAATTACTAAAAAACCACATTTAAAAAATAGCTGAGAACAACAGAGTATACAGAAAATGTAGCTATTTTCATAAATAATTCACTGTCCAAGTCTCATGCCGATAGGATAACTCACGCGGAAGATATAACAACGAAGGTTCACCACACGCGAACATATTCACAAACAAACATGACATTATAGACCAAAAATTTATAAAGAATTTGGTATAACACAAGTCCTTATCCATCAATAAATACAAAACTTATAGCTAATTGACAAAAATTGCATAAATCAATCTAAAACATGCTAATGTCCGTCATCCATGCTCTGATATTCTTATTCATAGATCATCATCCTGTGTTTTGTCGCAAAATATATATATATATATATATATATATATATTGTAACGTCTCGCAGGATACCTCTCAGAGTCTTTTTTACCTTTTGCGATCGTCACTATAATTATTTCTTTATTTTATTAGCCTCACATTGTTAGCATCATCTTGTAACGTCTCGCGGGATCTCTCTGAGTCTTTTTATGTACTATCATTAATTAAATCTAAGTTTTATTTGCCCTTTGAAAATCTCGCTTTAATGAGAGTCACAGTAATTGTTTAATGAAATAATATTTTATTAGACCCACTGTTGGGTTCGCCAATCTTGTAACGTCTCGCGGGATAAATCGGATAGTATAGTTAGATCTTATCGTCACTCTTGCGATCGTCACAGAATTCGTTATATTTTATGTTTACAGTTCCAAAAAAAAGTGAAATCGAGTGGTGTGATTTGGGAGAATTCAATAAAGTTGTTTGACCGTAGTTAGGAGAGAGAGTGCAAAAGGTATTATCCTCTTGGCATACAATTACTTAATTTAAATTTCTCTGCTCATGAGACCAGCTGATTTTGACATTTACAAACAAATTGGAGGTTAAATTAACACCAATTGTCTGTAATATTTTCTGGTTGTTCATCCTCTTCTTTGTCTCCTGACAGTCTGTAAACAACTACCCTCTACTGAAAATAATACACATTTTATTATTTATAACAAAGTATTTTTAGTATTTATTAATTAAATACACTGTTTTTTATCTTCTCCCAATACAAAAAGTTATAATCGATTCTCCCTGTCAACACAACATTAGTTCGATCTTATTTGGTAAACATAGAAAGTATAACAAAATATTTTTATCCTTTATAAAATATAAAACAATAAAGAATTAATTTATTAATTTCCCAGGGTTAATTGTAAGTTCTTTGTGCTATGAGACGGACAGAAATGAATAATTTAATACCAAGCTTTACATAAAAAAAATAGATTAGATTTGTTTTTTTTTCTTTAGTATGTAGTTCCGGGTTTATCCGCCAGAGTACAGGTTATGTTCTTCGCTACAAACAAGGAATTATTTAATGGCGGCTGAAAATTCACAGAGATCTGTTATGCAGATTTTTTGGTTAACAAAAAATAATAAAGTTTGTTTCCTCTTTTCCTGAAGTGTTTACTTATATGGTGCTGTTTCTAGTGTTAGAAGTTATAGTTGAGTTGTAATTTAGTTAATTTTTACTAGGATACGGTCTCACCAAAATCTCAAAGTGCTAGATACTAGGCCTGGAACCAGTCGTTAAGTTTTCTCAAAATTTCGTCAAATAAAGGGCTTGGATGGTGCTACATGAAGAAGTTCTAATATAAGGTGTACATCTCTCGTCAATTTTTATTAAATTTCGCACTGTTTATTCCGAAAGTATTCATAAATTTTCAAATTTTAAATAGGCATTACATTTTTTTCAAACGTTCACTTCCCAATCGTTTTAACAATTAATTTTTCTTCTTAGTTGGTTACTCGTAGTAACCAAGAATGTTTATCGTTTTTTATTGGTGAATCTATATACTTTTGAGTATATAGGCTATTATTAATTATTATAAATTTATTTCTTCTTTATAGAAAAATAATCCTTTTTAAATTTTGTTTATAATCCAATTTAATTTATCTAAGGTTTTTCTTTCTATTTTCTCTTAAGCTTATACATAGGTCTTTAATATTTTAATTTCCTTCAATTGTATTTATTTATTATTTGCTTAAAGTATCCTTACTCTAAACTATTTTCCTATGCCATTTTGCTCACATAGTATTATTTTATATTATTATTATTTTATACCTAACCCTGGGTTATCTTATATTTAAACACAATTATTATATTAAACACAAAATTATACCTAGGTACACGACATTTGTGGCCTACACAATACAAATTATACAAAATACAAACAAAATACAAAATTTTTCAGCAGCAATATAGTCCACTGCTACAATTGATTGTTTTTCCATCTACAGTATAAATCTGTGAGATGCTCCTTTTTAACAATTTACCCTCTCACTATGTACACTATATCTCACTTTGTACACTATATGTCACTTTGTTATTGTTTATAGTGTTCTGTAGTACAAAGTATTCTATAGCTAGGTACATAATACCCATTTCTGACCTTTAGAGTGGGATGATTGTGTTATCATATTTGGGCATGGGTTATGTAACGTTACAATATATATATTGTATAATAACTACAAATTCCTCTTCATCGCATTTTGTTTATAGTATTTTCTTTTTATTTTTAAATAAAGAATTATTTATATTTCTGTTAAGCCCACCTTTGTGTGCCAATTTTGTTAAAAATAAATACAATTGCAATGAAAGGAAGTTATCTTCCTAACTATTTGATTTTATAATTTTATTTGTTAAAATAAATAGTCAAACTCCTTATTCTCGTTTTTTCTCAAACTCAATTATTTCTTTATTTTACTCCTTTTATTTTGACATTGATTAATCATATGGACATTCAAAGTCCTCTTCTAACAGTGGTGGCTCATTAGGTGGTAGAACATGAACAATCTGAATCTCAGGGTTAACGTCAAAGTATGGTACAAGTTATAAAGATAACATAAAATATAATATTTATGAATGAGATTTGGTAATTATGTGTTGTGAATGTCTCTTGAATAGTGGTAGGTTCTTTGGATCATACAAAATAACAATTAAAAAGAGAATTCTTAATACTAATAACTATCGTATACAAGTGTACAAATAAACATTCACTTTTATAGTGTTTATATTGTTTTGGTCATATTATGTGGTTGTAACTCGATCATTAATGTAGTAATGTAGTTCAAATATCGGGCTTAGCTTTGGAGCAATCTCACCAATCTGGTAGTTCTCTTGTGCATTTATTGCTTAATTCTTCACTCCTGGACTTCGAATGTTTTGTACCTTCGATTATAACATTCTTCTTCTAGTTTTTTGAATGGTTTTCCTGGATCATGTCATCTTTCATCGGTCATTAATTTGTATCAACGTTCAGCAGTAATATTATTATGTTCTGCCTTGCTTTAGATTTTTTTTCAACAATCCTTTTTTACCAAAACACTAATTACTTCATTGAAGGCTTTGGCTATCATATGTTATGGTCACTGATTCGGTTTCACAATATCTAATTCACATGATTCTGCTGACCTTTATTTTTTCTTCGTTGCTATATTGTTATAAGTTTTTTTAACGTAAGATTTTCTATTTTTTAACTTTTTACTTTGTTTGATTTCACTATATGGGTTATATAACTGGTTCATATAGATTATACATCCCCTTCAATGCTCATTATAATTATGTTTCATCACTTTCATTATACACAATTTTTCCTTTTCACCGTATTTCACTTTTATTCTCACTTTCGCGCACTGTCACACTATACAACTTTTATAATTATATTTTGATCTTATTATATTTGTAAAATTTTATATCATTCACTTTCTGTAGCTCCATGATACAAAATAACTGTCTGAGGTTCGCAGACCTCCTCATAGTTAAATAGGTTTATTATGTCTTATTTCTTACATTCTAGTTTTACACATTTATGTATTATATTTCTATTTATAAATTACTATGTACAAATTTTTTTTTGTCATTTGATCTCCACTTCTGGGTATTTTGGTCATCGTCAGTCACTGTTTGTCACTGTCATTAAATTATTTACTCCCTGAGTTTTCATTCTCTATTTCCCAATTATTTAGTTATTAGACTATTTCTCTTTTTGTTTTGATTACTTAAATGGATTGCGTTTATGCATATTTTGCCGTGAATTTTGATGGTACATTTGTTTTTCCTTTGAGGTGGATTTTTGTTATGTTATATATTGCCCCTGACACAAAAGTGATTATTTCGGAATACCAAAATTGTTTGTAATGATGAAATAATAACTTATTTTCGTTGCGGTTCTTTGAATGTGATTTTGCATTGGTAATTTTTTACCTTCCCTGGTGCATCAGAGAAAACATGTCGATACCTCTCATAAATACTGATTAAATACTCTATCTGTTGATCAGATTAAATTAGCATCTGTCTTGTTGGATTGGAACTGTCGGATTTCGTCTAATTTCTGCTTCCATAAATAATCATGGTCTACTTGGTAGACTGTCTTGTTGCATGGTGTATTTCCCCTAAATAATTTAATTCCCTAAAGTGGTAGCTGGTCCGGTTCAAAGGGGCACTCTCGCTTCCTATTAACTTCGCCGTCCACACTACATCTTCTGAGTACAGGGATACCTTCTCCCTGCTCAGGTCGATGATGACTGAATACTCTGTCAGCACATCGCATCCTAACAATATACTAAAGGGTAATCCGCTTGCGAGTAAAAATACTGTGGTAATATTTACACCGTTGCTGTTCAGGTCAAGGAAGACTTGTTTTTTCACAGACTTGTTCTGTCGTCCGGTTGCTCTGAGTAATATGATATTATTAACAGGCAAGGTGGGTACTATTCTTTTACATTCTCTCTGTATTGGCTCTAATTCAGTGTTATTGATTAATGAAACATTGGCACCGGTATCAACCATAATTCTGGTCGCAATTCCTTCTACTAGGGCAGTGATATATGTTATTTCGTTATTCGTGTTGATAGCGCTAGTATTTTCTTCTTCTAACAGCTCTTCTCGCATATTGCGTAAATAATGATTCCAGATGATGGTGATAGTATTTTGATTCGTCGTTATGTCATGGTTTCGTAAATACCCAGTCGACTGGAGCAGTGATGGGCCGTGAGTCGTTCTCACTGCCTCCTCCCATTTAAATTGTTATCATCAGTATTATTCTGTCCATCCGGTTGATTGGTTACATTTTCTGGTGGTAACTCCAGTTGTTCATTAGGAATGTAGTCAGAATTATCGTGTGACCTCCTCCTTCAACTCTTGTCAGGGCTCCTATTTCTGCTATTCTGGTAACTCGGGAAATGATTGTAGTCATAGTTATCCCGTCAGTTATCGGAATTACCGAAACTTCTACGTCTCTGGTACTCGTGTCTCCTTGGTCCGTTTTCTTCCGCTCTAACATGATTAACTCTGGGTCGATTGTTATAATCATTATTCGGGGTTAGATTACATCGATTTGTATTAATATTGTTTGGATGGTTATTATTTCAAGTATTGTTTGTGTTACCGGGATGGTGATTACTACTCCCTTGGTTGTTGTGGTTATTATTATTAGGGTAATTCGTCCGATAGTTTTGGTTATTATTATTGTTGATTACATTATGGTTATTCCTCCCCTCATAGTTATCGTTCCGTTGACGGTTCCTACGATAGTAAGTTTCGTGCTCGTAGTTTTCGAGGAGAGCCACCATTAACTTAATCGTTTTGATTTGGCCGCAGAGTCGGGCTCTGGCGATCCCTTGCTCGAAATGGTAAGCCAGTTTTGTTACCAGGCATTCTTCAGGTATGCGGGGTTCCAAATATCTCGCAAGACACACATTCCCTAAGAAATAGGCCATTGGCATCTGTCCGTGGGTTGTATCAAATTTCCCGTTACAGATGTTATCACGTACGATGTTCTGGGTCGATTCGGACCAGTACTTCACCTTGAACAGATTTTTAAAATGTTGGTAGTCAATAATGTCGTGTCGTGTCGCTGTCCACCAATTGTCGTTAATGTCTCTAAAGTGATCATCGAGTATCCCACGAATCGTCGTCCATCTGGTTTCTCGGTGTTTGGCCAGGTTCTCTTCGATCTATTCCAAAAATTCCATCGGATTCCGTTTGTAATTTTGGAAATTAATACCTTCTCGATTTTCCACCGTCGAAATGTTTGATAGGTTGAATGGTCGGTTCCTAATTGATTCCATATCGTCGCGTATAATTAACAGTTCCTTGTCGCGTAGTTCGGCGATCTTCGCCTTGTTTTGGATTACCCGACCTCTGATGTCGTTCACCTTCGTATCCATGGTTTTGCAACTCTCTACGAAGCATGTTTCTACTCGTTTGATGTCTCCTTGAGTTTCCTTCTGGAGTCCCTCCATGCGAATTAAATTGTCCTCCTCCACATTATTCATGCGTGTGTTGACGTCCTCCTTTATTTGTTGCGTCTCCTGACTTGTTTGATTCCAATTTTCGTGAATTTTGGAAATTTGTTGTTTAATTCCTGTCATCTCCTCTTCTATTTTCTTATTGGTTTCGTCTGTTTTCTTGTTCATTTGCTCGTTGTTATCTTTGATTGTCTTACTTAATTCTTCCTTCAAAGTCTCCATGTTTTTCTGGTTATCTTGTTTTAATTCTTCCTTTAATGTTTCTATATTCTCTTCCATCTTCTTACTGTTCTCTTCCATTTTTGTACTATTATCTTCCATTTTCTGATTTAATTGTTCCATTTCTGTTTACCGTCATTTTCTAATTCTTCCATTTTCTCTTTTATTTCCTTACTATTATCTTCCATTTTCTCTTTCATCTCCATCATTAGCCTTATCATTTCTTGCATGCCCACGTTCTCCGGTTGTGCGGATCTATCTGGTTGGTTTGCCAGTGTATCACCTGCTCTCACCTCCACTTCAGGTGCTGGTTGAGCCTCCATCTCTTCCATATCCAACTCAATTTCTTTTCCTTCTGTGCGCTTGCACGAAGTTCCTTTTCGTCACATTTTTGTTTGTTTTTTGTATGATTCCAAGCTAGAAATAATAACCTAGCCCTCAATTTGGTCGCCAATTTGTAATATATAATAATTACTCGCTACTTTCTTTATGTTCTTTTTCTTTTAACAATTATTTAGATTCCTGTTAAGCCCACCTTTGTGTGCCAATTTTGGTAAAAATAAATACAATTGCAATGAAAGGAAGTTATCTTCCTAACTATTTGATTTTATAATTTTATTTGTTAAAATAAATAGTCAAACTCCTTATTCTCGTTTTTTCTCAAACTCAATTATTTCTTTATTTTACTCCTTTTATTTTGACACTGATTAATCATATGGACATTCAAAGTCCTCTTCTAACAGAGGTGGCTCATTAGGTGGTAGAACATGAACAATCTGAATCTCAGGGTTAACGTCAAAGTATGGTACAAGTTATAAAGATAACATAAAATATAATATTTATGAATGAGATTTGGTAATTATGTGTTGTGAATGTCTCTTGAATAGTGGTAGGTTCTTTGGATCATACAAATAACAATTAAAAAGAGAATTCTTAATACTAATAACTATCGTATACAAGTGTACAAATAAACATTCACTTTTATAGTGTTTATATTGTTTTGGTCATATTATGTGGTTGTAACTCGATCATTAATGTAGTAATGTAGTTCAAATATCGGGCTTAGCTTTGGAGCAATCTCACCAATCTGGTAGTTCTCTTGTGCATTTATTGCTTAATTCTTCACTCCTGGACTTCGAATGTTTTGTACCTTCGATTATAACATTCTTCTTCTAGTTTTTTGAATGGTTTTCCTGGATCATGTCATCTTTCATCGGTCATTAATTTGTATCAACGTTCAGCAGTAATATTATTATGTTCTGCCTTGCTTTAGATTTTTTTTCAACAATCCTTTTTTACCAAAACACTAATTACTTCATTGAAGGCTTTGGCTATCATATGTTATGGTCACTGATTCGGTTTCACAATATCTAATTCACATGATTCTGTTGACCTTTATTTTTTCTTCGTTGCTATATTATTATAAGTTTTTTTAACATAAGATTTTCTATTTTTTAACTTTTTACTTTGTTTGATTTCACTATATGGGTTATATAACTGGTTCATATAGATTATATATCCTCTTCAATGCTCATTATAATTATGTTTCATCACTTTCATTATACACAATTTTTCCTTTTTACCGTATTTCACTGTTATTCTCACTTTCACACGCTGTCACACTATACAACGTTTATAATTATATTTTGATCTTATTATATTTGTAAAATTTTATATCATTCACTTTCTGTAGTTCCATGATACAAAATAACTGTCTGAGGTGCGCAAACCTCCTCATAGTTAAATAGGTTTATTCACAATGTCTTATTTCTTACATTCTAGTTTTACACATTTATGTATTATATTTCTATTTATAAATTACTATGTACATTTTTTTTGTCATTTGATCTCCACTTCTGGGTATTTTGGTCATCGTCAGTCATTGTTTGTCACTGTCATTAAATTATTGACTCCCTGAATTTTCATTCTCTATTTCCCAGTTATTTAGTTATTATACTATTTCTCTTTTTGTTTTGATTACTTAAATGGATTGCGTTTATGCATATTTTACCGTGAATTTTGATGGTACATTTGTTTTTCCTTTGAGGTGGATTTTTGTTATGTTATAATATATATATTCAAACACTTTTTGCTACAGTCCGTTTCTTGATGTATATATTATATTTAATTTTTATAATGAATTTACCTCAAGATATTCCTTTCCTTATTAGGAACATGTTTCGGGTACAATTTTGTACCCACCCTCAGCCTTCCGGATTTTGTTTCTGGTGAAGTACATGTGTGTTGGTTGGTTGTTATTGTGGCTTCCTGTTGGCTTCTGGTACTTTAACTTGGTTTTATTGTGTGTGGTGATTGTGGTGTATGTATTAGTATTTTGTGTATTTTCGATGGTGAGTGCTTTGAAAATTGTGTCATGTTTTGTATTGTTGTATATTTTGTATTTGTTCAGCTATTAGTTTGTTTTGTGTTTTATGTTTGTATATTTGTAAATTTTCCCAAATGTTCATTATGGTGCCTTTGTGTGGTTTGTGTTTTATTAGTGTCATGTTGGTTATGTTTGGGAATTCATGTCCAGTGTTTATTGCATGTGTGGCCAAATTAGATTTGTATATTTCTGGTTTTTTGTATGCATTTAGGTGTTCAAAATAACGTTTTTTCAGTTTGTTTTTTGTTTGTCCTATGTAACATTTATTGCAATCTTGGCATTCAATTTTGTATATACCATTGGTTGTTGTATTGTTATTTTTTTATTTTTTAATATTCATGTTTAATATGGTAACCAAATCACTTGTACGAATTAATAAATTATTTACCTTAAATTATCCGCTATGTGATTTCTTGTGCTTCGTCTATGACGCGTTTCAGAGCTTATGCTCCATCATCAGATATTAAAAAGTTAAAACTATCACTCTTGCGAGATCGTTAAGAAGTTAAAATGTCAAAATTTGCATATGAACCGTACGCGGATTTGGGTGCGCACCCGTTCAAGTTCATTCTGCCACTGAGCGGTTGCTACCTTATCATAGCCCCAGCGAGCAGACTCAAGGTGGTATCGTACAATTGGTTGGATACAAAGTTCAGGTGGTCATTTAACACGATATCGCGACTCCTTGGGTTTGCATATGCACTGTAAATTTCAAATTCCTCCAAGGCATTCATGAAATGGCCCTTCTTACACACATGTAACGGTATTATTTTGATTTGAATTTCTCTGACTATTTCTGTTAGTTTCACCGTTATGATAATAGGTATTTCTATTTGATTGGTGGTTGTCATTTGTGGTTATTATTATTATTATTACTACTGCGATTATTATAGTAATTATTATTCCGGTTCAAAGGATTAAACTGATTGTTATTCACGTTATTTTGATTGTTATTCACATAGCTACTACTATTCCTCGATTCTGGTCTATCAGTTCTTCTTCTACTCTGTCGGTAATAGTCTTCATGCTCGTACATCTCGAGTAACTCTGTCATAGCTTGTACGGTCTTAATTTGACTACTCCTACGTGCTCTAATTATATCCTCCTCGTAGTGATAGGACAGTTTGCTGACTAGACACTCCTCGGGTATTTGAGGTTCTAGGTGTTTGGCTATGCACACCTTTCCCAGGAAATATGAAGTCAACGTGTTACCCCAATATGGGTTATATTTCCCATGGCATATATTGTCTCTTGCTATATTTTGCGTCGACTCTGACCAATACTTGGCCTTAAACAATCTCTTAAACATTTGGTAGTCAGTGATGTCATCTCTAATGGCCATCCACCAATTATCGGTTATCTCTTTAAATGACTCATCGAGTACTTCTTTATTTGTATTCCACCGGTTACTCCTATGTTTCGTGAAATGTTCTTCTATTCGAGATATAAATTCCATTGGCTTTCTTTGGTATAACCGGAAATTAACCCCTTCTCGGTTTTCTGTAGTGGAACAATGGGTAATGTTAGTTGGTCTGTTCAGACAAGTTTCTATGTCTGCTTGGTTCTGGCGAACCTGGCCATTTATATTGGTAATGGCAGCTTCTATCCCGTCACATTTCTCGATGAATCGGTTCTTCACTTTTTCCCATTCTTCACGCGTTTCCTTTTGTTTATCTTCTATATTGGTAACCTTGGTGTTTACCTCTGCTTTAAAACTCTGTACTTCGGTGTTTACTTCTGCTTTGAGATTCTGTACTTCTCGCTCAGTCTGACTACATCTTTCGTCAGCTTTTGTAATCCTTAGTTCTATTACTGTTATTTCCTCTTCTACCTTCTTGCTGATTGTTTCATGGTTCTCTACTATCTTCTGACTCAACTCTTCCTTCAATAATTCTATCTTTCCGTCTAATCTGTCCATATTTTCCTGGTTAACCTCCCTTAATTCTTCTCTTAATAGTTGGTTATCCTCCTTCAATTCTTCTAACTTCTCCCCCATTTTTTCTTCCATCTTCTGATTATTCTCTCTTAACTCTTCCCTCAACTGTTAGTTGTCACTTTCCATCTTCTTACTATTTTCCTCCATCTTCTTACTATTTTCTTATTGGTATCTCCAATTTGGTTACTTAATTCTTCCTTTGTCGATTTGAATTCTTCCTTTGTCGATTTGTTATTCTCATCCATTTTCTTGCTGGTTTCCTCCATTTTCTCCATCATTATTTGGAACATTTCTTGCACAGTTGCGTTCTCTGTTTGTTTTGGTTTTTCCGGTTGTTCCTCTTGTTGTTGTATGGGTTGGTTAGGTTCCGCCAGAGGTAATAACATCTCCAAATCTTCCACTGGAGTCGCCTCCATTTTCTCCATGTCTATCTCCTTTACTAGTTCTGTCGACCTTTTCTTCGATGTTAATCTCTTCGGCATTTTGATGACTTTCCTGACTGGTTAACAGCTGCCAAGCTAAAATAGGAAATTGAGCAACTCGTCTTTATCTTATAGGCCTACCAATTCCTATTTGAAGCCCCTAAAGTTGGTCGCCAATTTGTAATAAAACAAATTTAATTACAAATAATATAAAACAAAGTTAATTACAAATTCAGTGTTTTGTCCATTGGTGAAAAGTCCCATACGTTGGATGCGTCAATTTGTAATAAAACGATTGTTATTGATGAATGTTATAATAAGCTCCACGTTGGAAACGCCAATTTGTAATAAAACAAATTTAATTACAAATAATAATTGGTTAATAAAAAAAATTGTATATATATATATATATATATACATATTTTTTTATTATTTTAGTTGTTATTTTTTATGTCATTAATTAATTTTAATGGGTGTAATTGTTTTTAATTGTCTTATGTTCAATTAATAAAAAATACTGATTAATAACTGTGTTAGCTCTGATGAAGAATTATTTGTTTCTTCATGTTAAATGGATTATCGTGGCCAAACCAATTGCATGTAGCAGCCGATTCAGTATCTGTACTTCTTCTTCTGCTCGTTCCTTTCCTTCAGAAGTTCACGTTAATATTTAATAATTAATGTAATTTAATTTATGACTCAAATAATCAATAAAACAACGGTTAAACAATAATAAAGTTTATTAGGTTCAAAGTAATGGTTTGAATTGCCGCGACTGGCTCAAGTCTGATTCGAGATTAAGTTCCAGTTTGATTATTTTATATAAATTAATATTCAATTCAATTAATATAGTATAAAGGTTCTTTTAACTGTAGAAATAGTCAGGAAAGGCAAGAGAATTCAATACTTACAAATTATTAAAAACTTATTCATTAAACAGACAAAATAATAAAGTATAATGTATATAAAATGTTAATATTACGATACAGATGGTTTCTCTGACGTCACTCGTCACGCTCCCATCAGCCTCTTCGAATGGAATCACAATGGCCGCCTTGATGAGTTGATCCGCTATGCAAATTCAGCTCCAAGATTTCATCCCAAATAAATGTATTAGTTGTTTTAATTCCTCTTCCGTGATGCCGCTATTGGAATCTTCACAAGTTGTAGTGTGTAGTTGTATTCATCCACAGGATTTTGGTTCGGTAATAGTAGTGTTATGTCAAAAAGGTTCCCTTCACTCGGTGTCTGGTTATCTGAGTTCAATTTGGTTCTTCAGTCGTGTCTATATGTAGTGGCAGTTTAATTTAGTATTATTTGATTTAGTTTAAGGTTTCAATGATCGTTATTATATTATTAGTCACTTTATTTTATATTCTTTTATAACTGTTGTAAACTCATCATATATCTTGGTTGTGTTAGTCAAAAATTTCCGTTCACAATTCTCTGAGATGTATTCTGACACGTCTGTCTCGTTTGGCTTTTAACAATCAACTAACTGATTTTTGTTCCTTCATATATAAAATTCTATAAGATTTTGGTATCATTTCATATTGTTTATGAATCAGCTGTTCCTATCAAATAATTCAATCTTATTGAAAAAAAAATATCATATTTTCTATTTAATTGGCTATAAATTATTTGTTTAGTACTTTTATGTAATTCTAATTATATAACAATATTCCTGCTTTTGTTTTACACAAGTTAATACTAAATTTGACCGGTTTTGGTTTGAATTAAGCTTCAGAATTACATTCTTTGAAATTTAACTATAGGCCTTATGTTGATTCACATTGTAACTAAGCGAGATTCCCCTTCTATATTTTTTTTTATATAATTTATAGATTTATTGTTTAATGGAGTCTCTTGTATTACATGCAGTAATTATTTTTATAATTGATAAATATGATTTAATTGTAGTGTGATAATTTATTATGGATAAAATAATAATTTGCTGGTCTGTTAATGAATGTAACGGTAGCGTCTAACTTGAAGTCGAACTCCTCTTCTTTAGAAAAATTTCGTCAGTGTAAGTATAAGTCAAGTGTTGTCTGGACAAGTAAATTAATATAAAGAACACTTTTCACGTACCTGGTTGTCGTACTTGATGTTTAGACGTTCACCGCCACTGAATAAACTGGCAAGTTTCCTTTTTGACCCGTCTAAAATTTATAAACAAGGTTTTATAACACCTTGAATGTTATGTGGACGCCATATGGGGTTTCTTCGAGAAATGTCCCATCAAAAAAAAAACTTCTAATTTTATAATTGTGTATGTTTACTTTTTACTGTTGTTAAATGCTTATTGCATTTAAAATAATTCAAATGGTGTACTGAAAAATTTCTGTTTCAAATGTACCTCAGTGTATGCGATACTGAGGGTTACTTATCTAAATTAAAATAACTGAAAACAAAGTTATGCTGTATAACATTATAGGTTTATTATAACCTCTAAAATCGGATTGAATAAAAATACATTTTTTACATTAATACAATGCGGATCGCAAGTTATCCGTCTACTGACTGGTATAGCTCAGTTAAGCACAATATAAAAACTCTTATGTTTATTAACAAAATTTTAATCTTAGTTGACTAGGTACCTCAAGGGTAAGTTCTTTAAAATACAAAATAGAACGATATTAATTGCTTTTAATAAATACTACTATGATAGTAATTCATTTTTGGCCTCCTTAAAAACTTACAATTGATTACTTGGTTAACGAGAATTTCGTCAGCTTATATTCTAATTAATATTGTAATAAATAATCCTAACACATATATTCTTACGTCGGGTTATTAAACCCTCTAAATAAATGAATACAGTGTTTTCTATGAATAGTTTGATTGTTTTTGCGTCAGTACAAATATGTTAATAGCTACGATCAATGGAAGGCATATAAACAATAAAATTGGTCACCGTAGTACCTTGATTTTTAATCGTATAGATTAAAAATGAACACTTTAACGATCGGATTACATTGATCGCTAATACACTACACTTTAATCGCACTTGGAAACGAGAAATAACCCTCTTGTTATTGATAATGGGTTGCGGCCTTTACAGGTTATGTTAAATTTGCTCGTTCCGAATGCACGCACTGTTTAGAAAGATTCACTATTAACTTTCGATGCACTTATAGACGATGACTCGCCTTTCCAATAGTTAATTTAATAAAATTTATAGTATTTACTACAATTATGTAGTAGATTATTAAAATATAATACAACGCCGAGACGCAACTGGTTAGCTCTTGAAGAATGAAGCGAATGCGAATTTTTTAGCGTCTCTCTGATTATATACCCAGCTTCTCGATCGCCGTTAGGACCAATTTTCGCTAAGTAAACTCTTTTGTGATTGGTACAAAATTATGTCGTAGTGACGTAATGTTTTTTTTAGACACCACCGACGCGTCTTTCGTACCTAACTGTTATTGTTATTAGTATTCACCTGTAATTTCTTAAATCTCGTTAAAAAATGATGCTAACACTAATTATTAAATTATTACAATTCCAATCTTTAAGGTATTATCATCAAATTAAAGCTTAGGTTCTGCTCTTTATTTTGATGTGGCTTAATGCCGGTTTGAACCTAGTTTTCACTGACAATACATAAAAATACCGTTTTGAAACATGGTTTCTTAGTGTCGTCTGCTAATAATGCAAAATGCGACTATTTCCCTATCTTTGACATTTGATTATTTACACCTGTGTTCTCTTTTGAACGTTATCATGAATAAAAATACATACATTATTAAAACTAAAAGCTGTTTATAGCTGAACAATATTGAATCTTAGTATAATTATGATAATACATTATTCTGGAAATTCCTTATTCTCTAATTACATTTTTACATGGCCTACTTATTTTTAAGGCATACAATATTAATTAAGTGGTGGTATTTCACACCTTATTCGTCATATTTACTATTCTGTAAATCTAATGTTAATTAGGGGTCCTGTTTCCCTATTAATTTACTGACATAAACTCGTTTATGCAGGGTCTAGATACAGTTATAGTACAAGGTTTATTACCTGTTTATTATTATTTCTAATTACATCTCATTTAATTGGGAAGTTGCTTATACACATAAGGCTTCCGTTTATGATTATCCTTATTCTATATTGTTACATTTTTGTTGGTAAAGCTAGTCTTTATAGCTCTGTGGCTACAGCTATTATAGTAATAGTCTTTGTTATTTCTGTACCATTGTTCTATTTCTTTCAGCCAAAATGCTGTTATTTGTGATTATCTTATTACAGTCATTGGTTATTTAGTTTATTATATTATAAGACTCTACACATCAATGCCTTGAACTGGCTCACTTGACAGCTTATTTGTGAATTTTGCATGTCCATTAATCATACTCAGTCATTGTGTTTAAGTTGTAGTGTCATGCAGTATATTCATCACTGCTTCTTGGGATCCCTCCTCTTCTTTCTTCTATGCTGGTCCCTTCTCTTCTTTGTTACATCCATTACGATGATTCACTTTATAACTTTAGTGTCATATTTTACCCTTCTGTTGTGTGTTTTGGTTAGGTTAGGTAGGTGTATGTTTATTAAATATTATGTTCTTATATAACATGTAAAAGCTCAATGGCGCTTCCGAACTAGGGACAGTTTGTATAAATTCAAAGTTTGTATAAATTCAAAGTTTGTACAGACCATGTCTACTCGTGAATAAGTGATTTAGAGGTTGAAGCAGAATACGTAATAACTTACGTAACATACGCAGAATAAGATTACGAGGTGTTGATCAATTGTGCATGTTAGATTACAAGTAAGATTTAATAATTATTTAATAGACCAGTAAAATAGAACAATAAAAATGTCTGATAACGAAAAAGAAATTAATTTGATAGACTCGGTTATGAGTGAGAGTGGCCTTGGATCAATGAACTCGTCACTGAGTGTGAGTGAATTAAGGCAGCCAATGCCAACAGCTGACTCAAGCATTCAATCAGTAACTAACGCTGACCTAACCGAATCAATTATAATAAATAATGCTGAAGCAAAATCTACTCCCGTATTGACAAAAACTAAAGAAAAAGAATGGTCAATGAATGATATATTCAACCTGATGCAAACTATGTCTGAAAACATGGTAAAAAATAGTGATTTCATTGTATTAAATAAACGTTTTAATGCCAATGATGAAAAGTTTGATAATAAATTTGATGAGTTAAAAAGCGAAATACATTAACAAAAAATAAAATGTGAACAACAGAATGTTAAAAATGATACTAATTTTAAAGAACTTAAAGAACAAAATATCAAGTTTGAGAAGAGTATAAATGTAGTTTGATTATCTGAGTAATGTACTATGTAAACGTGTTGATGAACGTTGTGAAAATATCAAAGAACAATTGACAGAGTCTGTTAACAAACTAACTATAAGATATTATTTTTTAGTGACTTACCTTTTTAGAAAATCTCGTTGCACTTATATTTTGTTTACATTTGGATTCACCATGTGGCGCTGTTGCCAACATAACATTTTCTATTAGGGTCCAGGTTCGTTTTTAAGCGAGCACAGAAAACAGCATGGGTATTTGAAAATAACAACTCGGATAACATTTGGTTATAAAGACTCGTGTTTAATAATCTGAATATTTTGATTATTGAAATATACAAAACAAGATGGAGTCTTGATCAAATACAAAACAAAATGGCGGCGATGTATTTTCGCTGCATTAACTCTAAGTCAATCTCAATTACATACATATTTGTTATCTTCAATTTCCTAATTTTTTATCAAATGAAGTTAGGAACATACTGCAGTCTAATATTTATATTGTTATGTAAACTGGGTCACGTAACGTGAACCAATGCCTCGTGTTTTTTCTATATGTGCCGGCACATGCACACACACACACACACATGCTCCCCACCAATTATTTTAAAGGTACATTCTTTTATAAATTTTAAATGAGCTCAAAAGTTAAAGCGTTGTGATTGAAATTTCGATATTGGTTACTTTCCTGAATTCATGTGCTCGAAGACCAGCTCAGACGTCCCTCATGGTCACGCAGGTGTTATGCAGACTTATTAACTGTTTCTGTCTCCTTTCCCACTACACCACTGATTCTAATTTACATGTTATGTTGTTATTCTTTCTTACTCAATGATGCATCGATTTCGGCAATACAATTTGCTATGTTGAATGTTTTCCAACTTTATATTACTGTAGCTTCTGAATTTTCTTCGATGGAGTTCAAAATTCGTTTTAAACATCTTCTTGTGTAGTAGGCTTTGAACGTAGCTATGATTCCTTGATCTAGCGGTTGTTTTAGTGACGTCGTATTCGGGGGTAGAAAAACCACTTCAATATTGGGATGGGCCTCTTTTAAACTAGATGGATGGCAAGATGCATTATCAACTATGAGGAGAACTTTGAAACCAAGGTTTTTATATGAGAGGTATTTTTCCACCTCATGAATGAAGCAGTCATTAAACCATTCGAGAAACAATGCACTAGTTACCCATGCTTTCTTATTTGATTTCCAGAAAACAGGCAACTCGTTTTTATTTTTGTCTTTGAGAGGACGAGGATTTTGCGATCTATAAATCAGCATAGGCTTTACCTTAAAATCGCCTGATGCGTTGGCACATAACAGAAGAGAAACTCGGTCTTTTGCAGCCTTGAAACCTGGAGCTGAACGTTCTGTTTTGGACAGAAAAGTTCTACTCGGCATTTTCTTGCAGAACAACCCTGTCTCGTCAGCGTTGAACACTTGTTCTGGATGATATCCTCCAGTTTCAATAATTTTAGCAAGTTCTTCCAGAAATTATTTAGCATTTACATGATCTGCGGAAGCCGATTCGCGAACTAACTTAATGTTGTGCAAACTATGCCTATGTTTGAAATTGTCAAACCAACCTTTACTCGCCTGGAAGTTAAACGATGATTCAGAAGGATCCAGGTTGATAAGGTCATATATTTTTTTAGTTTTGGCCCGTATCAAAGCTGAACTTAGCGGAAGTTTCTTCTGGTTCATATCTTCTATCCAGACACTTAACACTTTTTCAGTTTCTTCCAAACACTTGTTCCGCACTTGAGATACGGTTTTTGCACTGATTGGAGCACTTGCTGCAACACTGTCTCTTATAGCCTTTTCATTTGTTTTAATAGATCTAACAGTAGACTCGTTTAATATCAAAAAAGCGACCTACAGCAGATGCACTTTCTCCTGCTCGTAGCCTATCTAATATTTTAATTTTTTTGGAAAGGTGCAAAACCTTTTTCACTCTTTTCACTGGAGGCGGCGTCATGAACCTTTTGTCACTCACGCTTACTAACAACTGAGAGAAATGTAAACAGAGGGGTACATAAACCGTAGCCTAGTCTATTTTCTCAGAATTGTTTACACAATGTGTGCGGCATGGAGTCAGCCGGAATTCTCGGAACCGGCTACACAAAGAAAGTCTACTCATACCCCTTAAACAATTTTATTTACGTATTTTGCAGGTGGTCTTATTGTTTTTTGTAAGCTTGATTAGTACAGTATTATAATATTCTAATGAAAACAAAAATCAATTTAATACAATATTTTTTTTAATCCGCGAATAACCAAGTTGCGTATATGCGAATGTTAAATTTGTTTCTCATTAGTAGGTTCGCGAATAGTTAAGTTTCGCGAATGTTAAGGGATTACTGTATTATTTTTTAGTGACTTACCTTTTTAAAAAATCTCGTTGCACTTATATTTTGTTAACGTTTGGATTCACCATGTGGTGCTGTTGCCAACATAACATTTTCTATTAGCGTCCAGGTTCGTTTTTAAGCGAGCACAGAAAACAGCATGGGTATTTGAAAATAACAACTCGGATAACATCTGGTTAAAAAGACTTGTGTTTAATAATCTGAATATTTTGATTATTGAAATATACAAAACAAGATGGAGTCTTGATCAAATACAAAACAAAATGGCGGCGATGTATTTTCGCTGCATTAACTCTAAGTCAATCTCAATTACATACATATTTGTTATCTTCAATTTCCTAATTTATTATCAAATGAAGTTAGGAACATACTGCAGTCTAATATTTATATTGTTATGTAAACTGGGTCACGTAACGTGAACCAATGCCTCGTGTTTTTTCTATATGTGCACACACACACACACACATGCTCCCCACCAATTATTTTAAAGGTACATTCTTTTATAAATTTTAAATGAGCTCAAAAGTTAAAGCGTTGTGATTGAAATTTCGATATTGGTTACTTTCCTGAATTCATGTGCTCGAAGACCAGCTCAGACGTCCCTCATGGTCACGCAGGTGTTATGCAGACTTATTAACTGTTTCTGTCTCCTTTCCCACTACACCACTGATTCTAATTTACATGTTATGTTGTTATTCTTTCTTACTGATTGAAATGTTCACATTTTAGTTACATTTTTATCACTTTAAATACTTTCGCTGGCAATTGCTGACCAGCAGATTTTACAGCGTGCTGTTGCACGGACGGTGTTGTGTCGACTGGGCAGACAACATGGCGTATATTCCACTAGTGGAAGGGTTAATACGTCACCAAATCTATTGTTCTCTGGCGGTGACGGCTTTGTTTTACAGCTCAACGATTACGTTTTTATATTTTTGATGACATTTTTTAGGAGTGTCCGGTTGTTGCTGTGTCTGACTTGCTGCCAATCGGCACGTAGACCAGCTGACCTTGAGGCAATTCGTCGTTACATATTGCGTTGTAGTATATTGGGAAACTTTTATCCTCACTCTCGTTAATGTTGGAAATACAATAAAATTATTTTTGTCATGTACCTAAATTCCTTTACGGACCTAATGTACCGTTACAAGTCTATGAACAAGCAATTAGAGTGCCGTGTTTCTGATATAAAAAATAAGAATAACGGAGATATATGTGTTGATAGTGGGGGTGTTAGTTTAAATGAAAAACAGGTGGCGGTAGACAAGGTGAGTAATAACGATAATTATAATAATTAGTTAACAAGTGATAACAATGATATAATTAAAAATGGTGATGTAATTGAAAATGTGGTATCAGAGAGTGATACACTGAATAATGATAGTGACGATGAGAGTTTAGTAGGAGTAGAAATTAGTGATGAGGTAATAGTTGTTAATTGAGAGAGAGCGTGAAGAGAAGTTAGGTGAGTATGGAGGGCAGAGAGCAAATTTTCCCTGTGGTATAAGTGGAGTAAAGACTCCACATGTGTTTTATGAGGACGAAGGTTCCTCCAGAGGTTATGTGGGAGACATGGTGTCTCCAAATGGTCCTTTAAGTTTTTGTGGTGATGTACCTGGTAAAGTCAGGAAGTATTTTAGTGATTTTGTGTTTCCCTTTGCATGGAATGAGATAGTTCAGGGGAGTTGTGAGAGGTATTGTGATGAGAGAGAGAGAAAGAGAGAGATAGAGATTTTTTAGATTAATAGAGGTTATGGAATGTTAGTGCAGAGTTTAGATATTGAGAGAGGTGAGAAAATTGACTTAACTTGTACAGTTATGGATATAGTAGAAGAATATGATAACATAAATTACCTTATGTTGACCAAAAATACTGACGGAGACAGGACGAAAATTACCAAGGTAGACGGGTTTTATGAAATAATGGGAGACAAATATGTAGTTAATTACTGTATTAATATAATTAACAAAAATAGTCATTACAATAATAATTATAATGTAATGTATGTCGATAAGAATGAGTTGTGTTATAAATACATCAGGTTAATATATGATGATGGGGGTTAAATAAAAAAAATCAGTGAATGGACATTTAAATATTTTAGTTTATGGTGACGATCTGGCTAGATTATGAAATGAGGTGTGGTAAACAGAAAAATAATGACAAGAAATTGTAAATAAATATATAGTGAAATTAATTGTGTTCGTGTTGTAAAATATATTTTATGTAAACAATGTGTGTATGTAGTAGAAATTGGAGGTAATCATAATAATAATATTTTGGCAGAGTAAATAAATAATGAGAGTTTGTAATAAATGAATTGTAATTGTTTTGGAGTAATGTAATTAAAATAACTTGTGTTTTAAATCGTTGATTGAATTAAAGAATTTGAGATTAATTAATTAATTAATGTTGTATAATTGAATTTTGCTAATGAATTTAATTGTTTCTGAGAATTGAACTTTAAAATAAATAGTAAATGAATAAATGTAAAATGTGTTAAGTTGTGGAGTTATATGATTGTTATGTTTCAGAAAGTACATATGGTTGTACGTGATATTTGTGTGATGAAGGTTTATAATTTTGTGTCTATGACAGTAACCATGTGTTCATTCAATTGAGTGATGTAATGTAAGTATGAAGTTTATAGTGCAATTTAAATAAAGTAAAATGTTTGATGTTTGAATAATAAATTTTAAATGAGTTTTAAAGGTTTAAATAAAATAAAATGATAAAACCAATTTGATGCAGTTATGAATTTTCTAAGGTAATTCTCAATGGTTAACTTAATGAAAAATGTTGTAAAAGATAAGAGTTTGGGTGATAATTATTTAAATAAGGCATTTAAGTTAGGCTGAGTCAATTTTAAATGGGTGTTAGATGAAATAAGAATTTTGGAATAAAAGTAATACAGAAAGGAATATTAGTAGGGACACAGTAGCGATAGTGCATATATGTAGAGTAATGGGAGTAATGTAAGTGGGGAATAAATAGATTATGGTGAAATTTTGTAGTGAGGGTGGTGTGGTAAGCAGTCCTCAACGCAAGACGTTGTGGCAGGAGGTGAATAGTTTTAAATGGGGTTTGACGGAGTTACCTGGGAAAAGGCCAGGAACTAATAAGGGAAGGAGTATAAGGGAGGGAACACACATCCTAAGTACAAAGAGGGTATTGGGTATTTTGTAATAAGAGTAGAATGATTCAAGGTGAGCTAGAGTAGTAAGTTAAGGGAGGTAAATATTTTTGAGAGATTGGTGTCACCCTATGTAAATCTGTTAGTGAGTGTTAGAGTCAGAAGGGGGGTAGAGTTGTGGATAAATTAGATCGTTGTGGATAACGGATAATCACCCAAACCAATTGATAATGAAAATAATTAATAGAAATTCATAATTGAAGTGTAGTAATGAAATGTAACAAGATAAAGAGTTAATAGAATTTGAAACTAAAACTAAATTTTGAAATGTTTGTAATTTTATTCAGATGCAGATTAAATGTTTATTTTAATGAAGTGAAAGAGAGTAAATCTTTTTTATTAAATGGTCAATTAAGTTGTAATTAAAGATTCAATCGTTAGTTGGTGATAGCCTATGTAAGTAGGAATAGATTATTTCAAAGGAATAAGTAAATATTTTGTTGTACTCACTATTTTAGGTTAAAGAAAGTCAAAGTAGGGAAAGTTAAGAAAGAAATGTATGGTGTTAAAACACACAACCAAGACTAGAAATTTCATGCAATGCAAATTGTAAATTTTAAATGTAACTATATCATAAACAAATATATCTTTTACTTGTGATTCCCCAACTTTCGGGTGGTCATGGAGTCACCGAACCCTGACCGTGGATTTGGATTATTGGTAGCAAGCATGGTTAGGCAGATTGTGTCCTAGCCATACTTGTTATTATTTTCAAAATTGGTGAATTTAGAAATGAACCGGGGAGGGGGGCCAATTCAGGGGAATCACCAAACTATGGAACAGCGGCTATCATCATAGGGGGTGATAGTGCCGTGTTAAGGGTGTGTAAATCATTATAGTAGGATTGCTGGTGTCCTCGGACATCAGTAATGCCGAATTTTTTTTATAACGCTGAACCAAGAACGGTATAGGCAGCATCTATACCCTATATATTTATATAAACTTCAGTTCTTGGGGATGCTAATGGGCATTACAGTCCACCCTCAGGAAACAATAGTGTGTGTGGAAAAGGAGCTGGCCGTTACAAGCCAGGGGCACAGATAACGCATCTGTGCATAAGGCAAATGCTCGATCCGGTTTATCCGGCGGGTGGTTACCTAATTGTAACTGGGTATAAGGGGGGAATTAAGAAAAGTGATGTAGTAGTAGGAGTAACTGAGCAATCAGTGAGAGGGTGACGACCTCTGTAAACAGCGGGCCGATCAATTTCACTTACTCTAAAGAGAGAGCTGGTGGTTGATGACCCAGTTCCTGTTCAGTAACAGTTGCTATAACTATGATTAGATGATTAGTGATGTATTTCACTTATGAGAACAAACGATTTTAAGTGCTAGGTTCAATTGTAAGGATTCTAAATCCACCAGAACATTTTATGATTGTAATTATATAATTTTGTGTATTTGTGTTAGTTGTATGGAGTGTGTCTAGTGTAAGGTCATTCACCTGACCATGAGACATCAGCTGATGACTGGTGTGAACTGTATACTGGCCAATGTAATCAGGTCATAGATTCTTTCGATAATCAATGTAGTTTTATTTTATAAATTTTCTTTCTATTAATTGTCAGAATACATGGTTAATAAAATAATATTACAGTTTACTACATTATTTAAAAAAAAAAAAAAAAAAAAAAATTTATTTGTTTTGAGGTACAGTCTGTTGTGTTTTCATGTTCAAGATATACTGCTAATTATGTGCATTGCTAATGTATTAACTGATTTAAATTGTTCATATTATATGTGTTGTAAACAAATGTAGTGATAAGGGAATTTATGATAAAATAAGGTGTTCATTTTATTTTGTTTATTATGATTGTTAATGTCTAGGTAAGAGTAGATATAAAATAAATTCATTTAAAGGATTTTGGAATTTTAAAAGTTATGATTAAATTCATTAATTGAAGTAAATAATATGAATTATCATAAAAGGGAATTTTTGATAAGGGACATGGGTTTATTGCATTATTTGAACAAAAGTTAAACAGTTTAATTCTTTAAAATATAATCCGAGAAATGAAATTGAATATAAAATGTTTTTGTGAATTTTAGATCGAGAAGTAGGATGTAGATGTTGTGTTTAATATAATAATGAGTATGTGTATGCACCCAGTACTTGCTAAAGGCAACCCAGTGTGTATGTAAGGGGAGATATATCGGTTGAGGATCTGGTATGGTATAAAGCCAGTTTTGGAGTTTTATTCAGAATGTTACAAGGTTAGGTGGTACTATGGTGAGTACCGGTCCGACTTTATGGTGTTGGGATCTCGCACAGAGAAGTCCGGTAATCTCGTTCAGGTGTAGCCGTAGTCGCCGGGCTAGGGGGGTAGTTTACCCATGACGTGTTAAGAATTAAAGGGGGGTTGTTGGCGCCATATCCTCACTGATCCTCTTAGGGTTTAGCAATGATAGTTTTTCTGTTTCAGCAGAAAACCTCTCATTGGGGGGGGGGGGTATTGTAACGGGGCAAAAGGGGTGAAACCAATTTTAATTATTTTAAACCAATCTTGGTACTCTTCAGTAACAGTCAGTACAAGGTACGCCTTGGGAATTGGGACCAAGAATACGGTGAATTGACTGTAGCTTCGAGGCTGGTACGGCTCGGCATTGGAATGCAGATTGTCAGCGAGGGAGCGTACGCGCCTCCAAACGCGCGCTCAGGCGGCCAATGTTCCCATGGTTTGGGCACGTCTGAAAAAGTACCTCAGCGCTGTGCACGCCGAGAACAAAGCAGTCGGCAAATAACATCTTAAAGTAACGGACGCGAGCAGTGGTGTGCGTTGCCGGCCGGGCACATTTTTCATCTTGCCCGCAAATAAAATGTGAAAGTAAGTCAGGCAGTCGACTAAAAAATATCCTCCTGGCCGGATGAATACATTAGGCTCGCGAACCGATCTCTATTAAAACTTTTAAAACTATGTACTAAATACAGCAAATAGTAGTGAAAAAGGAGTGCAAACTACAATTAAAATGTAGTACAGTGTAAACTACGAATAGTGAGAGCAATTCTAATTAGTGAGAACATATTTCGGAACAAATATGAACAAAAAACCGGACTGAGACACATGCCTGAGGCGACCACAGGAAAGTAACAAAATTTATAAATCAACAATTGCTATTCAAATAACTCAAACTAAAGTCATAAAAATGAAGAGATCTCTTAATTAAAAAAGGGGGTAAAATGTGTGAAAGTGAGAATGAGCAAATACTGGGTTGTCTTATAAAGTAAGAGAAATATTTCATTTAATTATACTAAGTAAATATGTTATTTTTTTTGTTATGTAAAAATCAGTAAAGAATTTTTTAAAAAAGAAAAAAGAGTAGTATAAAGAATGTTTAATAAAATTTGAATGAGTTAACCAATGCAGTGAGAGTGATTATTACGAAATTAAACCCTAAATCACTTATAGGTGCGAGTTCACATGAAGACTCTGGCCCGATGCAGGTAAGGGATTTGTAATTGGGTAGGTGTATGTTTATTAAATATTATGTTCTTGTTGAAAATGTTTTCAGCTGTTTTTATTAGTTTTATTGTTTGTTCAAGATATTTTTCTGTTGGGTCTTTATTTAATTGTATGCAATCATTATTGTTGATGAAATCTCGTAGTCTGTTTTGTCAATAATTAATGTTGCCTGGCTTTTGTCTGCTTTTGTTATGATTAAATTGTCGGTATGTACTTTATTTTTAATTTCTTTTGTCTTGTTATCCTGATTTTGTTTAGATTTGTTTTTTATTTCACTTGTGATTATTTTTTTAATTATATGTGTCGCTACTGTTCGTTTTTCTTCTTGTCTATTGTCTTGTATTAGGTTAATGGCAAATTCTGTTTCTACTATTAAATTTTCTAGGTTTTTGTTTATGTTTTGAGTTAGGTTAGTTTTTGACATATTGTTTAAAAATTCTGTTTCTTTTTTGTTAAATTCTGTGTTGCTTAAGTTAATGGTTCGAGGATAAAATGTGTATTTATTTTTGTTATTTTGTTGTTCTTGATTTTTGTTGTGTTGTTTTAATGTGTTGAGTTTTCTGTTTATAGTATTTGTTTTTTTTTAAGATTTTATTTTGAAAAATAAAAAAATGTCTGACTCTAACACTCACTGACAGATTTACATAGGGTGACACCAATCTCTCCAAAAAATATTTGCCTCAATTAACTTCTCTAACTTCACTTAAATCATTCTCCTCTTATAACAAAATACCTGCTACCCTCTTTGTACTTAGGAGGTGTGTTCCCTCCCTATACTCATTCCCTTATTAGTTCCTGGCCCTTTCCAGGTAACTCTGCCAACGCACATACGGTTCACCTCCCGCCACAACGCCTTTCGTTGAGGACTCCTTATCACACCACCCCCTTTACAAAATTTCACCACCATCTATTTATTCCCCAATTACATCACTCTCATTACTCTACATATATGCACTATCGCTACTGTGTCCCTACTATTACCCGTTTCTGTCTTACTTATATTCCCAAAAATCTTATTTCGTCTAACACCCATTTAAAATTACCTTTGACTGACTTAAATGCCTCATTGAGATAATTATTATTACCCTAACCCTATCTTTTACAACATTTTACATTAATTTAATCATTGAAAATTACATTAGAAAACTCATAACTACCTCAAATTAACTTCACCATTTAATTTAAACCTTTGAAACTCATTTAAAATTTATTATTCAAACATTAAACATTTTACTTGATTGAAATTGCATTATAAACTTCATACTTACATTACATCACTCATATACTCGAATACAACATGATTGCTGTCATAGACACAAAAAATATAAACATTTATCACCACCAAATAATGTACATAACTCCATGTATCTTCTGAAACATAACAATCATATGACTCCACAACTAAACACATTTTACATTTATTCATTTACTATTTATTTTCAAGTTCAAATCTCAGAAACATCATTTAAATTCATTATCAAAATTTATTTGTATAACAATCATTAATCAATTAATTCATCTCAAATTATTTAACTCAATTAGTTTTTTAAAACACAAAGTTATTTTAATTACCTTACTCCAAAACAATTACAATTCATTTATTACAAACTCTCATTATTTATTTAGTCTAATAAATTATTATTATTATTATTATTATTATTATGAAATCGATTTCTACTACATACACATCTTGTTTACCTAAAACACCTGTTACAATACAAACACGATTAATTTCACTATAAATTTATTTACAATTTTTTTTGTCATTATTTTTCTGTTTACCACACCTCATTTCATAAGTTAGCAAGGTCATAACCATAAACTAAAATAATAAAATGTTCATTCACTGATTTTTTATTTAACCCCCATCATCATACATTAACCTGATGTATTTATAACATAACTCGTTTTTATCTACATCCATTACATTATAATTATTATCGTAATGACTATTTTCGTTAATTATATTAACACAGTAATTAACTACATATTTGTCTCCTATTATTTCATAAAACCCGTCTACCTTGGTAATTTTCGTCCTGTCTCCGTCAGTATTTTTGGTCAACATAAGGTAATTTATGTTATCATATTCTTCTACTATATCCATAACCATATAAGGTAAGTGTTTATCATCTACAGCGGTATCATCAAAATCATCCATCTTTATTTCACAAGGTAAGTCAATTTGCTCACCTCTCTCAATATCTAAACTCTGCACTAACATTTTATAACCTCTATTAATCTCAAAAATCTCTCTCTCTCTCTTTCTCTCTCTCATCACAATACCTCTCACAACTCCCCTGAACTATCTCATTCCATGCAAAGGGCAACACAAAATCACTAAAATACTTCCTGGCTTTACCAGGTACATCACCACAAAAACTTAAAAGACCATTTGGAGACACCATGTCTCCCACATAACCTCTGGAGGAACCTTCATCCTCATAAAACACATGTGAAGTCTTTACTCCACTTATACCATAGGGAAAATTTGCCCTCTGCCTTCCATACTCACCTAACTTCTCTTCACGCTCTCTCTCAATCTCATTAACAATTACTACCTCATCACTAATTTCTACTCCTACTAAACTCTCATCGTCACTATCATTATTCAATGTATCACTCTCTGATACCACATTTTCAATTACATCACCATTTTTAATTATATCATTGTTATCACTTGTTAACTCATTATTAGAATCACTACCGTAATTACCACTTACCTTGTTATTAACTATCCGAGTTACTTTACTTTTAATCTGTTCCTCCACTGACTCTATCACTTGTTCCTTAAATGTCATTAACTGTTCATTTATTTCGTTTACGATCTCACTCTTTATACCACTGACTCTGGTATTTATTTCATTAAACTTAGCATCAAACCTATTATTCTGTTCATTCCATTTACTGTCATTAATATCAAAACGTTCGTTAATCTCACCCCTCAATTCATTAAATTTTTCATCATTAACATCGAAACGTTTATTAATATCGTTACTTATTTCATTAAATTTAGTGTCAAATTTATTATTTTGTTCATTTAATTTACTGTCATTAATATCAAAACGTTTATTGATGTCGCTACTTATTTCATTAAACTTAGTGTCAAAACTATTAGACATTTGATTAGACATTAGAGTCAGCTGCATGGAAGTAGTATCGTCAAGGTCACTCACTTTCACTGCTGCTCCCTGTCACCTCCACGCCCCTCGCCCAGCGTTGTTGCCGGCTAGTACAGTGTGTAGCGTTTTAGCAGTGTTACGAAAACAAATTTCATACATCCACATTATATTCTTCGTTTCAAATTTATTTATGCGTATCGCGTAAATGAATTTGTTTTATCAGGAATAATTAGTTGTGGGTAACACTACTCAGTTAAATTCTGGGCGCCAGTATTTGAGCTCTAAAAATTTGTGTGAGTCGGCAACATATTTTTTTTTGTCGCGTAAATATCTACAGAATTTCTATCTTTGCGTTTCTTCTGTTTCTTTGGCTTTTTTTTTGTTACGATTTGCAGTTCTTTGAAACTACTATTTATACTGCGCTGGTTTTTCTTATGTTAGAATCTAAACCTTTTAGCAATACACACCCTAACTTTACGAAGTACCATTAGGTCAGTTATTTTGTGATTTCCGTACAGTGCACTTACTTATTAAAGTTTTACTGTTTTCTTCATGGGCGGTTATCCTACAGACTGACAGTTGTCTGAGAACGCTGACCTTGCCTGCTGTTGTCGCTTTAATTTTTTCATACTCACGGTCTTTTCCCTTTTGTAAATGAATCTGTTTTTGTTCTCTACACGGTCATTCCTAAGCCATATGGTTCGGAAGTTCTGTTAGGTATATGTACACATTTGGTATGCACATTGAGTATACCCTGTCGGCATGTCTTTTCGGTAAATATTGCTGTCTGACACTTTTATGAATGCCTTTGTCATTTTATAATCCCCTCAAAAATGTGTATGTTTACTACCCGCGCTACTACCTTTCTTCCGTTGCACAAAGATAAATAGGACTGAGCAATTTCTGTAAACAAAATTGTCGCTGTTGTGACAAAAGCCAATCCCATTTCAGTTACAGTACCCCATTCCAAGTAGGTTGGGTGGACGAGGTGAGGAAGAGACGAACATCCAAAATATTTATCGTCCTTAGTATTGTTGACAGACATTTTGTGCGTTTCATGTGAACGGTTGACGTCTTTATTGTAGACAGTGTGTGTATTAGTTTATTTCAATAATTTGTATTTATTATGAGTGATATTGAGGAACAGTATCCTACATTTAGTTCGAGTACAAGCAGCGGTGGTGTACGTGCGGGCCGAGAGGACATTAGAAAACAAAGTAAAGTCATCATAGGAAACGTTTACAGGTTTTTTAAAAATCTTGCGTATAATGAAGAAGCCAGGAGGAACATAAACTTTGCACAAGTTCGAAAATTGACAGCGGAAGCTTGTGGCATTTCTGAACAGTCGGTGCAACGTATTAGCAATACCGTTGCTTCGGCAGATGATCAAGGCGTGAGTGTTGTGTTCAGTTCTCCAAGGAAAGGGTATAAACGGGAACACAAAAACACTGAACTGGACGATTTTAATAAACAAATAGTCCGCAGGACCGTACTAGAATATTACGACCGAGGGGAATACCCCACTGCAAGCAAAATTCGAGCTGATCTCTGTCAGAAAATCAATTATTCTGGTTCAGAAGCCTCCGTACTTCGCCTTCTGAAAGTGCTTGGTTTTAAATTTAAGAAGTGCAACGATGGACGAAAATTTTTAATGGAGCGCAGAGACATTGCTGCCTTGAGAGCGAAGTTTTTGAGAACCATGCATATACATCGTACGGAGGACAACAGGCCTATAATTTATTTGGATGAAACCTGGATATCACAGAATCATACGAATAAATACATCTGGCAAGACTCCAGAGGGAACGGTGGGCTGAAAGTACCTACTGGTAGAGGTGGCCGGCTGATTATTGCACATGCTGGATCCGCAAGTACAGGTTTCATAGCAGGTGCCAAACTTGTCTTTCGTGGCAGTAAGCATTCAGCTGCATCTGACTACCACACAGAAATGAATGCTGAAGTTTTTAAGACCTGGTTTGTTGGTATGTTGCGCTCCTTGGAAGAAGGCTCTGTCATCGTGATGGATAATGCCAGCTATCATTCTGTACAAATAGATAAACCACCATGTTCAAACTGGCGTAAAGCGGATATCATGGAGTGGCTGCGTAAGAAGAGAATTTCATTTTCCACAGCTGAAACCAGGGATGAACTTCTTTCTAAAGAAGAGATCCGAACGGCCAAGAAGACGTACGAATTGGATCAACTGGCAAATGAAATGGGACATACAGTAGTGCGCCTGCCACCATATCATTGTCAGTATAATCCGATCGAGCTGATATGGGCCCAAGTTAAACGGTATGTTGCAAACAAGAATACGACTTTCAGATTGGCCGATATTGAACAACTTGCACACGAAGCTTTGGACAGGATAACTCAGGAAGACTGGGAGAAGTGCGTAAGACATGCGGAGGCACTACAAGAAGCCGATTACTCAAAGCAGTGCACGAGAGACACCACAGTGGAGCCCTTCATCATACACTTACGTGTGAGTAGTGACAGCGAACCTGAGTCCAGTGAATCCGAAGACGAATAAGGCAGGAGTGTTAAAAAGTGTATATAGGTGGTAAACGTGTCTATAGCGAAGCGTAGTATTTTCTATTTTTATTGAAACATAAAAAACCGTGTGTGCGTGTTTTCTTCAGGAGTGTTATGAATGTGCTCTGTGCTATCACTTTGCAAAGTGATAATTGTGTGACTAACCCTATTTAAGGTGAGTTTTTCAACATACTGCTTATTTATAATAGTCATAAGGAATTCTATAGTTCATAAAATAAGGAAAATTTTAATTATAAAATTAGTAAGGACAATGCATAAAATATAGAATTATAAATTTAAATTCTATATTTAAAGATTTAAGTTAAAATATATATATATATATATATATATATATATATAAATAAATAAGGAATTTTAAATTTATTTCATGAGACATTTGTATTTGTTGTTTATAAAATTATCCTTATTTTCTTAAGAAATCCAATTCGTTTCACGTTTATACATACCATTATTTTTATGCTACTTGTGCATGTAACATCTTATAGTATAGTTCTAATTTTTTTACTTAATTAATAAGCAGCGCAGGAAATAAAAATAGAATATTTTTCTGAGTCACGAATAGTGCGGTGTCTTCAATAATTAAATGGGGCAAGCTTAAGACACAGGATGCGTATAAAATTCGTTCAAACAAACTATAGCTGACGCGTCGAATTGAATGTTATGTATAAGATACGGAAATTAATTGTTAATTAATTATTAACAATATATTAATTGTGATGTAATTATTATTAAGAATTATTGACAATGTAACAATGTACTCTAATGCATGTATTACAAACTTTCTCACTTTGTTATATTCTTTACATTAAGTAGGCTTACTTACTAGTGTAGCATTTTTCGGAAGAAAGGGAAACTGTTGCTTAGTGGCAACGCTGTAAGTAAGCGGTGTGACCTTGACGATACTAGTTCCATGCAGCTGACTCTAGTTTAATTTCCCCCATTATCTCACGAAACCAATTTCTCGTTTTGTCATCAGTTTTATTACTTTCCCTACACGAGACGGGAGTTGAATGAACTCTCACCTCGCCCATAACAGCTGATTCTGTCCAGCTTTCTTTATCTACTATAGGAGTTTCTGACTGCATTTCTGATTCACTTATAACAGTTGAGTCAGACAAACTGACTTCGTTTTCCGTATTTTCCATTTTTATGAATTTGATTATTCTTTAATCAAATAATTAATTACTTATTTATTATCTAAACAAAATCTCATAACTTCTACTCACAGTATTTTACGTCTTAACCTCTAATCACAAATCTCGTAAATTTTACTATTACAAAAAGTGCCTACTATCACCACCTATTTCGTACTTCAAATCAGGCCTAAACCCATATGAATAAATTCATCTGAGTTATACTGGCAGGGAACGCCATTTGTTACGTTCTATTACTTTACCAATTTCCACCACGTGACTTCTACTTACCTCGAGCGATCTTTTTACGCATTCACCATGATTACACGCTACCCTGACTTACCAAAACAGAAGACTCCAAATTACTTACAGGTCGCCACCAATATCTTTAAAGGACAGATATGGAGACCTTAAAACACTTTCACTTACTTACCAGGTTCGTTAGGCGAAATTTTCCATACGGGATAGGTGATGTTAATTTGGCGTAATAAATGACTTAACGCATTGTTACGCTAGTAATCCATTTTATTTATATTCATTTTAGAAGTTAATTATTCTGTTCGTAACTCTTAACAGTTCATCAAATTCTTTACTTTATCAACTCTCTACAATATTATACTTTACAATTAAGAAAACAAAATTTACTACTTCCACTAATCGGTATACCTTTTATTTTTATTAGACAATTGCCACATTTCTTTTATATTCTTTCTTTCAACATATTAGGTACTCGTTTTTACTGCTCCTTTTACTTTATTTTTGAAAATACAAAAATATTGTTTATTACCACCTTTCTAGAAAAAACACATATTGAAAAAAAACCAAAAAAAAAACAACTTAAACTATTGTAACTCTATTTTTTAAGACAACCCAGCTTGCTCACACACTCATTCACGCTTGTTACCCCATTTATTTTTGTTTTATTAAAAACAAGAGATCTCTTTTTTCATTTTAATTTTGAATTTCAGTTTTTTATTTTAATTGAAATGATAGGTTTACTTCCCTGTTGTAGTAATGTAGAGCGCGTGTCGAAATCAGTCCACTTTAGTTCACTTGTTTATTCCGAAAGTTAAATTTGGAGCACTGATGACTATCTGCCTTTCACTATTTTCCGCTACATACTTTATCACACTTTTACTGGTATCACTTTATACTCCATTTATTACATACTTTGGAATTTTACTACGTTTTCGGCCCCTTCGGCCGGTCCGTCTACATTTTGTAATGTATCTTAGGCGGACCGCGCGATAATGCAACTGTGCGCGTTAGATGTTATTAGCCGACTGTGTTTGTTCTCAGCACACCGGGCGAGAAAGAATGTACCTGCGCGTGCCCAATAGCCTGAGAACATTGGCTGCCTGAGCGCGCACTTGGGGGCACGTACGCTCCCTCGTTGACAATTTTGCATTCCTGTGCCGATGCATATCAGCCGCGAGTATACAGTTTATTCACCAAATACTCTTTGTCACAATTCCCAATGCGTAACTTGCACTGATTGCTACCGAATAGTATCATTTAAATGGATTGGTTTACCGTTTAAAATGATTAAAAATAGTTTACCCCTTTTGCCCCGTTACAATAAATAATAAAATGACAAAGCTAACAGAACACATACATTAAAATAGCATACAAAACTAACAAAATAATCTACAAAAACTAAATAACCCACACAACAAAGCTAATACAACAACCAATGGTATATACAAAATTGAATGCTAAGATTGCAATAAATGTTATATAGGACAAACAAAAAAACAACTGAAAAACGTCATTTTGAACACCTAAACACATACAAAAAACCAGAAATATACACATCTAATTTGGCCACACATGCAATAAACACTGGACATGAATTCCCAAACATAACTAACATGACACTAATAAAACACATACCACACAAAGGCACCATAATGAACATTTGGGAAAATATACAAACATAAAACACAAAACAAACTAATACCTGAACAAATACAAAATATACAACAATACAAAACATGACACAATTTTCAAAGCACTCAACATCGAAAATACACAAAATACTAATACATACACCACAATCACCACACACAATAAAACCAAGTTAAAGTACCAGAAGCCAACAGGAAGCCACAATAACAACCAACCAACACACATGTACTTCACCAGAAACAAAATCCGAAAGGCTGAGGATGGGTACAAAATGGTACCCGAAACATGTTCCTAATAAGGAAAGAAATATCTTGAGGTAAATTCATTATAAAAATTAAATATCACACACACACACACACACACACACACACACACACACACACACACACACACACACACACACACACACACACACGCACACACACACATATATTTAAGTTGTGTATATACGTTTGCTATTTATTATACATACAAAATATTATATCCACTCAGTGTTAAATGAAAGTACATTTACTGACCTGAACCAAATTTAATACTGTAATGGCGTCAACATCAAAACATTTTACTGTATCAGAATTAGAAATATAACATAGCAGCTTATTATCAGTAGGTATATCATCAAAAACAATTAATTTCTTCAGATATAGTTTATTAATTGGTTTAAAACTGCTGGTCTGGACTTTCAGAAACTTCTTCTCCTTCTCTGTAACAATAAACATTTAATTTCCTACATCCTCTAAAAAAAAAATATACAAACAGTAACAAGTTACAAACAATAATTTATTAACAACATGCTATCTCACATTCATGCCCAACAAACACTAATAATTTAATTTTAAAAAGTATGACTGATAAAGTACTTAGTTATTAATTTTTATTACAGAGTACATCGGCTGTAATCTGATATTTTCCTAAGTTTTCACTTAGTTTACTTTAGCATCTGTTTCCTACAAAGTAATATATCTACTTTATAATAGTGCAGCGGCGAAGCGTCAGGGGGAGACAAGGTAACAATGTCTCCTCAAATAACTTCCTCACAAAGTAATTAATATTTATTAATGAATTAAGTTGCCTAAGTTATTCAGAATGGGTATAAAACTAATTTAAGATGTTAAATTTTACATAACATGACACGATCATGATCCATGGAACCTTGCTGTGCGATGCAACTTACGCAGACTATCAGGGTAGACATTACTTGAAATGTCTTTTTAGCTAGACTGGCAGTGAGGGGGGGCTTCTGTGGATGACAACGGGAGAGGACTTGGGCGTGCAGCACAAAAATGCGTCCCACACATCCATCAGAAGACATGTCTCCTCCACACTGACTAGCATGTAATTCTCACCTGGCCACTTGTGTGTTATTATTACTGGCCCGAGATTATTATGATGGCGATAACGATGCAGTCAATCGCGTGTAGTGGTGCGCCACCAGGTCGCAACATGGCGTGAAGTGCTTTGTGATGTTTGATAATAATTTTTTATTTTTTGACGACTTCTCCAGAAGGATTGGTGTTTTTATAAGCTGATGATGAGGATTTATCCTTGAAACGCGTTGTTATTGGAAGTTTTAAAGTAGTCACAGGACAGTCAGTAACGAAGTGTTTACAAATACTACAATTAAATATTTGTACAGTTCATATAAGTTGCCGTATTGCCTTTTATAATATTTACTTAAGTACTTTATAATTTATAAAAAATTTCTAACAATAAGTTATAATCGTTTATTTAAGCACCAAATATAAGAGTATCAATTATTTGTTTGGTATAAGACTATACTACTAGTGCTTCACTATGACAGGTTACTAATTAATAATTGCTATATGTTTATAATAGTTTGTTTAACTTTATAATGTGTACTTTATAATCATTTAAGTAATTTTGTATTATGTTAAGTAACTGTAATTAACAGTATTTAACTAAATATAATTATTTCACTACGACTCGGAACACAAAACGTTTTATGGGTAAAAACGTACAAGTTTTACCTTATAACCTGAACCGGTTTTCACTTTTAAAAAGCTTCTTCAGAGGTTGCCGCTGGTAGCACTGTCCATCTTGTTGCTGGCAACAGAATCGATTTTCGAAAGATCGATGTTGTGTGTGTGTGGTGTGATATGTTCGAATAATGCGTGTGATTTGAATTGTGTCTGTTCATTTAGGATGTCGTTTTTTATTTGTTTTCGTGTGTTTGTATATTTCCAATTGTTCTAGAGTGTCTAGTTTTCAGCCTTTTGTGTGTACGTGTAGAATATTCATGTTATTGTCGATGTTTTTGTATGTGTGGTTTGCTTCAATGAGGTGGTTTGCAAAGGTGGATTCTGTAATGGAGTGGAGTGCCTTTGTGTGTTCAATGTATCTTTGTTTGAAGCTATGTCCTGTCTGGCCTATGTAGAATTTGTTGCAATCTGAGCAATTTAGTTTGTAAACACCAGGTAGATTGAATTTGTTTTGTGCTTTGTGTTCACACCCCACACACACAACATCGATCTTTCGAAAATCGATTCCATCGCCAACAACAAGACGGACAGTGCTACAAGCGGCAACCTCTGAAGAAGCTTTTTAAAAGTGAAAACCGGTTCAGGCTATAAGGTAATACTTTTACGTTTTTTACCCATAAAAAATGTTGTGTTCCGAGTCGTAGTGAAATAATTATATTTAGTTAAGTAATGGACACATCATGGACAACGAAATCCAAGAATTTAACAGTATTTAATTACTTTTCTGTGTAATTTAAATAGTGTGCGTTCTTTAGTTCATTCGTTCCCTGGTAACACTGAAACAGGTAGACCAGTCTTGATAGCCAGCCGAGGTACCAAATTTCTTGTCTTGATTTTTAAAGTGTCAACAAAGATATGGAATTTTGGAAACTAAATGGCTGATGCTACACACCATATTATGTAAAATGTATGCAAAACCTGTCAAGTTGGGTGTCATTTTCCTTAATAAAGAACATATTAAAACATAATTACAATTAAAAAAATAATGCATTTAGTTATTTATTTATTATTATTACAATCAGTAATTAATTATCTGTGTGTAAATGTGTGTACACACATTTGTGTGTGTAAATTAAAATCCTATATATATATATATAAACAAATTATTCAAAAAAATCATACCTGTGATATTACCCCTTTCCAGATACATGTTTGTTATCAACTTAATGCATTTAATAATCTTTTCACAAATACTGACAGCATTTTCTGAGAAAGAACCTATCTGCCATCTTGAATGTTCAAGTAGTTGTATCAGGAACAGTAAAATGCATGTATTATTTATGTTATTATCTGTTCCCAAAAGGACCTAAAAAAAAACGCATACACACACAATATAAGCCTATTCACAGCACAACCTGTTATCAAAAGAATCAAAACACAGTTCAACAGTATTGGAGAATTTTTTTAAAGTTTGGTCTTACATTTAATGAAATGATACCTTACTAGTGTACTAAACCATTAAATATCTTAAAAATATACCAATAGTAAAAACTCAATAATTCATTGTAATATTCATCCATTTTGTATCAAAGGCTCCAACATTTACCTTTGAAAGTGGTACTTTTACCTAAAATTCAGTTCTAAAGTCAAAAAAATATACTGCACAGTATTTCATATACAGAGCATCATGGATAACAAAACCTATGCATTTTGAGTGCTAACTAAAATTTGATACACATATACTGCAAACCAAAGTTGGCCATATTTCATCCCTCAGTTCAATTATGCAATCCTCTCAAACCATCATAATTGCAAATTTTATCCAATCACAATTTTATCCTCTAATTTTTATTTTCACCTATTTATTCTATTTGCCTGGAATGTGACACTCTCTCCTCTACTGGAACCACTGTATGTCTAGTACAAAGTGACAAGTACAAGTAGTAATCGTTTTTTCCTCTAAATCCTTGATTATACCTGTTAAGTTTTCTATACATGTATTTTGCTGCTGAACAAGTGATGCATGTCTAAATACCTGAGAAAACAGTTATGAGACTTGTATGCATTAGAATATGAACTTTCTCAAAATTCCAGGCATTCCTCACCGTCTACCCCCTTAATTTCACACTGCAGCACCACTTATTGAACTTAACACTACATTTTTGAAGAAAAATAAAAATATGGAGTCAATCAATAAAAACATGGAATCGTTAAAAGAAGATCTCCATACGAAATTAGACGACAATAATAGAAATATGGAGTCATTAAGAGCAGGCCTACATGCACGTTTAGACGACCACAATAAAAACTTCGAATTATTGAAGGAAGACTTAAATAAAAGAATAGACGATACCAATAGATCCGTGGACGCGTTGAACCGTAAAATAGACGACAGCAACAGAGCGTTAAAAGAAGAGTTGAATACCACATTAAATAATATTAGCAAGAAAATGGATGAAATGAATAAGAAATATACGGAAGAATTGGACCAGACAATAAGAGGAGAATTACGAAACGACAACAACTCAGAAATTGAAGAAATACCCAATGATGAAACCAGAGAAGAATTGCAACCTGAAGATGAGGTCGAACAAACTGAGAATGAAGGGGACTCAAATACATCATCATCTGAAAATGAGCTTGACAGAAACGAGGAAGATATTCAATATAAGGAGATCGATGCCGAAGGTATAGAGGAGACTCAGGTAATTAAAGAAGCGGAAGAGTTAGTAGCCGAGAATGAAGACTTAGAACAGAATAATCTGCCAATGTGTGATGATCAAGTGGAGACAAAGGAATTACCCAGAAATAAAAACACCGAACAAGTGAATTTAAAAATTAAAAATCATGAAGAAAGGAACAAAATAATTAAGAAAACGGAAGAAAAGGAGGTGAAGATAAGAAGAATAATACGCCCAAAGAAGACTAGGGTAACAAAGGAATTAATCGAAATAACTCGAAGTGGTCTAATTAATATGATTTATTTCCCAGTCATCAACCGTAAAGAAGGAATCTATAGGAAGGAGTATCGAAGGAGCTTCATGAAGATGGACGAAGAGAAGAAATGTGCTACAACAAAGAAGACTATAACCAATAAAATACTTAAAGCAGATATTTCCAAAGGGAGAATAAGGCATTCCAAGAAAAGGAAAGGGTATCAAGAACAACTGGACCGGATCATTGAAGGGTATGCCCAAGAAATAAAAGAACTGCGGAAGAAGAGGGACCAATCAATGGAAAAATCCAACCAGAAAACTAATGACGATCAACCAGAGTTAGAAGAGGTACTAGACGTCAATAATAACAAAGACCAGGAGGACACTGGACACATGGATATCAACGAAGATGAGAAGAAGAAGGCGAGAAAACGGGAAGCCGATGACTATCTGGTAGCCGCAAAATGGAAGAACCGTATGATAGGCAGGTATCTCCAAAGCTACTAGTACTGTACATAGGCCCTTATACCGTAACAAAGGACCATAAAAATCATATGCGTAAGGAAGTTTGTTATGAGATGTTATTATAGGGTGCCAAATATCATAAACATGTTGTACTAGAGACAGCTGTAAAAAAGGGTACCTGTGAAACGTAACTGTCCCAACCAATGAACCCAATAGAATGGAAAAGCCCAATAGAACCCCAATATATAAACAATAAATGTAATTATTATAATAATAGGACAAATTATATTATGGTACGACGATTACCACAAGAGTGTTGAGTGTATAAGAAATGTTAAAAGTATCTACTATAAAAGGATTAAATTAGTGATCAGGAGGGTCATGTATTATACCCAATGTGTTGAAGGTGTCTAATTGCCTATAGCAAGCATATTTACCATATTGAGTTATAGAAAGAGTGTGTAGTATAAGTAGGTGTACCAAAACTATCTGTTATATATTAAATGAGAACCAGATTTATCATATTAGATGATAGAAAAACGTGTATTTTAAACCAAATAATCTAATGACAAGGAAGATATCTATTATATTGCGTAGAACAAAAGAGTATCCTATAACGAAAATGTACATAAGATAATAATATAAAATTACACTAATACTCCGATGTTAAATTAAACCAAACAAAGAATTATATATAAAATCGTCCAGAATAAATGATTTGAAACCTATCATTTGAAGGAGTAGAGAGGAAGAATACCAATGAGAGTTAATTAGGAAGAAGGCTACTATTATTATGGGATGAAGAGGAAGAAAAAAGTTAATGAATTACCAAATATTGTATGTAACAAGAATTTAAATGTCAATATTGTATACCTCTCACAAAACCAAAGAAATTATATAAAATCGTCCAGAATAAATGATTTGAAATCTATCATTTGAAGGAGTAGAGAGGCAGAATACCAAAGAGAGTTAATTAGGAAGAAGGCTATTATTATTGTGGAATGAAGATGAAGAAAAATGATATTGAATTACCAAATATTGTATGTAACAAGAATTTAAATGTCAAATATTGTATACCTCTCACGAAACCAAAGAAATTATATAAAACCGCCCAGAAAAAGTGTTAAACAATCAACACTTGAAGGAGTAGAGAAGCAGAATACCTAAGTGAGTAATTTAAGAGGATGGCTATATTTATTATGGAATGAAGGGAGAGAAAGTCAACTATTGTCTAATAATATGTTAGAATAAAATAAATAACAAAAATAAGTGTCAAAATACTACTGTTATCAAGGAATATAAAAAAATATTCATTAGACGATGAAAGAGTACCTAATTGTATTTACCAACAAGATATGTCAGAGAATATCTAACAAAAATATTTAGTAGATGAATACTGTAAACCCTGATAAGTCAGGATAATTGTAAACTATTGATGAGAGTAAAACTTGTAAACTATTGTAAGAGTGAAATACTGTAAAATCTATATTTAAGAAACAACTGCATAATTGTAGGATGATCAATATAAGTGTGTAAATTTAAGAATATGCAATGAACCAAAACAAATTACCAACTAGTATAGAAAGGTAACAACAAGGCTCATAAAGAACATAGCCAGTATGTCAAGTCTGAAAGGGAATAATTACCTGTGAAAAGAAGTATGTTAGAAAGTATAAAGGAATGAAATGTGATACAAATGAAACCTCTAATACCTCGAATGTTATATTGAATATGTTATATTATTGAAAAATGAATGATATGTTATATTTTATGTGTTGTGATAGTGCAACTGTTGCTACGTGCAATTTTTATTTTGTCCCAGACAGAGATGAGGATGCCTCTGATTCTGAGGACATGTAGTTGAGGAACGGCGGAGAATGGATGCCATTAGAGCCCCTCTGACTCCGAACCCACTACAAATGTTAGGGAATTATATGGTAATATATCAGGGATTATTAATAAGAAATCTGTGAGGTAAAAAATGAAAGAACCATAGAATTTATCACGAAAATAAAGATATGTAATGAGAAAGAAAAAAATGTATTATTGTAAGACAGGAAATTGTTAATTTAAGAAGTGAAACCTATTGTAATTAAATGACTTAGAATATGAGAAACTTGCAAAAATACTAGTAAGCTAAGAATTATATCACTAGCCAAGAACTCAATCTAGTGCAACACACTAATAGAATGTTAAATTCAATGCAGAGAGTATAAGACAAAAAGCAGTAATAATATACTAAAACTGAAATGATAATTTTATCAAAAATAAAATTTTTTCTCAAATTATCAATTTTGAGAGGGGAGTATATGTAACATGACCAAGTGTTACATAACCTAGACATATACCTATAGAATTAATAAATACATGAAGGTAATGTAAGTAGATAATATAATGATGAAAGTAGCGAAGAAGAGAAGGACCATCGAAGAAGAAAGAAGAAGAAGTGCCACAAGAAGCAGTAAACAAAACACTGCTTGACACTACAACCAATACTATAACTGACACAAACTAATGGACAAATTAAATTCACTTTAAGCTGTCAAGCGAATCAGTGAATAACTTGAATGTAATTTCACATGTTAATAAAAATAATTAAGTAATGACCTGAATAATATAATATCAGCAACAGTATTTGGCTGAGAATAAATCAACAATGACTAATAACTATTAATGCCTATAACTAAGATTAGCAATGGCCACAATATAAAATTGAAACTATATTACAATCTCAAATGTACTTATAGTAGGTAAAAATAATTGTAAAAGGGAACCTTATATAAGTAAGTTATCTCACCAATGTACCAAATATAACTAATGAACATTATTAAGGCATAATCCCGATGTAAAGGTATGCCTAGGCAACGCCTAAAACGAACAATTGTCAGTAAGGTGATAAGTAGAAAGGACTACTAGTATAATTAACATACACTGAACAATTATTATACCAAGTGTAGCAATAAGCAATATTAATTAATTATACAAGTAATAACGCAATCATTAATGAGTAGCATAGAGCTAAGTAGTGTAAACAAAATGTCATTAGGAAGTAAGGATAGTTCATAGCAATGTATTACATCAGCAAGTTAAGATTTAATAATTATATTCACTAAATAAGCATAAAGACGGATATGTTAGTGTTCCAACACAGACGGTTAAGTGAAAACGCTATGTGAAACACAAATAATTTGTTGATAAGAGAGAATCATCGCCAGCGTCGCTAGCAGACGACAGCGCTAAACCATATACCTGAACATTATTTATTGAAAAATGTCAGTAAAAGTGTAAATAAACCAGTGTCAAACTATATCAAATTGAAGAGTAAAAAATATCCTTTAATTTGATAGCGATACAACCACGATCGCAACTATAATAAGTGCGTGACATGCGTTAGCATCATTTGTAAATAGAAAGTAAAAAATTCGGTTGTTAATAACAACAACAATGACAGCTGTCAATCATTTCAGCAAAAAGACGGTTAGTGACAGTTGGAAAACAATGCGTCATTTTCGTAACATCTGGTTAAGCCAATCAGAAAATAGCTTACTAAATAAAACAATCGCCTAAGCCTCATCAAAACAGGGGGTATATAACGGAATGCAGGTAATTTCCGTTAGACGCTTTTGACAATCATCGAGAGCGAAAGGTGCCGCTCGTCTCATCAACATTTTTATTAACTTATAGCTTCATGTATTAGTGCGTCCATTGAATCATTTCGGCAACATAAAGTAACTACAATACAGTCTACCTAGAATCAGTGCATCGATGTGAAGTATTTATTTTATTTAGTGCGGGATATATCGAACAGGAGAAAATAATTAAATAGTATTATAATTGTCCATTTTAGTCAGAAGCGGACAAATATTCTCTGTTCAAGTGCGTGTGTAGTGTATAGCCAGGGTCATTACAATCCGACCACTGGAGTGTTTAATTAAATTTTAATCGAAAAGATTAAAATAAAGAGGTAACATCGTGACAATTTATTCCATTACTCTGAGTGCACTAACCTATATATTTTGTAAACAAAATTTGTACTGACGCATAACACCAAAACATTTTCTGTATTACACAATGACTGAATTTATTTAGTGGATTTGTCAATCCTGTTTAAGAATGATGTTAGTCTTAAGTGGTCTCACTATATAACTTTTGTGAATAATTAAGCAAGCGTGACGAACGCTTAACCTATAAATAGGTTTGATTTTTGTTAGTAAACAACAAGGCCTTACTAGTCAATATTGTTTTATAAAATAATTAATTGTTGTGTAGGCATGAGCATTCTTTCTTGTGTTTCAAAGAATTTACACCCGAGATATAAATAAAATTAATGTTTAAAGTAAAGTTTATCTGGACATAACCAGAACCGTTGTTTATGCTCTGAGCCAGCGTAATAGGGTAAGAGAACGAAACAATTTAAATTGTATATCAATGTATTTTCTTAATTCTGTTTGTTTGAATTCATCATCAAGGGTACAAATAAAACCCAGTTATTAGCAGCATAACTTTGACTTAATTTATTTCGAAAAGTAAATAGAGAATTAATTCAAAATAATCAAAGTAACTTTTAGTAGAGATCATACGTTGTTGAATTTGAATTGCAATAAGGGCAATAAACACAATTTCAGTTTTTAAAGAAGAGAATTAATAATTATTTGATTCTATTAATGGGTTTTACGCGGGATTTTCCCGAAATAAACCTGTGTGGCGCCCATTATTAAACAAGGTAACCTAACCTTGTAAGTAAAGCAAGCTGGTTTTGTAAACCGTCTTGGCAGCTTATTAATTTGTTAAAAAAGTGAACTTCCGAACTCCCAGAATCATGACCAGGTACGTGGAAGTGTATTTTATTAATTTTATTGTCCAGACGCGACTTGACTTTACGTACTTAGACGACTGTCAACCTGGAAGAGGAGTTTCGCTGCCAGAATCAACGCGACGGCTACCTTCATCAAGCGACCAGCTAGTACGCTTTATTTATTGAATTAAGCAACGTTATAGTTCAAACAACATTACTGCAATCATTTTTATTTTATTTAAAGGAGTTCTTTTAAGACAATGATAATTTTTTTGATTCATCATAACTTGTAACTTTAATTTTCAATTGTAAACACACTTTTAACTTCAAATACTACATTTTAAATATTTTATAAACCTTTTAATTGAGAGGAAGCTCGTTTTATTACAAATTGGCGACCAGCAACGTGAGGCTGAAAAATATTAAACGAAAATATTTTTTATATTTATAATCAGCCCGGCAAACACAGAAGAACAAACATGCCACACACACATCAATACGACACAAGGTACAAGGACAGCCGAGTAGAAGAGGTACAACCAAATACAGAGACATATGAGACACAACCAACACCAGAGATGGAAGTCATTACAATTAATAACATAGAAACTCGACCCGAAGAAACACCCCATGCAGAACCGGAAGTGGAAGTGAGGGTCGACAACCAACCCAAGCAACCTGAGAGACCCGCACCGTCAGGGGACATAAGCCTACAAGACATAATGAGGGCGATCATAGAAAATAATAAAAACTTCGAATTACTGAAGGAAGACGGTAAGAAATCCCAGGCAGAACATCAGAAGAAGATGGAAGAAACCTTGAACAGAAATAATGACTCAATAAATAAAAATATGGAGTCAATCAATAAAAACATGGAATCGTTAAAAGATGATCTCCATACGAAATTAGACGACAATAATAGAAATATGGAGTCATTAAGAGCAGGCCTACATGCACGTTTAGACGACCACAATAAAAACTTCGAATTATTGAAGGAAGACTTAAATAAAAGAATAGACGATACCAATAGATCCGTGGACGCGTTGAACCGTAAAATAGACGACAGCAACAGAGCGTTAAAAGAAGAGTTGAATTCCACATTAAATAATAGTAGCAAGAAAATGGATGAAATGAATAAGAAATATACGGAAGAATTGGGCCAGACAATAAGAGGAGAATTACAAAACGACAACAACTCAGAAATTGAAGAAATACCCAATGATGAAACCAGAGAAGAATTGCAACCTGAAGATGAGGTCGAACAAACTGAGAATGAAGGGGACTCAAATACATCATCATCTGAAAATGAGCTTGACAGAAACGAGGAAGATATTCAATATAAGGAGATCGATGCCGAAGGTATAAAGGAGACTCAGGTAATTAAAGAAGTGGAAGAGTTAGTAGCCGAGAATGAAGACTTAGAACAGAATAATCTGCCAATGTGTGATGATCAAGTGGAGACAAAGGAATTACCCAGAAATAAAAACACCGAACAAGTGAATTTAAAAATTAAAAATCATGAAGAAAGGAACAAAATAATTAAGAAAACGGAAGAAAAGGAGGTGAAGATAAGAAGAATAATACGCCCAAAGAAGACTAGGGTAACAAAGGAATTAATCGAAATAACTCGAAGTGGTCTAATTAATATGATTTATTTCCCAGTCATCAACCGTAAAGAAGGAATCTATAGGAAGGAGTATCGAAGGAGCTTCATGAAGATGGACGAAGAGAAGAAATGTGCTACAACAAAGAAGACTATAACCAATAAAATACTTAAAGCAGATATTTCCAAAGGGAGAATAAGGCATTCCAAGAAAAGGAAAGGGTATCAAGAACAACTGGACCGGATCACTGAAGGGTATGCCCAAGAAATAAAAGAACTGCGGAAGAAGAGGGACCAATCAATGGAAAAATCCAACCAGAAAACTAATGACGATCAACCAGAGTTAGAAGAGGTACTAGACGTCAATAATAACAAAGACCAGGAGGACACTGGACACATGGATACCAACGAAGATGAGAAGAAGAAGGCGAGAAAACGGGAAGCCGATGACTATCTGGTAGCCGCAAAATGGAAGAACCGTATGATAGGCAGGTATCTCCAAAGCTACTAGTACTGTACATAGGCCCTTATACCGTAACAAAGGACCATAAAAATCATATGCGTAAGGAAGTTTGTTATGAGATGTTATTATAGGGTGCCAAATATCATAAACATGTTGTACTAGAGACAGCCGTAAAAAAGGGTACCTGTGAAACGTAACTGTCCCAACCAATGAACCCAATAGAATGGAAAAGCCCAATAGAACCCCAATATATAAACAATAAATGTAATTATTATAATAATAGGACAAATTATATTATGGTACGACGATTACCACAAGAGTGTTGAGTGTATAAGAAATGTTAAAAGTATCTACTATAAAAGGATTAAATTAGTGATCACGAGGGTCATGTATTATACCCAATGTATTGAAGGTGTCTAATTGCCTATAGCAAGCCTATTTACCATATTGAGTTATAGAAAGAGTGTGTAGTATAAGTAGGTGTACCAAAACTATCTGTTATATATTAAATGAGAACCAAATTTATCATATTAGATGATAGAAAAACGTGTATTTTAAACCAAATAATCTAATGACAAGGAAGATATCTATTATATTGCGTAGAACAAAAGAGTATCCTATAACAAAAATGTACATAAGATAATAATATAAAATTACTCTAATACTCCGATGTTAAATTAAACCAAACAAAGAATTATATATAAAATCGTCCAGAATAAATGATTTGAAACCTATCATTTGAAGGAGTAGACAGGAAGAATACCAATGAGAGTTAATTAGGAAGAAGGCTACTATTATTATGGGATGAAGAGTAAGAAAAAAGTTAATGAATTACCAAATATTGTATGTAACAAGAATTTAAATGTCAATATTGTATACCTCTCACAAACCCAAAGAAATTATATAAAATCGTCCAGAATAAATGATTTGAAATCTATCATTTGAAGGAGTAGAGAGGCAGAATACCAAAGAGAGTTAATTAGGAAGAAGGCTATTATTATTGTGGAATGAAGATGAAGAAAAATGTTATTGAATTACCAAATATTGTATGTAACAAGAATTTAAATGTCAAATATTGTATACCTCTCACGAAACCAAAGAAATTATATAAAACCGTCCAGAAAAAGTGTTAAACAACCAACACTTGAAGGAGTAGAGAGGCAGAATACCTAAGTGAGTAATTTAAGAGGATGGCTATATTTATTATGGAATGAAGGGAGAGAAAGTCAACTATTGTCTAATAATATGTTAGAATAAAATAAATAACAAAAATAAGTGTCAAAATACTACTGTTATCAAGGAATATAAAAAAATATTCATTAGACGATGAAAGAGTACCTAATTGTATTTACCAACAAGATATGTCAGAGAATATCTAACAAAAATATTTAGTAGATGAATACTGTAAACCCTGATAAGTCAGGATAATTGTAAACTATTGATGAGAGTAAAACTTGTAAACTATTGTAAGAGTGAAATACTGTAAAATCTATATTTAAGAAACAACTGCATAATTGTAGGATGATCAATATAACTGTGTAAATTTAAGAATATGCAATGAACCAAAACAAATTACCAACTAGTATAGAAAGGTAACAACAAGGCTCATAAAGAACATAGCCAGTATGTCAAATCTGAAAGGGAATAATTACCTGTGAAAAGAAGTATGTTAGAAAGTATAAAGGAATGAAATGTGATACAAATGAAACCTCTAATACCTCGAATGTTATATTGAATATGTTATATTATTGAAAAATGAATGATATGTTATATTTTATGTGTTGTGATAGTGCAACTGTTGCTACGTGCAATTTTTATTTTGTCCCAGACAGAGATGAGGATGCCTCTGATTCTGAGGACATGTAGTTGAGGAACGGCGGAGAATGGATGCCATTAGAGCCCCTCTGACTCCGAACCCACTACAAATGTTAGGGAATTATATGGTAATATATCAGGGATTATTAATAAGAAATCTGTGAGGTAAAAAATGAAAGAACCATAGAATTTATCACGAAAATAAAGATATGTAATGAGAAAGAAAGAAATGTATTATTGTAAGACAGGAAATTGTTAATTTAAGAAGTGAAACCTATTGTAATTAAATGACTTAGAATATGAGAAACTTGCAAAAATACTAGTAAGCTAGCTAAGAATTATATCACTAGCCAAGAACTCAATCTAGTGCAACACACTAATAGAATGTTAAATTCAATGCAGAGAGTATAAGACAAAAAGCAGTAATAATATACTAAAACTGAAATGATAATTTTATCAAAAATAAAATTTTTTCTCAAATTATCAATTTTGAGAGGGGAGTATATGTAACATGACCAAGTGTTACATAACCTAGACATATACCTATAGAATTAATAAATACATGAAGGTAATGTAAGTAGATAATATAATGATGAAAGTAGCGAAGAAGAGAAGGACCGTCGAAGAAGAAAGAAGAAGAAGTGCCACAAGAAGCAGTAAACAAAACACTGCTTGACACTACAACCAATACTATAACTGACACAAACTAATGGACAAATTAAATTCACTTTAAGCTGTCAAGCGAATCAGTGAATAACTTGAATGTAATTTCACATGTTAATAAAAATAATTAAGTAACGACCTGAATAATATAATATCAGCAACAGTATTTGGCTGAGAATAAATCAACAATGACTAATAACTATTAATGCCTATAACTAAGATTAGCAATGGCCACAATATAAAATTGAAACTATATTACAATCTCAAATGTACTTATAGTAGGTAAAAATAATTGTAAAAGGGAACCTTATATAAGTAAGTTATCTCACCAATGTACCAAATATAACTAATGAACATTATTAAGGCATAAACCCGATGTAAAGGTATGCCTAGGCAACGCCTAAAACGAACAATTGTCAGTAAGGTGATAAGTAGAAAGGACTACTAGTATAATTAACATACACTGAACAATTATTATACCAAGTGTAGCAATAAGCATTATTAATGTATTATACAAGTAATAACGCAATCATTAATGAGTAGCATAGAGCTAAGTAGTGTAAACAAAATGTCATTAGGAAGTAAGGATAGTTCATAGCAATGTATTACATCAGCAAGTTAAGATTTAATAATTATATTCACTAAATAAGCATAAAGACGGATATGTTAGTGTTCCAACACAGACGGTTAAGTGAAAACGCTATGTGAAACACAAATAATTTGTTGATAAGAGAGAATCATCGCCAGCGTCGCTAGCAGACGACAGCGCTAAACCATATACCTGAACATTATTTATTGAAAAATGTCAGTAAAAGTGTAAATAAACCAGTGTCAAACTATATCAAATTGAAGAGTAAAAAATATCCTTTAATTTGATAGCGATACAACCACGATCGCAACTATAATAAGTGCGTGACATGCGTTAGCATCATTTGTAAATAGAAAGTAAAAAATTCGGTTGTTAATAACAACAACAACGACAGCTGTCAATCATTTCAGCAAAAAGACGGTTAGTGACAGTTGGAAAACAATGCGTCATTTTCGTAACGTCTGGTTAAGCCAATCAGAAAATAGCTTACTAAATAAAACAATCGCCTAAGCCTCATCAAAACAGGGGGTATATAACGGAATGCAGGTAATTTCCGTTAGACGCTTTTGACAATCATCGAGAGCAAAAGGTGCCGCTCGTCTCATCAACATTTTTATTAACTTATAGCTTCATGTATTAGTGCGTCCATTGAATCATTTCGGCAACATAAAGTAACTACAATACAGTCTACCTAGAATCAGTGCATCGATGTGAAGTATTTATTTTATTTAGTGCGGGATATATCGAACAGGAGAAAATAATTAAATAGTATTATAATTGTCCATTTTAGTCAGAAGCGGACAAATATTCTCTGTTCAAGTGCGTGTGTAGTGTATAGCCAGGGTCATTACAATCCGACCACTGGAGTGTTTAATTAAATTTTAATCGAAAAGATTAAAATAAAGAGGTAACATCGTGACAATTTATTCCATTACTCTGAGTGCACTAACCTATATATTTTGTAAACAAAATTTGTACTGACGCATAACACCAAAACATTTTCTGTATTACACAATGACTGAATTTATTTAGTGGATTTGTCAATCCTGTTTAAGAATGATGTTAGTCTTAAGTGGTCTCACTATATAACTTTTGTGAATAATTAAGCAAGCGTGACGAACGCTTAACCTATAAATAGGTTTGATTTTTGTTAGTAAACAACAAGGCCTTACTAGTCAATATTGTTTTATAAAATAATTAATTGTTGTGTAGGCATGAGCATTCTTTCTTGTGTTTCAAAGAATTTACACCCGAGATATAAATAAAATTAATGTTTAAAGTAAAGTTTATCTGGACATAACCAGAACCGTTGTTTATGCTCTGAGCTAGCGTAATAGGGTAAGAGAACGAAACAATTTAAATTGTATATCAATGTATTTTCTTAATTATGTTTGTTTGAATTCATCATCAAGGGTACAAATAAAACCCAGTTATTAGCAGCATAACTTTGACTTAATTTATTTCGAAAAGTAAATAGAGAATTAATTCAAAATAATCAAAGTAACTTTTAGTAGACATCATACGTTGTTGAATTTGAATTGCAATAAGGGCAATAAACACAATTTCAGTTTTTAAAGAAGAGAATTAATAATTATTTGATTCTATTAATGGGTTTTACGCGGGATTTTCCCGAAATAAACCTGTGTGGCGCCCATTATTAAACAAGGTAACCTAACCTTGTAAGTAAAGCAAGCTGGTTTTGTAAACCGTCTTGGCAGCTTATTAATTTGTTAAAAAAGTGAACTTCCGAACTTCCAGAATCACGACCAGGTACGTGGAAGTGTATTTTATTAATTTTATTGTCCAGACGCGACTTGACTTTACGTACTTAGGCGACTGTCAACCTGGAAGAGGAGTTTCGCTGCCAGAATCAACGCGACGGCTACCTTCATCAAGCGACCAGCTAGTACGCTTTATTTATTGAATTAAGCAACGTTATAGTTCAAACAACATTACTGCAATCATTTTTATTTTATTTAAAGGAGTTCTTTTAAGACAATGATAATTTTTTCGATTCATCATAACTTGTAACTTTAATTTTCAATTGTAAACACACTTTTAACTTCAAATACTACATTTTAAATATTTTATAAACCTTTTAATTGAGAGGAAGCTCGTTTTATTACAAATTGGCGACCAGCAACATGAGGCTGAAAAATATTAAACGAAAATATTTTTTATATTTATAATCAGCCCGGCAAACACAGAAGAACAAACATGCCACACACACATCAATACGACACAAGGTACAAGGACAGCCGAGTAGAAGAGGTACAACCAAATACAGAGACATATGAGACACAACCAACACCAGAGATGGAAGTCATTACAATTAATAACATAGAAACTCGACCCGAAGAAACACCTCATGCAGAACCGGAAGTGGAAGTGAGGGTCGACAACCAACCCAAGCAACCTGAGAGACCCGCACCGTCAGGGGACATAAGCCTACAAGACATAATGAGGGCGATCATAGAAAATAATAAAAACTTCGAATTACTGAAGGAAGACGGTAAGAAATCCCAGGCAGAACATCAGAAGAAGATGGAAGAAACCTTGAACAGAAATAATGACTCAATAAATAAAAATATGGAGTCAATCAATAAAAACATGGAATCGTTAAAAGAAGATCTCCATACGAAATTAGACGACAATAATAGAAATATGGAGTCATTAAGAGCAGGCCTACATGCACGTTTAGACGACCACAATAAAAACTTCGAATTATTGAAGGAAGACTTAAATAAAAGAATAGACGATACCAATAGATCCGTGGACGCGTTGAACCGTAAAATAGACGACAGCAACAGAGCGTTAAAAGAAGAGTTGAATTCCACATTAAATAATAGTAGCAAGAAAATGGATGAAATGAATAAGAAATATACGGAAGAATTGGGCCAGACAATAAGAGGAGAATTACAAAACGACAACAACTCAGAAATTGAAGAAATACCCAATGATGAAACCAGAGAAGAATTGCAACCTGAAGATGAGGTCGAACAACCTGAGAATGAAGGGGACTCAAATACATCATCATCTGAAAATGAGCTTGACAGAAACGAGGAAGATATTCAATATAAGGAGATCGATGCCGAAGGTATAAAGGAGACTCAGGTAATTAAAGAAGTGGAAGAGTTAGTAGCCGAGAATGAAGACTTAGAACAGAATAATCTGCCAATGTGTGATGATCAAGTGGAGACAAAGGAATTAACACCGAACAAGTGAATTTAAAAATTAAAAATCATGAAGAAAGGAACAAAATAATTAAGAAAACGGAAGAAAAGGAGGTGAAGATAAGAAGAATAATACGCCCAAAGAAGACTAGGGTAACAAAGGAATTAATCGAAATAACTCGAAGTGGTCTAATTAATATGATTTATTTCCCAGTCATCAACCGTAAAGAAGGAATCTATAGGAAGGAGTATCGAAGGAGCTTCATGAAGATGGACGAAGAGAAGAAATGTGCTACAACAAAGAAGACTATAACCAATAAAATACTTAAAGCAGATATTTCCAAAGGGAGAATAAGGCATTCCAAGAAAAGGAAAGGGTATCAAGAACAACTGGACCGGATCATTGAAGGGTATGCCCAAGAAATAAAAGAATTGCGGAAGAAGAGGGACCAATCAATGGAAAAATCCAACCAGAAAACTAATGACGATCAACCAGAGTTAGAAGAGGTACTAGACGTCAATAATAACAAAGACCAGGAGGACACTGGACACATGGATACCAACGAAGATGAGAAGAAGAAGGCGAGAAAACGGGAAGCCGATGACTATCTGGTAGCCGCAAAATGGAAGAACCGTATGATAGGCAGGTATCTCCAAAGCTACTAGTACTGTACATAGGCCCTTATACCGTAACAAAGGACCATAAAAATCATATGCGTAAGGAAGTTTGTTATGAGATGTTATTATAGGGTGCCAAATATCATAAACATGTTGTACTAGAGACAGCTGTAAAAAAGGGTACCTGTGAAACGTAACTGTCCCAACCAATGAACCCAATAGAATGGAAAAGCCCAATAGAACCCCAATATATAAAAAATAAATGTAATTATTATAATAATAGGACAAATTATATTATGGTACGACGATTACCACAAGAGTGTTGAGTGTATAAGAAATGTTAAAAGTATCTACTATAAAAGGATTAAATTAGTGATCACGAGGGTCATGTATTATACCCAATGTATTGAAGGTGTCTAATTGCCTATAGCAAGCATATTTACCATATTGAGTTATAGAAAGAGTGTGTAGTATAAGTAGGTGTACCAAAACTATCTGTTATATATTAAATGAGAACCAGATTTATCATATTAGATGATAGAAAAACGTGTATTTTAAACCAAATAATCTAATGACAAGGAAGATATCTATTATATTGCGTAGAACAAAAGAGTATCCTATAACGAAAATGTACATAAGATAATAATATAAAATTACTCTAATACTCCGATGTTAAATTAAACCAAACAAAGAATTATATATAAAATCGTCCAGAATAAATGATTTGAAACCTATCATTTGAAGGAGTAGAGAGGAAGAATACCAATGAGAGTTAATTAGGAAGAAGGCTACTATTATTATGGGATGAAGAGTAAGAAAAAAGTTAATGAATTACCAAATATTGTATGTAACAAGAATTTAAATGTCAATATTGTATACCTCTCACAAAACCAAAGAAATTATATAAAATCGTCCAGAATAAATGATTTGAAATCTATCATTTGAAGGAGTAGAGAGGCAGAATACCAAAGAGAGTTAATTAGGAAGAAGGCTATTATTATTGTGGAATGAAGATGAAGAAAAATGTTATTGAATTACCAAATATTGTATGTAACAAGAATTTAAATGTCAAATATTGTATACCTCTCACGAAACCAAAGAAATTATATAAAACCGTCCAGAAAAAGTGTTAAACAACCAACACTTGAAGGAGTAGAGAAGCAGAATACCTAAGTGAGTAATTTAAGAGGATGGCTATATTTATTATGGAATGAAGGGAGAGAAAGTCAACTATTGTCTAATAATATGTTAGAATAAAATAAATAACAAAAATAAGTGTCAAAATACTACTGTTATCAAGGAATATAAAAAAATATTCATTAGACGATGAAAGAGTACCTAATTGTATTTACCAACAAGATATATCAGAGAATATCTAACAAAAATATTTAGTAGATGAATACTGTAAACCCTGATAAGTCAGGATAATTGTAAACTATTGATGAGAGTAAAACTTGTAAACTATTGTAAGAGTGAAATATTGTAAAATCTATATTTAAGAAACAACTGCATAATTGTAGGATGATCAATATAAGTGTGTAAATTTAAGAATATGCAATGAACCAAAACAAATTACCAACTAGTATAGAAAGGTAACAACAAGGCTCATAAAGAACATAGCCAGTATGTCAAGTCTGAAAGGGAATAATTACCTGTGAAAAGAAGTATGTTAGAAAGTATAAAGGAATGAAATATGATACAAATGAAACCTCTAATACCTCGAATGTTATATTGAATATGTTATATTATTGAAAAATGAATGATATGTTATATTTTATGTGTTGTGATAGTGCAACTGTTGCTACGTGCAATTTTTATGTTGTCCCAGACAGAGATGAGGATGCCTCTGATTCTGAGGACATGTAGTTGAGGAACGGCGGAGAATGGATGCCATTAGAGCCCCTCTGACTCCGAACCCACTACAAATGTTAGGGAATTATATGGTAATATATCAGGGATTATTAATAAGAAATCTGTGAGGTAAAAAATGAAAGAACCATAGAATTTATCACGAAAATAAAGATATGTAATGAGAAAGAAAAAAATGTATTATTGTAAGACAGGAAATTGTTAATTTAAGAAGTGAAACCTATTGTAATTAAATGACTTAGAATATGAGAAACTTGCAAAAATACTAGTAAGCTAAGAATTATATCACTAGCCAAGAACTCAATCTAGTGCAACACACTAATAGAATGTTAAATTCAATGCAGAGAGTATAAGACAAAAAGCAGTAATAATATACTAAAACTGAAATGATAATTTTATCAAAAATAAAATTTTTTCTCAAATTATCAATTTTGAGAGGGGAGTATATGTAACATGACCAAGTGTTACATAACCTAGACATATACCTATAGAATTAATAAATACATGAAGGTAATGTAAGTAGATAATATAATGATGAAAGTAGCGAAGAAGAGAAGGACCATCGAAGAAGAAAGAAGAAGAAGTGCCACAAGAAGCAGTAAACAAAACACTGCTTGACACTACAACCAATACTATAACTGACACAAACTAATGGACAAATTAAATTCACTTTAAGCTGTCAAGCGAATCAGTGAATAACTTGAATGTAATTTCACATGTTAATAAAAATAATTAAGTAACGACCCGAATAATATAATATCAGCAACAGTATTTGGCTGAGAATAAATCAACAATGACTAATAACTATTAATGCCTATAACTAAGATTAGCAATGGCCACAATATAAAATTGAAACTATATTACAATCTCAAATGTACTTATAGTAGGTAAAAATAATTGTAAAAGGGAACCTTATATAAGTAAGTTACCTCACCAATGTACCAAATATAACTAATGAACATTATTAAGGCATAAACCCGATGTAAAGGTATGCCTAGGCAACGCCTAAAACGAACAATTGTCAGTAAGGTGATAAGTAGAAAGGACTACTAGTATAATTAACATACACTGAACAATTATTATACCAAGTGTAGCAATAAGCATTATTAATGTATTATACAAGTAATAACGCAATCATTAATGAGTAGCATAGAGCTAAGTAGTGTAAACAAAATGTCATTAGGAAGTAAGGATAGTTCATAGCAATGTATTACATCAGCAAGTTAAGATTTAATAATTATATTCACTAAATAAGCATAAAGACGGATATGTTAGTGTTCCAACACAGACGGTTAAGTGAAAACGCTATGTGAAACACAAATAATTTGTTGATAAGAGAGAATCATCGCCAGCGTCGCTAGCAGACGACAGCGCTAAACCATATACCTGAACATTATTTATTGAAAAATGTCAGTAAAAGTGTAAATAAACCAGTGTCAAACTATATCAAATTGAAGAGTAAAAAATATCCTTTAATTTGATAGCGATACAACCACGATCGCAACTATAATAAGTGCGTGACATGCGTTAGCATCATTTGTAAATAGAAAGTAAAAAATTCGGTTGTTAATAACAACAACAACGACAGCTGTCAATCATTTCAGCAAAACGACGGTTAGTGACAGTTGGAAAACAATGCGTCATTTTCGTAACGTCTGGTTAAGCCAATCAGAAAATAGCTTACTAAATAAAACAATCGCCTAAGCCTCATCAAAACAGGGGGTATATAACGGAATGCAGGTAATTTCCGTTAGACGCTTTTGACAATCATCGAGAGCGAAAGGTGCCGCTCGTCTCATCAACATTTTTATTAACTTATAGCTTCATGTATTAGTGCGTCCATTGAATCATTTCGGCAACATTAAGTAACTACAATACAGTCTACCTAGAATCAGTGCATCGATGTGAAGTATTTATTTTATTTAGTGCGGGATATATCGAACAGGAGAAAATAATTAAATAGTATTATAATTGTCCATTTTAGTCAGAAGCGGACAAATATTCTCTGTTCAAGTGCGTGTGTAGTGTATAGCCAGGGTCATTACAATCCGACCACTGGAGTGTTTAATTAAATTTTAATCGAAAAGATTAAAATAAAGAGGTAACATCGTGACAATTTATTCCATTACTCTGAGTGCACTAACCTATATATTTTGTAAACAAAATTTGTACTGACGCATAACACCAAAACATTTTCTGTATTACACAATGACTGAATTTATTTAGTGGATTTGTCAATCCTGTTTAAGAATGATGTTAGTCTTAAGTGGTCTCACTATATAACTTTTGTGAATAATTAAGCAAGCGTGACGAACGCTTAACCTATAAATAGGTTTGATTTTTGTTAGTAAACAAGGCCTTACTAGTCAATATTGTTTTATAAAATAATTAATTGTTGTGTAGGCATGAGCATTCTTTCTTGTGTTTCAAAGAATTTACACCCGAGATATAAATAAAATTAATGTTTAAAGTAAAGTTTATCTGGACATAACCAGAACCGTTGTTTATGCTCTGAGCTAGCGTAATAGGGTAAGAGAACGAAACAATTTAAATTGTATATCAATGTATTTTCTTAATTATGTTTGTTTGAATTCATCATCAAGGGTACAAATAAAACCCAGTTATTAGCAGCATAACTTTGACTTAATTTATTTCGAAAAGTAAATAGAGAATTAATTCAAAATAATCAAAGTAACTTTTAGTAGAGATCATACGTTGTTGAATTTGAATTGCAATAAGGGCAATAAACACAATTTCAGTTTTTAAAGAAGAGAATTAATAATTATTTGATTCTATTAATGGGTTTTACGCGGGATTTTCCCGAAATAAACCTGTGTGGCGCCCATTATTAAACAAGGTAACCTAACCTTGTAAGTAAAGCAAGCTGGTTTTGTAAACCGTCTTGGCAGCTTATTAATTTGTTAAAAAAGTGAACTTCCGAACTTCCAGAATCATGACCAGGTACGTGGAAGTGTATTTTATTAATTTTATTGTCCAGACGCGACTTGACTTTACGTACTTAGACGACTGTCAACCTGGAAGAGGAGTTTCGCTGCCAGAATCAACGCGACGGCTACCTTCATCAAGCGACCAGCTAGTACGCTTTATTTATTGAATTAAGCAACGTTATAGTTCAAACAACATTACTGCAATCATTTTTATTTTATTTAAAGGAGTTCTTTTAAGACAATGATAATTTTTTCGATTCATCATAACTTGTAACTTTAATTTTCAATTGTAAACACACTTTTAACTTCAAATACTACATTTTAAATATTTTATAAACCTTTTAATTGAGAGGAAGCTCGTTTTATTACAAATTGGCGACCAGCAACGTGAGGCTGAAAAATATTAAACGAAAATATTTTTTATATTTATAATCAGCCCGGCAAACACAGAAGAACAAACATGCCACACACACATCAATACGACACAAGGTACAAGGACAGCCGAGTAGAAGAGGTACAACCAAATACAGAGACATATGAGACACAACCAACACCAGAGATGGAAGTCATTACAATTAATAACATAGAAACTCGACCCGAAGAAACACCCCATGCAGAACCGGAAGTGGAAGTGAGGGTCGACAACCAACCCAAGCAACCTGAGAGACCCGCACCGTCAGGGGACATAAGCCTACAAGACATAATGAGGGCGATCATAGAAAATAATAAAAACTTCGAATTACTGAAGGAAGACGGTAAGAAATCCCAGGCAGAACATCAGAAGAAGATGGAAGAAACCTTGAACAGAAATAATGACTCAATAAATAAAAATATGGAGTCAATCAATAAAAACATGGAATCGTTAAAAGAAGATCTCCATACGAAATTAGACGACAATAATAGAAATATGGAGTCATTAAGAGCAGGCCTACATGCACGTTTAGACGACCACAATAAAAACTTCGAATTATTGAAGGAAGACTTAAATAAAAGAATAGACGATACCAATAGATCCGTGGACGCGTTGAACCGTAAAATAGACGACAGCAACAGAGCGTTAAAAGAAGAGTTGAATTCCACATTAAATAATAGTAGCAAGAAAATGGATGAAATGAATAAGAAATATACGGAAGAATTGGGCCAGACAATAAGAGGAGAATTACAAAACGACAACAACTCAGAAATTGAAGAAATACCCAATGATGAAACCAGAGAAGAATTGCAACCTGAAGATGAGGTCGAACAACCTGAGAATGAAGGGGACTCAAATACATCATCATCTGAAAATGAGCTTGACAGAAACGAGGAAGATATTCAATATAAGGAGATCGATGCCGAAGGTATAAAGGAGACTCAGGTAATTAAAGAAGTGGAAGAGTTAGTAGCCGAGAATGAAGACTTAGAACAGAATAATCTGCCAATGTGTGATGATCAAGTGGAGACAAAGGAATTACCCAGAAATAAAAACACCGAACAAGTGAATTTAAAAATTAAAAATCATGAAGAAAGGAACAAAATAATTAAGAAAACGGAAGAAAAGGAGGTGAAGATAAGAAGAATAATACGCCCAAAGAAGACTAGGGTAACAAAGGAATTAATCGAAATAACTCGAAGTGGTCTAATTAATATGATTTATTTCCCAGTCATCAACCGTAAAGAAGGAATCTATAGGAAGGAGTATCGAAGGAGCTTCATGAAGATGGACGAAGAGAAGAAATGTGCTACAACAAAGAAGACTATAACCAATAAAATACTTAAAGCAGATATTTCCAAAGGGAGAATAAGGCATTCCAAGAAAAGGAAAGGGTATCAAGAACAACTGGACCGGATCACTGAAGGGTATGCCCAAGAAATAAAAGAACTGCGGAAGAAGAGGGACCAATCAATGGAAAAATCCAACCAGAAAACTAATGACGATCAACCAGAGTTAGAAGAGGTACTAGACGTCAATAATAACAAAGACCAGGAGGACACTGGACACATGGATACCAACGAAGATGAGAAGAAGAAGGCGAGAAAACGGGAAGCCGATGACTATCTGGTAGCCGCAAAATGGAAGAACCGTATGATAGGCAGGTATCTCCAAAGCTACTAGTACTGTACATAGGCCCTTATACCGTAACAAAGGACCATAAAAATCATATGCGTAAGGAAGTTTGTTATGAGATGTTATTATAGGGTGCCAAATATCATAAACATGTTGTACTAGAGACAGCTGTAAAAAAGGGTACCTGTGAAACGTAACTGTACCAACCAATGAACCCAATAGAATGGAAAAGCCCAATAGAACCCCAATATATAAACAATAAATGTAATTATTATAATAATAGGACAAATTATATTATGGTACGACGATTACCACAAGAGTGTTGAGTGTATAAGAAATGTTAAAAGTATCTACTATAAAAGGATTAAATTAGTGATCACGAGGGTCATGTATTATACCCAATGTATTGAAGGTGTCTAATTGCCTATAGCAAGCCTATTTACCATATTGAGTTATAGAAAGAGTGTGTAGTATAAGTAGGTGTACCAAAACTATCTGTTATATATTACATGAGAACCAGATTTATCATATTAGATGATAGAAAAACGTGTATTTTAAACCAAATAATCTAATGACAAGGAAGATATCTATTATATTGCGTAGAACAAAAGAGTATCCTATAACAAAAATGTACATAAGATAATAATATAAAATTACTCTAATACTCCGATGTTAAATTAAACCAAACAAAGAATTATATATAAAATCGTCCAGAATAAATGATTTGAAACCTATCATTTGAAGGAGTAGAGAGGAAGAATACCAATGAGAGTTAATTAGGAAGAAGGCTACTATTATTATGGGATGAAGAGTAAGAAAAAAGTTAATGAATTACCAAATATTGTATGTAACAAGAATTTAAATGTCAATATTGTATACCTCTCACAAACCCAAAGAAATTATATAAAATCGTCCAGAATAAATGATTTGAAATCTATCATTTGAAGGAGTAGAGAGGCAGAATACCAAAGAGAGTTAATTAGGAAGAAGGCTATTATTATTGTGGAATGAAGATGAAGAAAAATGTTATTGAATTACCAAATATTGTATGTAACAAGAATTTAAATGTCAAATATTGTATACCTCTCACGAAACCAAAGAAATTATATAAAACCGTCCAGAAAAAGTGTTAAACAACCAACACTTGAAGCAGTAGAGAGGCAGAATACCTAAGTGAGTAATTTAAGAGGATGGCTATATTTATTATGGAATGAAGGGAGAGAAAGTCAACTATTGTCTAATAATATGTTAGAATAAAATAAATAACAAAAATAAGTGTCAAAATACTACTGTTATCAAGGAATATAAAAAAATATTCATTAGACGATGAAAGAGTACCTAATTGTATTTACCAACAAGATATGTCAGAGAATATCTAACAAAAATATTTAGTAGATGAATACTGTAAACCCTGATAAGTCAGGATAATTGTAAACTATTGATGAGAGTAAAACTTGTAAACTATTGTAAGAGTGAAATACTGTAAAATCTATATTTAAGAAACAACTGCATAATTGTAGGATGATCAATATAAGTGTGTAAATTTAAGAATATGCAATGAACCAAAACAAATTACCAACTAGTATAGAAAGGTAACAACAAGGCTCATAAAGAACATAGCCAGTATGTCAAGTCTGAAAGGGAATAATTACCTGTGAAAAGAAGTATGTTAGAAAGTATAAAGGAATGAAATGTGATACAAATGAAACCTCTAATACCTCGAATGTTATATTGAATATGTTATATTATTGAAAAATGAATGATATGTTATATTTTATGTGTTGTGATAGTGCAACTGTTGCTACGTGCAATTTTTATTTTGTCCCAGACAGAGATGAGGATGCCTCTGATTCTGAGGACATGTAGTTGAGGAACGGCGGAGAATGGATGCCATTAGAGCCCCTCTGACTCCGAACCCACTACAAATGTTAGGGAATTATATGGTAATATATCAGGGATTATTAATAAGAAATCTGTGAGGTAAAAAATGAAAGAACCATAGAATTTATCACGAAAATAAAGATATGTAATGAGAAAGAAAAAAATGTATTATTGTAAGACAGGAAATTGTTAATTTAAGAAGTGAAACCTATTGTAATTAAATGACTTAGAATATGAGAAACTTGCAAAAATACTAGTAAGCTAAGAATTATATCACTAGCCAAGAACTCAATCTAGTGCAACACACTAATAGAATGTTAAATTCAATTCAGAGAGTATAAGACAAAAAGCAGTAATAATATACTAAAACTGAAATGATAATTTTATCAAAAATAAAATTTTTTCTCAAATTATCAATTTTGAGAGGGGAGTATATGTAACATGACCAAGTGTTACATAACCTAGACATATACCTATAGAATTAATAAATACATGAAGGTAATGTAAGTAGATAATATAATGATGAAAGTAGCGAAGAAGAGAAGGACCATCGAAGAAGAAAGAAGAAGAAGTGCCACAAGAAGCAGTAAACAAAACACTGCTTGACACTACAACCAATACTATAACTGACACAAACTAATGGACAAATTAAATTCACTTTAAGCTGTCAAGCGAGTCAGTGAATAACTTGAATGTAATTTCACATGTTAATAAAAATAATTAAGTAACGACCCGAATAATATAATATCAGCAACAGTATTTGGCTGAGAATAAATCAACAATGACTAATAACTATTAATGCCTATAACTAAGATTAGCAATGGCCACAATATAAAATTGAAACTATATTACAATCTCAAATGTACTTATAGTAGGTAAAAATAATTGTAAAAGGGAACCTTATATAAGTAAGTTACCTCACTAATGTACCAAATATAACTAATGAACATTATTAAGGCATAAACCCGATGTAAAGGTATGCCTAGGCAACGCCTAAAACGAACAATTGTCAGTAAGGTGATAAGTAGAAAGGACTACTAGTATAATTAACATACACTGAACAATTATTATACCAAGTGTAGCAATAAGCATTATTAATGTATTATACAAGTAATAACGCAATCATTAATGAGTAGCATAGAGCTAAGTAGTGTAAACAAAATGTCATTAGGAAGTAAGGATAGTTCATAGGAATGTATTACATCAGCAAGTTAAGATTTAATAATTATATTCACTAAATAAGCATAAAGACGGATATGTTAGTGTTCCAACACAGACGGTTAAGTGAAAGCGCTATGTGAAACACAAATAATTTGTTGATAAGAGAGAATCATCGCCGGCGTCGCTAGCAGACGACAGCGCTAAACCATATACCTGAACATTATTTATTGAAAAATGTCAGTGAAAGTGTAAATAAACCAGTGTCAAACTATATCAAATTGAAGAGTAAAAAATATCCTTTAATTTGATAGCGATACAACCACGATCGCAACTATAATAAGTGCGTGACATGCGTTAGCATCATTTGTAAATAGAAAGTAAAAAATTCGGTTGTTAATAACAACAACAACGACAGCTGTCAATCATTTCAGCAAAAAGATGGTTAGTGACAGTTGGAAAACAATGCGTCATTTTCGTAACGTCTGGTTAAGCCAATCAGAAAATAGCTTACTAAATAAAACAATCGCCTAAGCCTCATCAAAACAGGGGGTATATAACGGAATGCAGGTAATTTCCGTTAGACACTTTTGACAATCATCGAGAGCGAAAGGTGCCGCTCGTCTCATCAACATTTTTATTAACTTATAGCTTCATGTATTAGTGCATCCATTGAATCATTTCGGCAACATAAAGTAACTGCAATACAGTCTACCTAGAATCAGTGCATCGATGTGAAGTATTTATTTTATTTAGTGCGGGATATATCGAACAGGAGAAAATAATTATATATTATTATATTTGTCCATTTTAGTCAGAAGCGGACAAATATTCTCTGTTCAAGTGCGTGTGTAGTGTATAGCCAGGGTCATTACAATCCGACCACTGGAGTGTTTAATTAAATTTTAATTGAAAAGATTAAAATAAAGAGGTAACATCGTGACAATTTATTCCATTACCTGTTTAAGAATGATGTTAGTCTTAAGTGGTCTCACTATATAACTTTTGTGAATAATTAAGCAAGCGTGACGAACGCCTAACCTATAAAAGGTTTGATTTTTGTTAGTAAACAACAAGGCCTTACTAGTCAATATTGTTTTATGAAATTGTGCCTTTAATTACACTTTTAACATATATTAAAATACAAAAAGATAACTTCCACCTACCTTCAATGTTTCGTTTCTCTGGGGCCAGGATTCTTTCGTACGAACGCTAGATACAAACATGTGTTTCATAGGTTACCGGAATAACTAACTCGACACAATTTTGAAGAGAAATTATTTTTCTTTATTCTTTTTTGGCATTACTTTGTATCGAATTAATAGTTGTTCATTTTTTTTTGCTTGATCTTTAAATAGAATTTTCTTGAGACATGTTATTAGCCTTACTACTACAATACAAAAAAATGCTTACCTTATTCTAAGTGACACATATACATAAAGCATACACAGACATAGCCCAGCTTTGCTCATTCTCTCATTCATACCTGCATATTTAAAAGAAAAACCCCTTAACACATTTTAAAACAAAATACCCTTCTCGACCGTAGCACGTGGTGATCACCCGAAATGCTTGTTTCTCACTTTTTATAGTTACCGGTGTGTCCGAAATAAAACTGGTTAGTGTCTATTTGCGTACCCTTATGCGGTCACATGATTTTTTCTGTTACATCACTTTATTACCGTAAAATATGAATTTGTTGTAAAGAGCCTAACTTGGCTCTGTGTCGGCCGACACGAACAGAGGAAGACTGGGGTGGCGTCTCTGGCGAGCGGTAGGAAGTTCATATCCACTGCCAACGAATTTTGTCGTCGCTTACAGTTGAGTTGTTGTGGCTTATTGGTTAGGCACATGCTACATAGTGTTTGTTTCGGTAGTATGTGTCGACGATCTCTAGGCACTTCTGGTCTGATGTCAAAAAAGGGGTGGTCCTTAATTTGCGTATCCGGCAGGTCGGATGATAGATCTCACAAATTGTTCGTTTCTGCGCCATTTTTTGATAGCATCGGTTGATTTTCTTCGCGTCCCACCCGCGCACATACCTGAGTCACTGCGTGCGTGCGCTGTCACATTCACGCACAGTTCTGAGAAAACTTAGGGTGGTACGTACTTCAACAGATTTTGCAACGGAATATTACGTTGCTGCTTTGTTCCAAACTGTTATAGTCAACACGTGGTCGGTTACAATGGAATTAAAATTTGCACAATATTTTTATGAAACCCCGAAAACTGAAATAAAATAAAATACAAATACCCCATAAATGCAATAAATAAAATTACCCAATTTTGACATGTTACAATACCCCCCCAATGAGAATTCTTCTGTCAAAACAGAAGAAATCTCATTGATAAAACCCTTAAGAGGACCGGTGAGGAACTGGTGCCCACAACCCCCCTTTGTTCTTAATCTGCATGGGTAAACGACCCCCCTGGCTCGGCGACTATGGACGCATCTGAACGAGATCACTGGACTTCTCCGTAAGAGATCCCAACACCGAAAAATCGATCAGACACGCACCACGGCGCACCTCACCTTCTAACATGCTACCCCCAAAATCCTCAATCCCTGGCTTAGATTATGCCAGATCCTCCACCGATATGTTTCCCCTTTTATGCAAGCTGGGCTGCCTTTAGCAGATACTGGGCTCTCACACACTCACATGACATACTGCAAATTAAACAATTCTTTAAAAATTTGTTAAAGTACCACTCACTGGTTGTCTCCATTTAAAATCAAATCATAAATTTTGTATTTATTTTGAATTATTCTCTTCACTGGTTTTTTCTGTTATTTAAAATAAATCAATTTAGACATTTCTTACAATTAAGAACATCCTTAACCTAACATGGATTACCTAGAGTCTAACAATACAATTCAACAAAATAATTCAATAATAATAAACATGGTTAGTACACAAATACTAATGTCATCAAAGTTTAAAATTATCCATTAGCTGGCAGGCGCAAAATCAAGATTTTTTTTTTTTTTTCAAAAAAATATTTTCCAAAAAATTTTAAAATTCAAAGAAAAAATTTAAATTTATTAAAAGGTTTCCTTTACATATAGAAATTATTTAAAATTTGTTTAAATTGATCAAAAAACAAAAATTGAATGAACTTCCTTACTAAACAAGCTTAGTATGTATATGACCTCACTGTCAGCTGATCAAAACTAGGTCAAGTCCACAACCTTGACCCACATACGTCATGTACAAGTTCTATCTGAAATACATTTAACATCTGTAACATTCTAACTTGAAACATAACATAATAAAATTAAATATTTAAAATAACAAAATATTATTATAATTCACAATCAAATTGACATTTAAATTATTCAAATAAACTGTATAGCTTTACGTTTACAAATTCTATCAAAATTGTCACTGGTTGCAATTAAAAATTTTTATATTTTTCTTATAAATCTCTTTCTGTATTTGACAATCTTATTCTCCATCACTGTGGGTGATTTAAATATTTATCTCATTTAATTTACTACTTGACATTTATACACATATATAATCTTTCTCCCTCTGACTCTAATACTCATCAACGTTAACTAATATGACACCCATCTCTATCAAACACTCTCTAACTTCAACTTATCATTAAACTCAAATCGCCACCTTCTCTCTATATATATAAAAAAAACTCTCTAACCCTTTGTACTTAGGATACGTGTTCCCCCCCCAAAAAAAAACTCATTTCCATTAATCTGGTCCCTGGATTCTACCTAAGGCGACCCCTTCCCACTAAATCGGTCCCATCCCGTCCCAACCCTTATGTTGCGGACTCCTACATTACACTACCCCTATTACAAAATTACCATCCCCAATAATCTCAATCTTATTTCCTTACTTCACTACAACAAAATAACATCATTAATTATAAACATCAATATATCCCTCAATACTCTACATATATTACCCATAACTACTGTGTCAACATCAATACTTCGCAAATTCAATTACATTACTTCAAAACAATATTTCGATCTTTACTACTTCAACTTTAACTTCAACTTGGACTGATCTGCTTGTCCCACAAAATACCCATCACCCAAAACAATCTTTTATTATTTCTGACAATTCCTTTAAAATCTTACCACATTAAATTACTTTTCTCATTACTTTAAATAGCATCTGTAATACATCGAAACATTACATTAAGCATTAATTACCTGGAACATTTACAACCAGTATAACAGTGACATTTTATTGCTGATCAGCTGACCTTCTTAACAAAATGAAAACACATCTCAAAATTTAGCAAATCACATGAAACATATATGTTTATCAATATTACTTCTGACCTCCTTGTTTCCCCTTTTTCTGATTCTGATAATTTATGTTAACTGCCTGCCAGTTGGTTTAATTATTTACTTAGTTTCAACAATACACAAATTATGTAAAACATATACTTTCTATCAACTCTTATATCTAACCTACTACACTAAAATATTACATTTAAAAATATAGCATGAACACCTTATACTGAATGTATGAGCATCTAGTTATTTAAACAGAACACAAGCATTTTTATTGGATCAAAATTTGAGTTAGCAATTTTTCATGTCATAAATTTAAATTCGTGGCTCCTCTGAGCCACCTCCCATCCACACACTCTATTGCAAGCTATGTAAGACTGTAGCGCCTTTTCGCTTCCACAAAGACTGTATATTTTGGAGTAATTTGACATCTCCGTGTCTTTGCTTCGGCAGTTACATTTTAACGTTATGAATATCAGCATATTCTTGTTTATAATTAAACGCCCTTAAACGGGTCTACCACCTGGCTTTGCTGCCCCCATGCGGGCAGAGTGGTAGCCGCTGTTACATAGTACCTGGATTCCCCTAAATTTCACCCCCCATTTAATTTCTATTATATACCAATTTCAAGTCAGCTATGGTCAAGGGACTTGATATGACCATAGCTGGCCGCTAGCCAAATCCACGATTAGTGCTGGTAAGGCAGTAATCGCCCGAAAAGTCGGGGAAATCTAACTTGCATTTCAATGCCTGTTCTACATAGTTTTAGTTATGTGCGACACGAGCATCTATCAGTGTACAAATTGAATGTGTACCAAAAAAATGTGCCGCACATTTTCGCCATTTTCGCCTCCGATGGAGGTAACACTCTCTGTTACCCCCAACCCATTTCGCTATCTACGAGAGCACAGACCCCCCCCCCCGCAATAGCAACTTACTAACTACATAATTAAAATTTTATATACATTCTATTGTAACATTTTCATTACCCATTTATCCATCAACATTCAGATCATTCGTCACTTTCTAACAGTGAACCTTCTTAAAATTTTCAAATTTATTATTAATAATTATTATATATCATTTTTGCAGTTATTATTAAAATTTTAATTATCATTTTTATTTAACACAAATATTTCAAATCATCTCATTATTTAATTAAAATCTTTTCATATGAGTTATACCTGTAAACATTTTTGTTATACATGATTCATATTATATAACTTCTATACTTACAGTCCATTTATTTACATACACAAACATATTCACCATACACCCCAATACTTTCACCTCACCTCTGAAACATTTGACACAAATGTTAGTTTAAATCAAACAATTTATCATTTAATTACCAAATACATCTCTCGTAAATAATTCAAGTTCATTAGAAAGTTTAATTAAACAACATTTAAATAGTCAATCAAAACATTTAAAACACCTCAGATCATTTTAATTAATTTAATTATTAACAATACAAAATTCATTACCATCAAAACAATTACAATTAACCAATTACTGTTTTCAAAATTAATTTTGTTTATTTATTTAAATTGCAAAGTATTAATATTATTATTACCACAATTACCTACATACATTGTTTACCTAATATCCTACAATACACACAGATAAATTCACCACAATTATTTACAAATCGTCAGCATTATTATTCAGTTGTACCACACTTCAATGTCCAAAGTTGCAGGGTCAAAACCATAAAACAAAATGTTTATAATTGTCTTTTATTGTTTTATAACCTACCCTCCATCGTCCCAGATAAGCCTTTGTTTTATGTAGCATCGTTCAATTTCATTAACACACAAATTACTGTTTTGTGTGTTGTAGCCATACAAACCAAATTCATTCATTTTACCAAAATAATCACAAAACAAGTCAACATTAGGTACATTTGTTAGGTCTCCATCAGTAATTATATTCATTATTAGGTTATTTACTTTTGTATTATCCATTAAATCATTATTATTTCGACACACTTCTAACCTCACTTTCCACTCATCATACTCTCTATTCAATTCATACAATTCTGTTTCTTTATTAACATACAATTCTCTACTTAAATCTCTCTCATCACAATACCATATCACACTTTCAATATTATTACAGACAGAAGGTACAACATTATACAACAAAAATAAACACTTAAACAATGCTTGTGAACACTCTGGTTCAGAAAAATTAATGGGAAAATTTACCCTCTGTCCCCATTCTACTACTGTACTATTTCTCCACTCTCTCTCTAACTCATAAACACACATTAACATCTCCTTCTTATATTCTATAAACTCATCAGTACTCTCTGATACTACATCTTCAATTACATCATCGTCATCATTTGTTAACTCTTTATCTAATACAACATTGCCATTACAACTTTCACTTGTATTACTCTTACTCTGTTCTACTTTATTCAAATTATTTCTTATCATTTCATTAGTCTTTTCAAGACATTTATTCTTTTCTTGTATATCACTTATTAAACCATCAACTTTTACGCTAATACTCTGCCGCAACTGACTGTTCAGTTGTTCGAACTTTATATTAAAATTACTATTCTGAACGTCAAAACGACGGTCTATTTTATCGAATTTTTCGTCACTAGAGTTAAAACGACTCTCAAATTTTTTGTCAATTGCATCAAACTTGTCATTCTGTATCTCAAATTTTTCTCTCATGAAATTAAATAGATCGTCCAATGACAACTCTTTTGCTTTACTTGTTACGGGAGTTGATATCGCTCCCGGTGTACTAAGTATAGATACTTCTACATTATACTCATTTATTGGCGTTAATTCTGTTTGAATACCGGAGTCAGCATTTACTTGACTCTCGGTCTGACTGTCAGATAAGCTGACTTCATTGTTATCTGCCATTTCTTATTTTATACTTGATACTTGTGTGTAAATATAATATAATCAATATAATGTATTGTATAACCAATTTTGCGTGAATAACGCACTTTTGTTTTATTCCGCTAACCCCAAAAACATGTTTGTATCTTTTCTGTAGGTACGGTCTTTACTTAATTTTTTAATTAATAAAAACTGTCCCTGTTGCGGAAGCCATTGTTACTTTAAATTACACTTTTAACATATATTAAAATACAAAAAGATAACTTCCACCTACCTTCAATGTTTCGTTTCTCTGGGGCCAGGATTCTTTCGTACGAACGCTAGATACAAACATGTGTTTCATAGGTTACCGGAATAACTAACTCGACACAATTTTGAAGAGAAATTATTTTTCTTTATTCTTTTTTGGCATTACTTTGTATCGAATTAATAGTTGTTCATTTTTTTTTGCTTGATCTTTAAATAGAATTTTCTTGAGACATGTTATTAGCCTTACTACTACAATACAAAAAAATGCTTACCTTATTCTAAGTGACACATATACATAAAGCATACACAGACATAGCCCAGCTTTGCTCATTCTCTCATTCATACCTGCATATTTAAAAGAAAAACCCCTTAACACATTTTAAAACAAAATACCCTTCTCGACCGTAGCACGTGGTGATCACCCGAAATGCTTGTTTCTCACTTTTTATAGTTACCGGTGTGTCCGAAATAAAACTGGTTAGTGTCTATTTGCGTACCCTTATGCGGTCACATGATTTTTTCTGTTACATCACTTTATTACCGTAAAATATGAATTTGTTGTAAAGAGCCTAACTTGGCTCTGTGTCGGCCGACACGAACAGAGGAAGACTGGGGTGGCGTCTCTGGCGAGCGGTAGGAAGTTCATATCCACTGCCAACGAATTTTGTCGTCGCTTACAGTTGAGTTGTTGTGGCTTATTGGTTAGGCACATGCTACATAGTGTTTGTTTCGGTAGTATGTGTCGACGATCTCTAGGCACTTCTGGTCTGACGTCAAAAAAGGGGTGGTCCTTAATTTGCGTATCCGGCAGGTCGGATGATAGATCTCACAAATTGTTCGTTTCTGCGCCATTTTTTGATAGCATCGGTTGATTTTCTTCGCGTCCCACCCGCGCACATACCTGAGTCACTGCGTGCGTGCGCTGTCACATTCACGCACAGTTCTGAGAAAACTTAGGGTGGTACATACTTCAACAGATTTCGCAACGGAATATTACGTTGCTGCTTTGTTCCAAACTGTTATAGTCAACACGTGGTCGGTTACAATGGAATTAAAATTTGCACAATATTTTTATGAAACCCCGAAAACTGAAATAAAATAAAATACAAATACCCCATAAATGCAATAAATAAAATTACCCAATTTTGACACGTTACAAAATAATTAATTGTTGTGTAGGCATGAGCATTCTTTCTTGTGTTCAAAGAATTTACACCCGAGATATAAATAAAATTAATGTTTAAAGTAAAGTTTATCTGGACATAACCAGAACCGTTGTTTATGCTCTGAGCTAGCGTAATAGGGTAAGAGAACGAAACAATTTAAATTGTATATCAATGTATTTTCTTAATTATGTTTGTTTGAATTCATCATCAAGGGTACAAATAAAACCCAGTTATTAGCAGCATAACTTTGACTTAATTTATTTCGAAAAGTAAATAGAGAATTAATTCAAAATAATCAAAGTAACTTTTAGTAGAGATCATACGTTGTTGAATTTGAATTGCCATAAGGGCAATAAACACAATTTCAGTTTTTAAAGAAGAGAATTAATAATTATTTGATTCTATTAATGGGTTTTACGCGGGATTTTCCCGAAATAAACCTGTGTGGCGCCCATTATTAAACAAGGTAACCTAACCTTGTAAGTAAAGCAAGCTGGTTTTGTAAACCGTCTTGGCAGCTTATTAATTTGTTAAAAAAGTGAACTTCCGAACTTCCAGAATCACGACCAGGTACGTGGAAGTGTATTTTATTAATTTTATTGTCCAGACGCGACTTGACTTTACGTACTTAGACGACTGTCAACCTGGAAGAGGAGTTTCGCTGCCAGAATCAACGCGACGGCTACCTTCATCAAGCGACCAGCTAGTACGCTTTATTTATTGAATTAAGCAACGTTATAGTTCAAACACCATTACTGCAATCATTTTTATTTTATTTAAAGGAGTTCTTTTAAGACAATGATAATTTTTTCGATTCATCATAACTTGTAACTTTAATTTTCAATTGTAAACACACTTTTAAATTTTAAAGTCAAATATTAAACAATTATCACAAATTGTAACACACCGGATCTGGTGGAGTTACAATGTGAATCAACTGTTCAGGTTATAGTACAAAATGGAAATAACACAAAGCATGTGAGAGGGAAGTTGCTACTACTGTAAGTTTTGATCTCTTATTTCTGCATGTACTCTTAAATGAACTTGTTTCTAAAAACAAAAATTTCTTGTAAACTAGCATTTTTTAAATCAATTAATGTGTACATAATTTTATCCCCCCCCCCCAATCCAAGCTCAGAAGATAGCACTTGGAAGGCTCTGATGTAATCTGTTCTTAATTGCACGCACAGTACTTCCCAAACCAGTCTCTGTACATCAACCAGATTTCACCATTATTAAGAAGAAATTATTGTTCTGCGTCCACTTTTCCACTGTTGCCACAGTTAATTATCAACTGCAGCTTATTGTCTTCAATAGAACTGAGTCATTTATTTGCAGAAACATGGTAACAACGTAACTACACTGATACAAGACAAAGAATTAATTACTACTGATAACAACTGCTTTGATGCCAATTGTCATCCTTCTAAGTGAGAGAATAATAATGTCTTATATTTGTTTACCATATTATAGCAATCCTAATGAATAAATGTGTGTGTGTTCAAAAAACAAGTAAATATATCTGTTCAGTATAGCAGAGATAATATTACACTAAAAATTAAAACATATTAATATAATTATGTTGGTGTTTAGAACATTCTTATTTCTTAACTAGAGAGAAACTTACCCATAAGACATCAAGATATGTCTCTTTACATTTTAAGTTACTATTTAGAATATCTGGAAATACAAAATCTAAGATGAAACTTTGGCTGTTGATTACACCTCGCTGTACAAGCCTTTTGATCTGAAAATTAATAATGGCTTAAGTAAACATGAATAAAATGTACAATCTCATAATTATTTTATTAATAATACAAAAATATTAATTTAAATATCACAAACATTAAAATGTTTACATTTACAAAAGACAAGACACTTTTGTTACTTACAAATATTGGAATATTGTTTTTATGATTTTCAGTAAGTATTTCCGTTTTATTAATACAGTCATTCAACACATATGGAAGAATAGGTTTATCTGAAGTTTGCATATCCAGAGAATTACAAAGCGGTTTTAAAATGCACAGAACATCCACCATAAGATTTTGTCGGTTTTCATTAACTACACCATCAGAGACAGCCTTTATTATCACTTCTTTACCAGACTGAAGAGACAATCTAATTATGCTGGGATGAAACTAAAAACAAAAAGGGATTACAATTACACATTTTGCAACAACTTTATGTACAAACACATAAAGTTTTATTGCAGTGTCAAATAAATACCAGGAATTGTTCATTTAAAAAGCCCACGTAAAAGGTATGAAAAAAAAATGTTTGCGTAAGTTGGTAGCAGTGTACCTAATTGTTACGTAGAGTTGTGGCGTGATCTGTCAACTAGTTTGTTTACAGCTTTTGATTAGGTTAGTTGACTTCAAGTGAGTTCTGCTATTTTTAAAATGGATCAAAATATCAAACAAAGAGTTTGCCTCAAATTTTGTGTTGCCAACGAAATTTATTGTGCTGAATCATTGAAAATGTTAGAGAAGGCCTACGGTGAGTCAGCTTTATCGAAAACACGAGCATGGTACAAAGCATTCAAAGAAGGCTGAGAAGTGGTTAATTTGCCTCAATCCAGTCGACCTTCAACGTCTTCGACTGACGAACACATCGTCAAAGTGAAGGAAATGGTAATGGAAAATCGTCGTTCAAGGTTAAGAGAGATTGCTCTGGATCTGGACATGTCTCACGAATCCGTTCGCACCGTTTTAGTTGACATTTTCGGCATGAGACGCGTCGCGGCACGGCTTGTTCCGAAGGAGCTGAATTTTCTTCAAAAAGAGCACCGCAAACAGGTTGCTGAAGACGTGCTTGAACAAGCCATTTCTGACCCTACATTCATGAAACGCATCATAACGGGTGATGAGACGTGGGTTTATGAGTTTGACATTCAAACCAGCCAACAAGCTTCGGAATGGCACTTCGATAACAAGCTGAAACCGAAAAAAAACCACGTCAAAGTCGCTCCAAAATCAAAGTTTTGTTGACTGTTTTCTTTGACTACGATGGTATTGTCCACTCGGAATTCCTTCCGGAGGGGCAAACAGTCAATAAACAATATTATCTGGGTGTTATGAGGCGTTTGAGAATGAATGTTCCCCGTTAAAGGCCAGATTTGTGGAAGAACAATTCTTGGATTTTGCACCATGATAATGCGTCGTCCCACACATTGACCCTTGTACGTGAATTTTTTACCAAAAACTCAACGAATGTCATCGAACAAGTACCGTATTCGCCAGATATGGCCCCGTGTGAATGATTTTGGTTCCCCGAACTCAAGTTACCACTTCTTGGAAGACGTTTTGAGTCAATTAAAGTCATAAAACAAAATTCGCAGAAGGAGCTGAAGGCCATACCGGAAAGTCCATATAAGAAGTGTTTCGACGACTGGATTATTCGTTGGTATAAGTGTATCACATCAAATGGAGCCTATTTTGAAGGTGACAAAATAAATTTTGATGATTAAACAAAAATTTTGTGTTTTATTGAACAATCCCCGGCATTTATTTGACAGAAGGTAAATAAAAAATATGCAAGTAATCAATATAACAATAATTCAGAACAGTTACTAGTAAATGGTCTACAGTTTGTTTACAACTTAAAACTAATGGAAGTTGCTATTATTGCTACGATTGTATACTATACTAGCAACAATTTTTCTCAAACACTAATAATAATATATTTCTTACATAGTACTAAATCCCACACTATTTCTCATCTATACAGTAAATATGATTTTTTTAAAATTACTTATTACGCCTGAACAAAATTATCTACCTAGTAAATTGTCTAACAAATAGTTCACCGTTTGTTGGATAGTCATCTATCCATGACTTACAAAAGATTTGCCACGCTACACAAGGGGACAAACGTAATTAGATCACTGACCCTAAGTCTCAAGGCTTCACTTTCTGAAGACATCTCACAAAAGCACTATCATCAACCAAATGAATAACATCAGTTTTCTTGGTGTTGATGCAACCACTTCTCATCTTTTGAAGAAAATCTGTTCTGTAGGGACAGAACAAGTGTTTCAACACTCAAGGTTTCTATAAATATTATGTTACTTTTCTTAGCACAACCCTACAACTGAACACTGTACCCAAACAGATTTCAAAATTTGCTTATTAAGAAGGAATTTGTTATGAAGCAAAAACTCTGCTCTTCTTCATCTAATTTACAAAAAGCTGTGATTTTTGTAAGTAGCTACAATAATAGCAGTGACAGCTGGTGACTTACAAACACTGTGTGCTACAAACTACTAGTGCTGCACCTTAGTGCTACCCACTCACCCCCACCCCTAATAAAGTGATAAATTGGTTTGATTAAATTTAATTATACTATCACCAGAAAATCTGCATGAGGAAACGAACCGATATTCCTCAACTGTTTTCTGTGCATAAGTATACCATGTAAAATAAAATTATCACCAAGGAAATAATGTTTGTTTAGTAACAATAGTCTACAGTAAACGTGCTACTATAAATGAGTAGGGGTCTGTCTAACATATTAAATATTCCTAACTGCAGAAAAGTATTTTGCATGAATGCTGGAATAGTTGCATTAGTTAACACCTATAAACTACATTTTGATTACACCTATTAATAAAGTTACTCATATTTTCATAAGCAAGAAAATTTGCTTCAAACTATTTCACTATAAAAATATTAAAAACATGAATTCTTAATTATAAGTGTAATCTCCACTCATGCAGCCCCACTGCATAACTCCCACCTGTTAAATAACAAAGACAACACATATCATGGGAATATAGCATAGTGACATTCATAAACACTAAATTCTATGCAACCCGCATGCTACAACTGTCATTGCACACAAGAGGTTGGAGGATGAAGAGGAATTAAACTGTCTTGTGTCATTGTGACATCACCGTGTGCTACATTAGAAACAGCACACCACCATGTCTTGGCCAGATACCATGAGACAATGTTAGCACTCACTGCCAAAGTTTTTATGTCTCTAAATGGCTACCATGAAAATTAAAAACAATGAAAATACACAGATTATAACTAACAACAGACAACTGATTCCAAGAAAGATATTTCACACTTGTGTACAGAACACGGCGTTTCCAAGAATTCATTCTCTCAAAGAATTGCTCTGATACCTAACAATGTTCTTTATTGCATGTGTTTCTGAACAGTTTTCAAATAAAGCTGCTGAACCTTACTATTATGTCATATCTACTAAACACATTCATTGTAAAAGTCCCAGTTTACCAAAATAATACAAAATTCTCCACCATCATTGGAAATGAAACCATGACTAAACTGTCAGAAACGTATGGTGTTCCACATACCACAATAAATGACGTCAAAAAAGATTGGGGGTGAATTGAAGAGTTTATGTGCAGAACTGAAGCTCCAGAAGGGAATGTGTTAAATTGAGAAAGATGAATGACAGATGCTCTAGAAAAATTGGATGAAGAGTGGCTTTTTGTATGGTTCACTCAGCTGTGCTCTCAAGGAATTCCATTAAGTGAGCCAATCATAATTGAAAAATCTTAAATTCGTAGTGACTGCCAATCAATGAATTTTTTTAGTGGATGGTTAGTGAGGATTGGTAAAAAATAACACAAATTTTAACTATTTTGCGTCGACGTTTCGACAATGTTTATTGTCATCTTCAGGACCTGTGTATGAAATACAAAAGAATGTCAAACACAACGGAACAATTAAATATTTGGGTGAATGTGTTCGTGTATGTGAGTGTGTGCATGCGTACGTATGTATCATTGTATAAGTGAAGACTTATGATAGTTTGTTTACAGCTCGAGCAAATTATAGTATGAGAGAACTTAATTTTTACAGTATTACAATTTAAATTACTAAATGTAATGATATTTTAATTAATTAAACAAACAGTAATCAACAATTGGATATTAGATTGGTACATAAATTGTTTATACCTACAGCAGTCAACATATAGCAAAGTAGTAAAATATATTACCTATAACTAAAACAGATTAGGGTATGTTCACTACGTAATTATTAAAAGTTATTTTTAACATGTTTCACTCCCTATGGGTATTAACAAACAATCATAATTTAGAAACATACAATTTATACAATAACTGTAGAACATTACGACTTACACCAGATAAAAAAAAAAACTTAATGGTGACCCAAATTTTACAGCATGTCAGAGTTGACTCCATAGGTTTAAGGGAGAGGCTTGGTATTAGACAACTACAATCAAAGGAGAGAAGCTCAGTGCAAACAGTGAAGTAGTGTTGCGTTATTAAGAAAACTAAGTGTTTTTATTGTTATGACATTACAGAACAATCTACGTGTTTATCAAATGTTCCAGAGGAATCCAGCTGAATGTTGTGGCGTACGTGATTTCACCATGCACTTGCGAGACTTTTCTGGACGTCACCAGCCCCGCGCACTGTGTCAAGGCCACAATCAATTGCATCCTAGTGTAGAGCTGATGCATAGTGTTTTCTAGTAGACGCCTGTTAGAGAACATTCTGTAACCTTAGTGGGGTATAAATACAAGTACTCGGCGACGTTCAGTTTCAGTTTGTGTTGTGAATTATTGGAGTGCAGTTTGTAGTATTGTGGCGAAGTATTACGTGTTTTATAATTGTGCAAGACTATTGTAATACAATTGTGTTTTATATCAGTTAACATTTTTATTGCGTGTGAACAATTTTTAATTGATTTGTTGTAAGAGACTGTCTTATTAATTACAAACCGTTTAATTGTGATAATTAAAGCTGGTGATTAGTGACGTAACTGGTATCTTGTATTTTGTTTTCCACTGTACCATATGACGATCAGTAGACCATTGTAACAATATTAATAAGCTGGCTTTGTACACGAACCAATTATAATTGTGACAAGATAGGATTATATTGGAAACCTTTACAACAAAAAACATTGGCATCTCACTCAGGGGTGTGTTTATGGGGGGGGGGGGCAGGATCAGACCACCCACAGGGTCAAAAGATGTTGAAGAATTTGGTTAATTTCCTAATTTTTACACTATTTTATTATTTATTCACTGTATACACTAATATAATAGTAACCCTTTTTGAATATACGAACAGGTTTATTACACAGCATTTATGTGTACGTTTTAAATATGACATATAGGAATATCAAATCAATCAACAAGCATCTTCTATACAATGTTTCAATAAACGCATACTTTTATTGTGTTATTACTGTTTACTTTAATGGGATTAATTTCAGGATGTTATCACACGTTTTGCAACCACTTTAAAGATAGTAATGTTGATTAGTCTTGACTTTTTTTCTTTTGTACGAAGCTAACTCAACTGGACCCTCCCCCCTGACCAAATTCTAGATACACCACTACTAATCTCATGAATATTCAGTTCCTGGATATATGGTGAGAAGTAGCAGTTCGCTATTATCGGCAAGGAGAGAAAACCACACACCTTTAAATACATAAATGGGTACATACATAGTTTCTACCCATGAAATATTATGATCAAAATAATGCATGGATGAACAAAGACATTTTCTAATTATGGCTGGAAGAGAAATTTTTCCTTGGGCACTCTCTTACTTAAGAAAATAAAATCTTCCAGAAAAGGCTCTATTAGTCTTGGATAACACTCTCACCCATCCTCCTGATGATTTAGGAGAATGTTCATGTGACGCATTGTGTACATTTCTTCCTGCTAATAGAACAAGCACAGGGGTAGTGAACCAAGTTTAAATCGAAGGTCAAAGCACCTCGAATTTTTTTTCTTTTGTTTGATTTCTGGATGTATTTATTGTAACTTGAGACTATTTTTTAAAAAATCCCACCGAGCCATTCTTTCAAAATGTTAATTTTAACAGTTAAAAATAAATTTTTCACGTATTTTTGAAAAAATTGATACATTGTATAATATTTCTCGAAACAGGCACTAAAAATCTTGAAACTAGTTTCACTTACAATCAAAAGTTATTGTGTGTAATGTTCAATAACAAAAAAAAAATATATATATATATATATAATAACAAGATAAATGTATAACGTGTTGTTATTGTTGCAATGGTTTTCTGTGTTGTCGTGTTTATGCAACGTGTGTAATGAGCACCTACCTGCTGTCCGTTCTTGCGGCTTCTTCCGACTATGGGCGTGTGGATTTGTGATTTGAATTCGCAAGAAGGTAAAACTTGTTATAATTATTGTGAAGAGTTTTGCGAGGTTGGTAGGCTCCGTAGTACAGCAATAAAAATACAGTGTTGGGTAATAAAATCGGGGTTTAATATTCTAATCACACATAAGAATGAAAAAAAACTTATAGTTACAACAATTCTTACGAACTAAAACAGTAAATAGAAACTGGTATGATGTTTTCTGAATGGTTACTATTATTCAGAAAATGAGCTTGTTATTTCAAATTATATTAATTGTATTTTTCTTGATTTCAAAGAAGTTAGTTTTAATTAATTTAATTTATGGATTTAATTTAATTTGCAATGCTTTTAAAATGATTTTAATTACTCTAAAATGCTTGTAAATATTCTGAAATAAACTAGCCGTGAATCTAGTTCAACGTGCCTTTATTCACTAGTGATTTGACTCATGTATACTGCAGTATAAGTAATTAATTAATTCTCTAATAAGATTTGTATAGCGCTTTTCTTTTTATCTATATCTAATTCTTAGCTAGGGCTTATTAGTTACTCATACATGCTATACAGATTATCACAATTGAATATTTCTTATTAATTTACAGTCTTTGATTTATCGGCATCTGAATTATTTCTTTTACAATGATTTTAAAAAAAGAAAGGAAAAATTGATCTTTTGAGAAGTGAATAATTTGATTTTGACTTCCCTGGTTCAGAAGATGATGTAGAGATGCTCCGGATATCCCTCGCTGTCCTGATCCAATCTGCTAGAGACGACGATCTAATGAGCGTCCTGGATTTTGGCGATGAGTTCGGGAATCAGCAACACTCGGCTCCTTCTGCAACTGGTGATGGTTTTACGTCTGTAGTTTTAGCTGCTACAACTGCGTCAGACTCCTCGTTCGATTCACGTTTCACTCCAGCGTGTGTGTCTCGTTACGGGTTGTCGCTCTGCTCGTCAGTTTTTCAGCTCGTACCACTGGTTATAGACGGCCTCTTCTGTCGTACTCTTGAAGTGGTTTCTTGTAGTATATAGTTGATCTCTTGCGTGCGTACGCCAACACTTAATGTATTGCGCGATACGCTTATTTGTTGATAAGTAAGAGTATCTTGAATAGACGATATTATTACGAGTCGTTACAGTTGATCTGTTGAACAAGACGATCGTAATTATGCGTGTTGACACCTCGAGTCTTCCTAAATGTATGTTACTAAGACGACTGAAGATGTACGTGTGTTCCTCTTGAGTACTGGCAGTCGAGTGTTCTATCAGCCGAAAACTCTGCGTTAGTTCCAATTTCTTTGAATGATTTGATTGGCTGACACACTCTCCCTTCTACTTGAAATTTGAGTCACCTCATTCCGTGAGAACGAAACTAATTCCCACAGTCTGAGAATTCATATTATTTTTAATATTCTTAACACACCGGATTTTATTTGTCGGTGCGGATGTCCGGTCGCAATTTATATTGCGATTATCTTGGCTGCAAGCCAAGTTATGCTAATTCTAAAATATACATTTGGTTGTCAATTCTTATGACTATTACATATTAAAAGCTCTTCTGTGTAGCTCAATTACTAAGGAAGTTATTAACATAAAATCAATTGTCTCCCTTAATGTTTAATTATATTAAATAAAATTCGCACACCCTATTATTAATATTTCGGCAAACATTTTGGCTATTTTGGATTTCACCTAAATTTACCGGTTTCCGAAATATTAATAATTGAAAATTTGGGCGTGTCCCTTATTTGTTATAGTGTGTGTGGTTACGTAACGGCAGCTGGCGTTGCCGTGTGACCCTGTACAATGCATTAAGATGCACGCTACATCATAAGAGTTGAATTTCAACGCTTTATTTGTTTAAACATTGATATAGTAAACCCTTTACATATAACTCCAAATCAATGAGATTTGGTCACGTTATAATATATATATATATATGGCCAATTTTATTTTTTGGACTGTATGAGTTTCATTATTTTAATTGACTAAAATAAATAATAATATTTCCAGAACAAAGTATATACATATATTAGGGATGTAAATTCACATTACAAGTACAGTGTAAATAATGTTTTTAGCTATAATAAATTAACTTATAGAAATATTAATGTGTAGAAAACATCAAATATGACAACTATTGTACTCACGCACGGCTTTCAGCAATTTAACCGCATACTCTAGGTTGATGCTTCTAACTTTGTATTTAGCCCATGTTTTTTGAAAATCAGAATGCACAGATTCCATGGCCTGTTCACTAAAGAAACCAAGTCCTCTGTGCATTTTTGAACAGAAATAGGCGACATGAAAAAACACTGCAGAACTTTCGGAGTAATATTAATTTTCAAATCGACGTAACTCTTACGGTATTGAATTATGTAATCGTCAAACTTTGGATTGAGAACTGTAGCAAAACAAGAATTGACAACATCTTGAAAATCCTTTAAACACCTGACATATTTCAAACAACCAATATTGCATTTTGTGCACAGCACGTCCACTTTATCCAAGAGGATTTTGCAAGAATTGCCTGCAAAAGCAGGAGTTCCGTGTGAGTTATCTCTTGTGCAACACTGCATGTCTTGGCCCAAGTCAAACTATCTTCCTCAAATTCGATTAACATGTGTTTAAATATAATATTAACTACACCAATCATTAAGTGTAGTTCCGGTGGCGGTATTATATCAATTATTTCAGTGTTCTGATTACCTGAAATAATCGGAGAATATATGCAGTTCTTATAGTTTCCTTTATTACTTCCTGCTTTTTCTCAGGCATCATAATTTTATAAACAATCCCCAATTGTTTTATATGCACCACATACATTTAATTTGTCTTTTAATGCAGTACACCATGTGCAAGGAAAACTGCTTGCGTGTGACATAATACCTGTTAGCATATTTGCAAGTTACAAGTCTGTGGCAACAGTTCCTTTAAATTTTGATACCTAAAAGTGACCATGTCATTAAAATTACCATAATTTTCTTGTGTACATGGCGCAAACCCAAGTAAAAATAACTTTTTTGACCCCAGAATCCTTAAACTTTTTAGCTCTAACGCCTTCATTATAAGACTGGCGAAGAGGGATGTCACTTCCACAATTCAATTTGTCAACTGACTGAACCGAAAGACAGAATTTCAAGAAACCTCCACCACCATCTATCCCAAACTTCAAATGGACTTGCTCAAGTTGCCTATTTCCTTTTACATATTCAATTAATCCCTGTAAATTATTACAGAACATTATAGTTTCTACATTTTTTTTTTTAGTGCCTGTTGCGAAAAATATTATACCAATATTGTTTAAATACGTGAAAAACTTATTTTTAATTGTTAAAATTAACGTTTTGAAAAAACGACGGGGGATTTTTAAAAAAATAGTCTTAAGTTACAATAAGTACATCCAGAAATCAAACAATATAAAACAATCTGAGGTGCTGTGACCTTCGATTTAAACTTGGTTCAGGACCCCTGTGCTAGCTTACTACAACCAATGGATCAAGATGTCAAGCGTTTTAAGAGGCAGGTACAGAAAGGTTTTTTTTTTTTTAATTTGCCGCTTTGTGAAAATGATGTGGACAGTAAACAATTTTCGACGGCATATACTATAAAGGATGCAATTTACAATACAGCTGATGCCTGGCAAAGTATAACACAAATCTATACTTGCTTGCCTGGAATAAGTTTAGCCCATCTGAGTTACATACAGTGTCTACAGAACCAGAAGGTTCCACACCCACATCAAAACTGTTTGATATCTGTCAATCTCTACCAGCATTTAACAATTTGAATGAAGACTACATCAAAAACTGGTGTAAAATAGATGGATGTACGCTATAAAATGTTTAATGATGGTGAAACTGTTACATTCATATCCACGTTAACTCATAGAAGCTAATGCAGAAGAAGGCGGGTAGCCGATTAAACCTGCAATCTCTCATATGGAGATACTGAATCACTGACTAAAGCAGTCAAGAGGTACGAATGCCAAGATAAAGCAGAACTGCCTAAAATAATTTCACTGCACCAGATAAATAATCTGGCTTTTAAAAAACATGATCAACATAAGAAAAACAGAAGGAAATTACAGATTTTATTCACAATCATTAAGACTTTTTTTTAATTACAGTGCTTATTTATTTGAGTCTGAAAATTTTCAGCAATACATATGTTCTAGCATAATATTACCAAAATGGTAGCATTCTAATAAATACTTCAAATCGTCTTTAATAATTTTTTTACTTGCTGCCTCATTAATTCGTCACCCCTTCAGTCCCAAAGGTGATATGCTTTAATCAGGTTATACTGTACACTTCAATAATATTCGGCCACTTCAAAAAAAAAATGTGTCTCTCAAATGGGTTTGAGAACCATAGTCGAAACTGTTTATGTTATTATAACTGTATACAACATAATATTCTCAAAGTATACTGTCTCTATATAAGTAATGTTTAAAGTCTCCTTTTATAAAATTTATCTATTTTAAAATTATAAAGAATTACCTGTGATACTCTGTCTTCACTCAAGACAATTTTATTGAACGTTTCAATTAGGACAGCTCGAAAGTTCTGTGTTGATAAGATAGTTGTAAAACCATTTTCTTTAACATAATTGTGAAGAATTTTAATCTGTGTATCTAAATTCAAATGAGTCAGTGAATTTAATGCTAACTGTTTCAATTCATTACTGTTTTCAGCTCCTTTCGAAAGGTTTAAAACTATAATCTGTAGTAGACTACAAACATCTTCTTTATCTAACAAAAACAGGAACTCTTTTAATATGGTTAGGACATCTCTGTCAATTGTTAAATTTTGTTGACTAAGAAGTGCTTTAAGCCATTTATTCTGTTTTTTATTTGGATCTCGTATGTTGATCATTATAGTTTTAACGTCTGCTTGGTTTATTTCATCTTCTTCCATATGCGGTTTAGCTGCTATATTTTTCAGCTTTTCTATAAGACTATCAACCTGTGGTAAACTTATGCCATTACCTTTAACCTCACTCAGAGCTTCTTGACAAGTATAAGCCCTCTCTGCAATTAACCTCTGAAGTGAATCTCCTATTTCAGGAACTTCAATTTCAACCCAATCCAACCATACATCAACTGTAATATCACAAATGTTGTTTGAGCATTTTGATATTAAAATCTCATAGCATTCCAGAGAAGCACTGTTTAATTTTATATCAGAGGTCTCTTCATTAGTTTCTTTTAAGAGATGAAGCAATGACTTTTCTTTTACTTCAACTTTATCAATAAAGCAAAGCAATTTTGTACATTTCTGTAACATAGTCAGCATACTACATACAACACGACCACTATAATGATACAGCTCTCTTTTCTTTAATGTCATTAACTTGTTATTTATAACATTTTTCCTTCCATCATAATGTAAAAACAAATCATGAAATTTATGTTTTAAAGTTGTCTTGTATGCACTGTCTTTTAAAATCAAAAGTTTAGAAAACACTGAAACTGCAATGTTTTCAATAAATTCGACTGATTCAAATAAATCTACCAGTTTAAATGATTTCATACAAATATCTAAAATTTCCTCGCATAAATCTGACTTGAAATAAATGATTGAATCATACAAAAATTCGTTTAGCTGTAACCTACACACGAGATTGATAAACAGCCATTTGCTTATCTTAGGTATGAAACCAAACACATGTGACAATGATTCCTCATGTATTAATTTTTCACAATTTGTTTTATCTGTATTCATGAATAAAACTAAAAATAATCGTAGAAAGTCTTCTTTACAGAATTTTTCAGATTCAGTTTCTTTTAATAATACTTGTACAATTTCTTCAACTCCTTTATCATTTCCTGAAACACAAAAATAAAATACATAAATGAAATTACATTAAATTCAATCTTGGGAATAAAAAATAAGCAAACTATAACTCAGTATTACTTTCTATTTTGTTCATAATAACTAATTATCACTGATTACCAATCCCACAAACAGTACTGTACTTTCACCTTCCTGACACTTCCAATAACAGACAGCAGAAATTGAGTAGTTGCAGACTTTTACACATACTAGACTCCAACATGCATGTGTTCCTCTGAGAAAATCAAAATAGGGACACAGACCTTTCATAAAATTACAACACTCAGTTATCTGCTATGTGGCTTAACCATGATGTATTTCTAACATGAAATGAACATATATTATTCTCCAGCCTGACATAGGTCTACTGCAGATTAATTCACATGCTTATAGTAGGGCCCACTTTAATGTAACACATTATCACTGACTCATACTGCATTTTTTAAGCTGTTGGTATGAACAGTTTTACAAGAAAAGTTTTTTACAAAGCCACGACCTACCAAATAGCTACTCCTCTGACCATCAGCTTTCAAAAAGGCTGTTTTCCTTGTGGATTCTAAATCTGTCATCTAATTCATCACTTCCAACAAACAGATTACAAACCAGATGGTGAAAAAAGCAAGGGAGATGATAAAACTTCTTAACAGACATTGAAGTATAATCGCTTTCCAGTGGGCACCCTCACATATAAGGATACAAGGAAATGAAACAGCTGACCTGCTGGCAAAGAAAGGAACTACACTTCAAAGCCAACTAGTATCACCCAACTTCAAGACAGTAAAAATGATCATAAAACGCAAAAAAAAAAATCAGAAGATGCCATAGCTTTATCCAGCAACAATGGCAAAACACTCAATCCACATGGGAAGCAATAAAAACAAATCCAGAAAACAAGGAGTTACAAATTTTCAGCTCCTGGACTGGTCATGATTGTCTTGTTCCACATCTCCTCCATGTCAAAATCTTCAGTCATAGCTGTATAATATGTAATCAGCAAAGTGCAACCATGTCCAAGACCACCTCCTTGTACAAAAAATATTGACTGTATCCTCCAAGAGAACAAAGATTTATCAACATTGTACTAGGATGCCTTAAGTTTAATGGAGTGACTTCAAAATCAGCCATTAGAAAATGATGACAACTACAATAGTTTTTTACAATGTAAGCATTTAAGTATAGTAAAAGTTACAGTATAAGGATTTCTCAACTTCCTGGAAAGTCATGACAGTTTGTTGTGCAATAGAATGTTACATAAACTATGATCTTCACTTAGAAAAAAGTTTTGTTGTGAAGAATCAAAAAATTATTACTTAATAATTTAAAAAAGAATAACTACCGTATACTTTATTTCTGATTTTCCGCAGATGATTGAGAGTTGGCTGTATATAAAACAACACCCATTATTTCTCTAATAGTCATGTAATTTCATCATTCCTATATATACAAGTTTGTTAATTACCTTTTTTACAAAGTTTTAATAAACAACTTTTTACCGTTTGCAGTCAAAATACAGTTACAGTAATCAGTAACCAGTTGGGGTAACAGTACTCAAGGAGATTTACCATTTGGAGAAGATAGCTGGAGTATATACTACTTTCTGTATAAAGTTTAGAACTACCGTACTGATGAAATTTGGTATGGCTGATGAAATGCAATTTAAAAGTTACTACGCAGAAAAAAAAAGTGACAGAATTGTTACTTCCACTTTAGGATAAACTAACACTAGCATCAACTGGTGTACTACACTGCCTGCAACTAAAACACAGGATATGTGGGGTAAAATCAAAGGAGTGTTTGGATAAATCCAAGTATTATTACGGACATATATTCAGCAGACAGAACTAGAAAACTGATAATTCAGATATGTTGTAAATAAATTACAGGGCCTCCCAACAGATCTTGTTTGACCAAACAATGACACATACATGTACAGGAGTACAAGGGTATATCTTTCATTTTTAACTTAAACTGATAAAAAACACTTTTTACAAAAACCCCACAGCGGATGACGAATCGTAGAGAAAGGTAAATGGGGATCGCGTACGTAGGCATCTGGATAACCAAACCTTTGTTTTCCAGTCTTCTTATTTCATTTCTCGTCTTCTCTTATCTCTTCGATTATTTGTATCCAAGATTTTACACTCTTCGTCTAACATTACTTTCGCCATCGCCATCGTTCTTCGAAACCATCTAACAGAGTAGATAAACACACCATAGTGGATGTACGTAAGCATCTGATTATCTCCGTTTCTCAGTCTTCGTTCATTTCTCGACTTATTTCGGCTCTTCGATTGTTTGTCTTCAGAAAAATTTCCACTTCTTTGTCTCGGAGGGCACAATTTAACACTAGTTTGGCCACCATTCATCGAAACTGTCTAAAATAATAATAAAAATATTCAATAATGTTTCATAACATTACGCGGACTGTGCTGGGCTTCGCTCGGGCACTCGGACCGTGTCAAGGCCGTAGTAATTACGTAGTTCACGAGAGATAAGACGCAGTTTGGAAGCTTCTGGTGTGTGAGCGTGACTATAAATACATCGGGTAGCGGCCTTAGTTTTCAGTTCCATGCGAGATTTTGGATAGTGCGGTTCGAGAGTATTAGTGCGATATATTTACAGAGCGGTTCGGGTTATTACTGTGTACGTGCAAGTAGTTAGTAGTGAAGTGTTGCGTTTTATATTCGGACGGTATAATTGTAATACAACTGAGTTTTAATATTTGTGGACATTTTATTGCGTGTGTACAATTTTCATTTGATTTGTTGTAGAGGCTGTGTTGTTAATTACGAACTGTTTTACTGTAACAATTAAAGGTGTGATTAGTGACTTAATTGGTGTCTTGTACTTATTTTGTTTCCACTGTACCTACGACGATCGAGTAGACCGTCATAACAATATAACTGTGATGGGACTGAATTGTACTGGAAAGCTCTCCCAGAAAAAATGCTGGTATCTGGGTCATAATATTCAGCCTCTAGATATGAGGTGAGAAAAGACCACATTACAATTCTTGTTTGTTCCAATGCTAGTGATGTAACAGCACATTTTGTTAAGAAATATTTTGGCACTGCGTAAGTGGCTTTGGGCTTGTACATGATGATATGGCTCTCACACACCGTCTGTCAAGTGTGAGTGGTGGCCCTGCTTTTCCGTTCCTTAACACTGGGAACCACAAAATGTTGTTAGCTACGTTGTAAGGCAAAAAAAAAAAAACACGAACTTTTAAAAATATCAATTGTAATTTACTGCCTGTGAAATATTATGCCAAAATAATGCATGGATGATCAAAGAAATTTTCCAGCAATGGCTGAAAGAGGAATTTCATCCTCAAGTACTGTTTTACTTGAGACAAAAAATTAGCAGAAAAGGCTCTATTAATCTTGGATAATGCTCCCGCCCATCCTCTTGATGATTTAGAAAAATGTTCTTGTGATTCAAATGTCATCCAATGTATGTTTCTTCCTGCTAACACAACAAGCTTACTACAATCAATGGACCAAGGCATCATTGAGTGTTTTAAGAGGCGGTACAGAAAGTGGTTTTTACTGAATTTGGCACTTTGTGAAAACGATGTGGACATTGAACAGTCTTGGAAGCCATCACTATAAAGGATGCAATATATAATGAAGCTAATGCCTGGCAAAGTATTCTGGAAAATGCTCTAAAATCTGCTGGGGAATACATTACGGCCACTTGAATTACAATTAGCGTCTACAGAACCAGAAGGTCTTGACCCCACATCGGAATTGTTAGATATCTGCCAATCCCTACTAGCATTTGAATGAAGACAACATCAAAAATTGGTGCGAAATAGACTTATTGGATGTAGGTTACAAAATGTTTAGTGATGATGAAATTGTTACATACGTATCCTACAGAAGCTAATGATGATGAAGATGACCAGCCAATAAATCCTGCAACCAGCATAAGGAGGCCATTCAATCACCGACTACAGCAATCAAGTGGTACAAAGGCCAAGATGATGAAGCAGACTGCCTAAAATAATTTCAGTGCGCCAAATAATGATTTGGTTCTTGAAAAGTATGGTCACAGAAAAAACAGAAGAAAATTATATAGATTTTTTCACAATCATTAAACTTTCTTTTTTTTTGCAATTACAGTGCTCAACTTGTTTGAGTTTTAGAAAATTTCCAGCATTAAATATGCTTGAGCATAACATTAGTACTGTATACTGTTTCCGTTCTTAGCTTAATCCTGATGTAAACAAATCCACGTGCCTCATCTGAAACGCCATTGGTCAGGGGCGTTGACACTGTTCACACAGTAATGTGTTACACACAAGTGCAGAATGTCCATTGTCATGTGAGAGTTGTCTTTGGCTTACCTGTTCTCTTTAGTGTCACTGCAACAAGTGATTTTTGATTACGTTTAATCGTCTGTATGAGTACATAGTAGGGCTTTATCGCCGCTGATTGAAAATACCGATTACGAGTTAGCGTTTAAGGGTACTAGTGTAAAGTGTGTGAGTGTCTCAGTACAATGTATTTGATGTGTTTAGTGTAAGTTGGTGAAATGCCTTTAGTGTAACTGACGCCTTTAGTGTAAGCTGATGAAACGTATTGCTTTTTTTAATTTTTATAGCATTGTTTGTAATATTTTGCGTTAAGATGGATAGCACAGCTGGCCTATCAAGTGTGTCTGTTACGATACACAAACAGGGTAAACCGCTAAAAAGTGGTGAAAATTAATAGTATTTCATGTTTGTAATAAGCTAAATGAAAAATACCCGACTCTTGCTACAAAGACTTAGAAAACGAAAAACTTACTTCCAAATTTACTGGTGTTTCAGAAAGTGAGATTAAAAACACAGGAAAACTCATTACGCCCAGAAAGAAAAGAAAACACAAGAGTACTGTATTGAGTAAAAACGATGACTTCATTAAAACAGCTATATGTTGTGAAGTCCAAACTTTTTTTTCATAACGAAGCTCCAACCCTAAAAAAACTATTATTAGAAATTAATAATGACCCTCATTTACCTCATATGGGACGTACCAGTCTTCATGGATTTTTGAAATCTATGGGCTTTGAATTTATTAGAAAAAAAAAATTATCTGTAATTTTAGATCGACACATTTCGACTTGGCAAAGAAATTACTTAAAGACAATCAAGCAGTTCAGGAGAGAGAATCGCCACATTTTTTACCTTGATGAGATGTGGGTTCACGAAGGACACACGATTAGTAAAGTATGGAGTGATTCCACAATAAAAACATCACGACAGGCTTTTCTGTCAGGTCTGTCAACTGGAATAAAACTACCACATAACAAAGGGAAGCATCTTATATTACTTCATATTGGTAACGAATATGAGTTTTTAGATGGGGGCTTACTTCTGTTCGAATCTAAAAAAAGTGGGGATTATCATACTGAAATGAATGGCGATATCTTCAAAAAATGGTTTGAAAGGATTGTAACGCTGTTACCAAACAATAATGTAATAATCATGGATAATGCCCCATATCATTCCGTGATGACTGAACGTATTCCGAATAGTGCGTGGCGGAAAGTTGATATTGTCACGTGGCTCAACTTAAAAAATATACGTTCTGAAGTAAGTTGCGTCAAAACTGAAATTTTAGAGATAGTAAAACAAAATACAACTTAAAAAATATACGTTCTGAAGAAAGTTGCGTCAAAACTGAAATTTTAGAGATAGTAAAACAAAATAAACATAAATTTAAAAAGTTTGTAGTAGCCTAAATGATACTGCCAAAAAATCAGGGCACACCGTTTTAAGGCTTCCTCCTTATCACTCTATTCTGAATCCCACTGAATTAATATGGAGCCAGTTGAAAGGATAGTTGCCCGTCACAACACAACATATAAGCTGCATGATGTAAAACAGCTGACAGAGAAGGCGGTAAATGAGATAACTGAGAACAAGTGGAGTCATTGTGTGGAACATGTATTTAAAGAAGACAAGCTTTGGGAACTGGACCAAATTACCAACGCTGTCGTCGACAATCTTATTATCAACACTGCTGACTCAAGTGATGATACAGATATGGAAGGCATTGAATTACTTTCCGACAGCAACTGATAATACACAGTACACAGCTTCTATTTTCGCTTTAAACATAGAGGTAATAGTTCACTGTGCGAGTCTGACACAGTCACTAAATTTTATTTTGGTAAGGACAAATTATTACAATTTACACGTGTTTATACAGTATCAACATTATAATATGTAACCTGTCTGTATTTCTTCTGTCAGAGTGACACGCCTCTAATTCAAGCAGCAAATAGCGTTTCAGATGTACCACGGCTGTTTGTTTACATCAGGATTAAGCTAAGAACGGAAACAGTATATATCGCTAATGTTGTAATAAAACATTTTATATTGTCTTTAATGGATTTGTTTCTTACTCCCTCACTAATTCACTGATTGTGAGGTTCCACAGTACTTCTTATAACTTTCAGTTGATCAGAATACAACATACTACTTGTAATTACTTTCTGAATTCCTAGCAGATTTCATTAAAGTATCAAGCAACTAATTAATTACCGAAATATAGTTACGATGAATGTATAACGTTTAGTAAAAATACATTCTGTACAGGTTATGATGCCAACGAGAAGAAATACTACCGTTTATATCAGAAACGTACCTTCTTCAATATCCACAAGGTTACCTACAGATTTCTGTAGGCTAATAAAGCAACCCTGCATAAATATCAATTTACAATCCACTTCCATTTTTAAACGTTAATGTATAAACAATATAATTAAATATTACAAAATTTAAACACTACACAACGTTCCATCATGGCGCGTTTCATTTGCTTTTTACCAGTGTGAACAATACATTTTCTGCACATACGTATAACACATAGCGTTTAGTTGAAATATGACAAAACTAAAATCATTTTATATAAGCTGATGGATAATATGTGAAAATAACAAATATATATCATCTACTGAATAAGCAAACAACATAATGAAATTTATCTAAACATAATAAAACATACACACACACACACACACACACTCACGTATAAATACATCTGTAACCATTGGCCACACTGACAAGTTCAAGAGTGCGGTATACGGTAGCATGTGGATTTGTTTGTAAATTGAGGTTATATGTAAAATGAACTATGTAAAATAAAAACCTGTTCGTTTCTTATACGCTAGTTTTGTTTTTAAGACCATGTTAACTCCGTTTTTTGCTGTGTCTCAAACAGACTGTGAACTAATCGTCACAATTCGTGCTCCGTATTCTCATTTAAGTGAAACAGAAATACATACTACAAATACAGACTTCTTTTTTTATTCGTCTCCTTATTTTTTAAGGTAAGATAATGTAAAATTGCATTCTCAATAATCACTTCTTGTTGTCTATTAAATCATTATGGATTTATCTTATAATGATTGTTTTACATAAACTGAACGGTTCAAATTTTAAGCCTTATTTACTTGTAGAATGTTTTAACAGATATGACCTTACAATAAACCTAAGAAACGCTATGTCTGTGATATATTTGAAACAGCATATTGCAACAACATCTGGATGACCAGATCTCTGGCTAAACAAAAGACAAATTAGCCTGTACCGGTATGATATTTACTATGAAAAGAGATGGCTGTCCATGTGTTTTCCTTTGGCGGCTGAATACTGTCGCAGGTAAACAAGGTGATGTATGTGGGCCTGCACATCAACCGACAGCTCACTTGGCAAAAACATATTTTTGTCAAGGGGAAATAGCTTGGTATACAATTTCAGGAATTGTACTGAGTAACTGGCAGAAAATTCCTGGCGACTTTGGAAGATAAACTAGGTATTAATTTATAAAACTTCTAAAATCTGCCTGGATTTATGGCATACAGCAGTGGGGAACGACCAGTAACTCCAGTCGTGGACTATCCTACACTTCCAGAACAAAGTACTCGGAGCCATCACGAACGCCCCATGTTGTGTGCTCAGATGTGTAGTTCAGAGAGATCTACAAATGCCTTCAGTCATAGAAGAGATAAAGGACAAAGTGCTAATTACAGCAACAGACTGAAAAACCACCCCAACCTCCTCACCAAGAATTTCAGTTTAGCGGTAGTGAAGTGCATAGACTGAAAGATTTCAAACCCAGTAACTCAGTGGACAGATTTTATTAGGTTGTGGTGACTGTTTCAAACCAGTATGTAATTTATAAAGCATGTTTGCTGTACCAATTATTTGTAATAGAGATGCTTCACTGGAACATATCCTGCATGTTATTTTTCAATAAATCAGTAATGTTATTGATTATTGAAGAGTGTAATATAACTTGCAGTCAATTTTTAAAAATGTGTACCTGGTAAGCTATAAATATAGGAGTACACAAATAAAATGCAAACCCTAATATTTTTTAGTTTAATAGGCCTATATATTTTTGAGTAGTTTATTAGGTAAATTTACTTTTTATGGAATTATATTGATATGCGTATATAAAAAATAACATGAAATCAATATATAGAAAATATATTATTATGACACATGTTAGAAGATGTCTAACTACTAACAACTGATTGGTCCTTACTTTTTGCATAACAGATTGAATGGAGAAGCATACCATGAATTTCTTACCAACATGTTTAATGAAATAGTGGATGACATTTCTCAAATAATGTCAAGCAGTTATTGAATAATCGCTTTTGTGGCCAGTGGGTTGGGCGTGGTAGTCCAGTTGCATGGCCTCCCCGCTCACCAGATTTAAATCCATTGGATATTTACTTGTGGGGACATCTGAAGAGCTTGGTGTATAGCACTCGAATAAACACGGCAGATGAATTGAGAGACAAAATAATTATTTGCTTTCAACAAATTTAAAGTAATATCGGGAATTTTTGAATGTATTCGAGCTTCGATGGTCAACTAGGCTGAAAGATGCGTTGAAGTAAATGGGGGACACATTGAACACCTACTTTAATTATTTTGTGCTGTTGTTATGGTAATTTTGCATTTTATGTAATACTAAAATCTGCAGATAAATAAAATAGTTTAAAATCTTTTATATTCATTTTGTATTTTACGTTTCCATTTTCTCCTTTCAAATAAATTGTAATGTTTTTTCACTATTTTTTTACTTGTATTTACAAATAAAACTATTTGCCAGTAATTATTTTGCAGTTTGATGGTAGACTCACACTGACATTTTCCATCATAACTTGGTTGTTTGAGATCACATTGTAACAGATAAGGTATCATTTTGTTCATGAAATAATGCTTAAGATTTTATCTAATGGAACATTATTCCATAAAACTAATAGTTTGTGAGATATGAATGATTTAAAAATTAAAACAGCCGCCATTTTGAAATTTGTTAATATAAAATTTTCAAAAAATTTAATTTTGTAGATTATGTTACTGGGTCATTCCATGTCAGATCACCCAATAAAAAATTAATTTGACACCCACCTCCTCCGGTTTTGATGAAACTTGGCACAATTTATTCTATTACTATCCTGATAACACCTGCAAAATTTTTTTTGCTCTATCGTTTATAGTTTTTTTTAATTAATTTTTTAGTTTTTTTAATTTGGCGCTATCCGAAGCCTCAGAAATCGCGCCTTTAACATGCACTCACAAATTTAAAAATATTTTTCTTGAAAACTATTCAAGATATCATCATGAAATTTTGCAGGAAGTTTGTGTGTTATACCTAAAAGCAGCGAAAAATGCTCTTATTAACCTATTTCAATCCCTCAAAAAACTAAAAATATTTAAATATAATTTTTTAGAAATTTAAGAAACGGGTGTTTTATTTTACAAAAACCACAATATCTAGAGTCTCAGACATGATAGAATGCTCAAATTTGTTTTAAAATACTCTTAAATATAGGCCTATAGGCTATTAGATAATTAAAAAATATAGTTGGCTTTTTAACATGTTTAATTACAATACAAAATAAAGAACTATATAGGCCTATCTAAAAAAACTATACTGCTTTTAAATAGGTAGTCCATGGGAAAGTTAAAATTTAGTTTGCTTTTTATTTTTTATAACTTTTACAAACTTATAAACATTAGGGGAAAGTCTTACAGTACCTACTGCATAAAAACAACTCAAAGATATACTAGTAAGTTTGAAATGTAATAATGAGGGTAACTAAAAGTAATATTTAAAAGCTCAGTACTCAGATTTTAATCTCAGTACTCTGATTTGGTGAATTATCAGCAGCTCAGCTGTGCTGCTGATAATTTACATGACTCACCAAGCCTGTCTCAACAGGCTCTTTTCCTGTGGTGACATGCTCCTCTCTACAGTTGAATTAGTGCAGTTGTTCCTATCTTTCATTAAGTGAGGACATACCTACAGTGATTAATTGTTTCCTAGTTAAAGATTGTTTAAATTAATGTTTTTAAGTTAAGTGTTATTGAGGCAGTAATAATATAAACTTTTTAAAATTTACTTTGGGTTTTGAAGATAATTTAAATTCGTGTGAATATAAACTTATTTTGTTTACTTTTTGTTTTGAAGGAAAGGTAAATTTGAGTGTACAAGTAGGGCATGTATGTTTTTTTTTAACAATAATTCAGTTGAATCTGTAAGTACTGGCAGTTTGTTTACAGTTTAAAACCCTCTAATAAATACTCCCTTTTTTTGCTAATTACTAAAAATAATATATCACTATTATTTTTTTATAAATGTTTTGCTTCAATAACTAAAATATTTTGGAAGTATTATATGAAGAATAATACTTAAAAAATTTTTCATAACATGCTGTGAAGTATGCAAAACAGCATGGCAGATATTCAAGCCTGTAGCATTGGACTATTTAAAAAAACCGACTGTTTCCAAACAATCTACATACCTTCAAAAAAGTTACAATGTGTTTCTGAATTAAGTGACGAAGAAAAAGATTTGATTCGCCTTAGATCTGGAATTAATTTGTGTGAATTTAAAAATATCTGTTCTCATCACAGCTACTACTTTTTAAACGTATTTGAAAAGTATCAAACAATCTGTGTAGACCCGTTAAAAAAACACAAAAAGCCTATTAAAAAATCGTTGAGAAGTGTAAGTTTAAGTTTTTCAAAACAATTGATAGCAAAAAATATTTACATAAAACCTGGGCAAAAGCTTTGTTCAACATGCCGTAACTTTTGTGAAGAAAAAATAAAAATAAAAGTCAGTGAGAATGAAACAGATGATGAACTCATGACTGAATTAGATTCATTAGAATCAAGAAATGTATCCCTCTCGCAAACAAACACTGCTCTAGATGATTTAGGTTTAAACCAATAAAGCTTCACACCTTGTCATCACATCATGTAGTAAGGGGTCGTATTATAAAAGAAAAGTTGATAATGTAACTAAGGCTGTGAAAAAAAAATTTCAAGAGATTATGATGTTCCAAGTTCTGATGACGAGGAAGAAGATACAAGTATGGTTAAAAAGGCACAGGATTTTGATGTGATGATTTGTCTTTTGAAAGAAAAGATTTTATCTGTTGGGAGGTCTCAAAAATCCAGATTTTGACTTTGGCTCCAGAATCTTGGAGCAAAGAAAAAGTGATGAAGGAATTCAATGTGAGTGAATACATTGTGCGACAAGCAAGAAAGCTGAAACGTGAAAAGGGTATTTTGGCAATTCCTGATCCCAAAAAAGGTAAAACACTTTCTGAAAATACAATTAAACTTGTAACAGACTTTTATCAAAATGATGAAAGTTCAAGACTGGGCTAAAGACAAAGTAAGTGTTAAAAAAAATGTTTACATGCAAAAAAACTTATCCTTTGTAACTTCAGAGAACTTGTTTTAAATGGGAATATCCAGATGTGAAAGTAGGGTTTTCAAAATTTTGTTGTTTGAGACCTAAATGGTGTATCCTTGCTGGTTCTGCAGGCACACACACTGTATGTGTTTGCTGCATCCACCAAAATGTAAAACTGTTACTGGATGCTGCCAAAATTGAAGAATCATATAAGACCTAATTAAGATGCTTGTGTGCAACATAGAAAACTGCATGGTGCGCCATTGTGATAACTGTCCTGCAAACACTGCATTAATCGATTATTTGACTGAAAAATTAAGTAAAGATTATGATTTAGAAGAAGAAATTGTAATAAGCCAATGGGTGAATACCGACAGAGCAGAGATGATAAAACAATCTATTAGCGTAGAGGACTATATTTCTTTATTGAGCAGATCACTAGAAAAGCTAATACCCCATTCATTTGTCGCTAAATCGCAGTCATCAGCTTTTAAGAGATTGAAAGAAAACCCACCACCCAATACAGCAATTGTAGTAATGGATTTTAGTGAAAATTATTCATATGTCATTCAAAATGAAATCCAAAGTTATCATTGGAATAGAGGGGGTTCTACTCTTCATCCAGTAGGAATTTTTTTAAGAAACAAAGAGAATGTTTTGATTTCTAAGCATTGTTTTATAAGTGACGATCTTGAGCATGACACAAGTTTTGTTAACTATGTCCAAAGGGAAATTACAAAATGGCTGGCAATAAATCATCCAAAAATAGACACAGTTCATTATTTCACTGATGGCTGTGCTGGTCAATATAAAAATAGGAATAGTTTTAAGAACCTGTCTGAGCATTTGAAAGACTTCAATATGAAAGCTGAACACACGTTTTTTGCTACAAGTCATGGGAAATCAATATGTGATAGTCTAGGAGGAACGCTAAAAAGAATTTTAAGGAAAGCAAGCCTCCAGCTACCAGATGAAGATCAAATTATGACAGCAAGTGCTGTCTACAACTATTGTGAAAAGAACATTGAAAACATTCACTTTCACTTTATTGACAAAAAAGATGCTGATTCACTACGATTGGAACTAGCAAAACGATTTTCAACAACCCGGACTATTCCTGGTACTAGAAGTTTTCATAATTTCAAACCACTTCAGACATACAACCTTGAAATTAAAGGATTACTGATAGTCTTAACCCTGCACTAATCTTTTCTTATCAAACTTCTTCTGATTGGGTTTGTGTTAACCATCTTCAAATAATTATGTGGCTGCAAATTATGATGGTAACTGGTATGTTGGACTAGTAAAAACTATCTTCAGTGAAGAAGAAGATGCGGAAATTCTTTTTCTCCACCCTTCAGGACCAGCTGCATCTTTTTATTGGCCTCAAAGAGAAGATCGTGCATAGTGCCTTTGGAACACATCATCAGTATAGTAGACGCACCTCAATCAAGTGGCACCGGAAGAATGTATTATTTCAAAAAAGATTGTGTGAAAAAAACTGAAAGCTGTTGGATGAAGTGGAAAAAGTATTTCAATCAGCATTAACATGTATTAAAAAGACAAACAACTCACAATATTGAATGTGTATTTTGAACAATAAGTTGTGTTTAATGTAAGTACTCAATCATCTTTTGAACTTTAAAAGATATTCTTCTGTTGTGCACAGTAATTAAACATGTTAAAAAGCCAACTATATTTTTTAATTATTTAATAGCCTATATACTTAACAGTATTTTAAAACAAATTTGAGCATTCTATCATGTCTGAGACTCTAGATATTGTGGTTTTTGTAAAATAAAACACCCGTTTCTTAAATTTCTAAAAAATTATATTTAAATATTTTTAGTTTTTTGAGGGATTGAAATAGGTTAATAAGAGCATTTTTCGCTGCTTTTAGGTATAACACACAAACTTCCTGCAACATTTCATGATGATATCTTGAATAGTTTTCAAGAAAAATATTTTTAAAGTTGTGAGTGCACGTTAAAGGCGTGATTTCCGAGGCTTCGGATAGCGCCAAATTAAAAAAACTAAAAAATTAATAAAAAAAAAACTATAATTGATAGAGCACAAAATTTTGCAGGTGTTATCAGGATAGTAATAGAATCAATTGTGTCAAGTTTCATCAAAATCTGAGGAGGTGGGTGTCATGACCTGGGTGACTTGACATGGAATGACCCTACTGGGGTATCATGTACCAGATTTCATTAGAATATCTCGCTCTATTCTCGAGAAATAAAATTTTCCTTAAAAATACAATATGCCAGACAGATGGAAAACTATACGTTTTTGGGCCTATGTTTACAGGAACTTTTTTTCTTGTAATTATGTAAGGAACATGTTACCGAAATATTGGATGACCATTTGTGCACACCCTGTATATCAGTTCTGTATCAGAATTAAAACAGATAGGCCTAGGTCACAACCTGAGCAGAGCTGCAGCAGTTCATTTTCTTGTAGCAACATAAACCTGTTGGCAGAGGATTTGTTTCATGTTTGAACAAGAAATCTAAACAGTACTCTTGCCCTCTTGCAACCAGTTGTTAGTTGGTCAGTTCTCTTCAGTGACATTGGTTGGTCATTAGCTGTCAGTAGTGAAACACTATGCTCTCACTGGTGCTACTTTTATTTTAGTTGTAAATTTAATATTATTAATAAACCAAGTGATAAGCCAAGGATAGTGATATAGAAGTTGTGTGTATGACCAAGCAAGTGATAAGTGTTTTTATGTGCTACAAATTTTGTGCGCTTTCACAGTTTCTAATATTTGACTTTAATTATTTGCTATTGAGTGTTAGTTTTCTGTGGTAAGAAAATTTGTGTGTTGTTTAATATTATTAACTAACTCTGTTTAACTTGCATGCAATAATTACATTTCATCAACTTGTCGTTTAAAATTATGCGAGAGGGATGCAGTAATAGATGCGTAAGTTACTTTTATTTATGAAATAGGGAAATTAATAAATTCTTACATTTATTATCATGTAACACAATGTTCAACAGTTTTCTCGTTTTAAAGAAGTCCATTTCTGTGTTGTAGATTTTTTTTTATTGCACAGTGACATTAAAAAATTGATGTTTACGTGGTATAAATTTATTCACATTGTGTAATAAATTCCTGACATGAAAAGATTCATACAGTTTATAATTGTGACTACTATAGTTAAATGAAATAATTCTATAATCATTATAACTATTTGGAAGCATCGCAAAATGTAACAAAAATGTATATGTAGTAATGTTATTGTACTTTATAATTGTGTGTGTGTGTGTGTGTGTGTGTGTGTGTGTGTGTGTGTGTGTGTGTGTGTGTGTGTGTGTGTGTGTGTGTGTGTGTGTGTGTGTGTGTGTGTGTGTGTGTGTGTGTGTGTGTTTAGAGTGGATTATCTGTAGACAGACAATATAATCGGGAATACGAAAATAACAAACTGTTATTCTGTTTAGAATGAAAGGTTCTAATGATTGTGCGCATTCTGAAATAACATATGTTAGAAGCATGGACAGTGAATATGGAAATGATAAAAAAGTTGTGGACTGTACAGAGAACTATGGAAATGACAATGTACAGGAATAATAAGGCGAGTCAGGGTAAACAAATACAGTAGATAAAGGGTGAATCACATAAAAACACAATGACAGTGACCCTTTGCAAGATGGATGGATTATCTGGTCAAGTATTGTGATAGAATGAACTGATGAAAAGTAGCTCATTAGCTTGGGAGAGAAATCATTGGAGAGGCAGACAAGTGCTTCTGAATAATGGAATTATGCTTCTTTTCCTTGAGTGGTTTTAGCTATGTTTCAGCACCTTCACCTCTTTCATCTTCAAGCTTCTTACCATTTGTGGTCGGAACAAATTGTTTTTGGATACATCTTTTATAATTTATTTGAGATAGAATGATGATGTGTGCTTTGTAAATTTGTAACACACATAACTATTGATTTGTTGCTGGCTGGCACGTAAGTTCTGACCTACCTATTATGAGCTGCCTGAGTTCTGTGTTGTGAAGTACCTGTTTACAGTTTGAGTGTAGTCATGGAATGTTGTTCCAGTTATTGAGAACGTCCAATAATTTTTATAATTTATGTTATTCTCACTTGATTGCATTTACCAAAAAAGGGAAATGTGTTTCACAAGCAAGTTTGTCTTATTGTGTGCTTGCAGACTTGATGATTTCAATGAATCAGGTATCAAACAATTCATTTTGAGTTCGCAAGCATCATGGTAACTGTTTTACAATTTTTGTACCCAAATCCATGCAAGCAAAGAGAATAGTGTTTTCAATCTGGGATATTTGTTTCCGGTGTTACATTTTCTTAATCACTTGATCAATTTAATTGAATCAAAAGTCACAAAATTTGTTACTGTTTATGAAATTGTATGTATACATAATATTTAAAGACAATGGTGGGATTAATTTTTATAGATCTTATAATAGACGCCTAACAAACAGTATTCGTTTGTTGACCATTTTCAGTTTTTTCAAAATTATTCATCTTGGGACTATTTAAAAAAATATGTATAGATAAGTCATGTAGGCTAGCTTTCGTTTCTTGTAAATCATTCAACCATTGTGATTTTAAAAGGATAAATTATACTAATTTGTTTAATTAAAATATGCTTAAATGTGCATATTTTCAGAAGCTTATTCAATTCAGTGTGTCAGAACACATTTCTCTTAACAGCAGTTTGTAATTCATGGATTTGATATTTGTGGAGTAATAATGTAATACTCGCATATTGTATTGTTGTATTTAACGTAATGTCACATAATTAATCTGATGTTGTCCTGATGTTGACGAATGCTTTTTCAGATAGTAATGTGTGCGGCTTTTTTACAGTCAGTGTTTTTTGTTTGTTTTTCTTTTAATAATTATGACTTCTTCATTTCTATGACAGCACTATGGTGGCAGTAGTTTATTAATGTTGAAGTTATCTTGTTTCTAACCTCAGTAGTGTGCTAGACTAACTGTCCTGTCTAAATACACATTGTCGAGGCACCAAAGACATCAAAAATTGTGTGTTGCATCTAATTAAGTTATTATTTGTTAACCATATACATTTGTTCAGAATGCAAACATGTCATTTTAAAATAACAGTGTTTGAAAACACACTCTACATATCACAGTGTTAATCAATGCTCTCAATCTTATTGCAGAGCAGAAAAGGTAGGCTATTAGATGTATTTGCAGTGCAAGTATAATGTGAAAGAAGATAAATAATGAATCTGAATAAATTAGCATTTTTGGAATGTAAGAAGAGGGAGACAGTGTTTTTTGTGTGTTCATTTTGAAATTTAGTTATTATTTTAGTTCAGCATAGTATAAATATTAATAATGGTTTTTTTGTAATAATGGATCTTATTTTGTCAGTACTACACATACTACTAGGGGTAACCCAAAAGTAAGGTCTCCAAAGGACTAGAGCCGCAGGGAAATATTTTGGGCGGCAGTTGGCAGCACTGCTGTGTGCGGCCATCTCCCCTCTTTCAAACAAGCGGTCGCTGAGCTCGCTCGGTCAATTAGTCTTGGCTTGGCAGCCGTTAAGAATGGAGCACCCAATCGCTGTTCCCGCCAAGTGCGGACTTCACGAAGTCATTCGATTTCTTAACGCAAAAGGTGTCAAAAACGTCCGCAAGTGGTGTAGAGAGTTTAAAGCTGGTCGTACAGAAATTCATGATGACGAAAGAAGCGGGAGACCGTCAGTGTCAGACGAGACGATCAGGAAACTTGACGAAGTCGTGTGTGAAGATCGGAGGATCACTGTCCACAAGCTCTCTTGTTTCCTTCCTGACGTTTTGAAATCCACCATTCAGAGGATTGTGACTGAAAAGTTGAAATATCGGAAGGTGTGCGCAAGGTGGGTTCCGCGAATGCTCACAGAAGACCACGAACGGCAATGCGTCGAAGCTGCCCGCGAATTTCTTGAGCGCTATGCAGACGAAAGAGACGACTTTTTGAATTCTGTTGTCACAGGTGACGAAACGTGGGTTCACCACTTCACACCTGAATCCAAACGACAATCACTTGAGTGGCGGCATCCAACTTCACCAAGGCGGCGAAAATTCAAACAAACACAGTCTACCGGCAAGATCATGGCGACTGTGTTTTGGGATCGGAAAGGTGTATTGTTGATCGATTTCATGCCTACTGGGACCACAATAAACGCAGACGCATATTGTGAGACACTCAAAAAACTCAAACGGCCGATTCAGGACCGGAGAAGAGGAATGCTCACCAAGGGCGTGTCCATTCTTCACGACAATGCTCGCCCTCATGTCGCCCGCGCAACCGCCGATCTTCTGAACCAATTTGGATGGGACATAATCACCCCCCCCCTATAGTCCGGACTTGGCACCTTGTGACTATCATTTGTTTACACATTTGAAAGAACATTTGGGTGGAATGCGATTCGACGAAGATGACGAGGTGAAAGACGAGGTCGAACGCTATCTCAATGACATGGCGGCGAGTTTCTATGACACTGGCATACTAAAACTGCCACAGTGGCTCCAAAAATGCATTGAACATAACGGCGATTATGTTGAAAAATAGTGTGTTCTTATGCTTCACAACCATGTAAAAAGTTTTGATAATAAATTTTTTTTTCTATTTTTAAAAAATATGGAGACCTTATTTTTGGGTTATCCCACGTACATACATTTGTAATATTTCCTAGTGTTAAACATCTGTAACAGTTGCTAAATAGCCAGGATAATTGGTAATAGATGTGAGTGTAATATGTTCTCGACGATTAGACTTATAATTCTTACCTTCAGTGAGATTTTTATGTTTAGTAAAATGTTAATGTAATGAAGTAAGTAAATTATTTTTTTAACTTTTCTTACACACTAAATATTCAACCTGTAGTTTTAATATTTCACTTGTGCTAAAACATGTATAAATAACACACATTAACATAATTTTTAGTATGTGTACCATAATTAATATTAGTTTTTAGGCTTCACTTTAAAAATGACTTAAAAGAAGAAGAAAGTCCCTGTTCTGAATTTGATGCAGAGAAAGGAGAATTCACAGTACATCTTTCAAAGGATATACCAGGCACTCACTTTCCAGATCTGGATTTGTTAGGAACACTCTTAACACCAAAAAACAGAAGACATCAGTTGAAACCAGAAATTCAAGTTGTAGAGAAAGGTAAGAGAATAAATTCTTTTATTTATGTTTGTTACTATATGAACAAAGCACACACAGTTTGTGTGTGTATATTTAATAATTATTCTGTATGTCTGTTTCAGGAATCATAAACTTGCATCCGACATAAATTCACAAACAACAGTATTAAGCAAAAACAATTCTTTAGTTTTGTTAATGTACTATGTAGTAGTATAAATGAAGTGTACCCTACCTACACGTGATAAGAATATAGTAAGATATCTGGATAAGAATTCAATAAAAGTTATGCTGATTAATGGTAGGGTGATGGTGTTTAAGATATTGAGTGACCCAGTGGATACCCTGACTATTCAAGTTTATCTGCCAACATTACATGCAGAAGAAGAAATGGATCAGATATTTGAACTGATAGAAGAAGTCTGAAGAAAATGGGAAAGAACAGAAAATAACAATAATGTTAGGAGATTGGAATAATATAGTTGAAATAAAAGGCAATATAGTGGAAAAAATGTGGTTGGAGAATATTGATTAGGAAAATAAAATGAATGCAGGAAAAACTGGTAACTTCCTGTGAACGTTTTGCTCTATGGATTGCTAACATTTGGTTTAAGAATCAACAAAAGTTATATGCCTGTAGGGCTCCTGGTGATACTGGCAGGTATCAAATAGATAAGTGTAATCTATTTGTTGCATAACAAACCAGTGGTTCAACAATAGTATCAAGATGGCAAAAACCTTCCTACGAGCTGACACTGAAACTGATCATAACTACTGGTGACTGATATAATAATAAGGCTAAAACATTTTAAAAGAAGAAAATTTCTAAGAAATTTTGATACACTAAAGCTAAAGAATGGGTGATCTAAAGCCTATCCTCAAAAGGTTGAAGAAAATGGGAAATTTAGGACAGAGTTCAGGTATATCAGAAGAATGGGATACCATGAGAAACGTAATATTAAATGTCTAGGAACATGCATTACATTGGGAAACTGAAAGTGAAAAGGCATAAGAAGAGTGGATTACAAAGAGTATGTTAGGTAAAATGGCTGAGTGTAGGAAATGGAAAAATGACTCTTCAGAAGAAGCAAAATGATAGTATAGAAAGCTGAATAATGAACTGAGGAAGTTAATTGATCAGGCTAGAAAGGACAGGTCGAACAGAAAATTTGAAGAGATAGAAGAACTGTTAAAGCTAGGAAAAGCAGAAGAAATGTATAGAAATGTTAAGAGCTAACAAGGAGAGAATTGAGGAAAATAAACAAACAAGGCTTATTAAAAGCCAAAGAAAGATGGTAACATGTGTTAAAAAATAAATAATGTGTGGATGGAATGAGAATGTGAAGAAAAGGACCAAAGACCAAAGATATTAAGATGGGAAGTGGAGAAGGTTATTGAGGAGCTTAGGGAGAGGAAAGCAATGTGCTGGGATAGAAACCACCTGAGAGGTTGAAAATCTTAAGAATTCATACATTGTCAAGACTGACAATCAGTCAGTAGAATCTACAATACAGGTTTTGGGTATTCAGTCTAAAGATTTACTGAAGACTGTTCTAGTCTCTTTAGCAAAGAAGTGCAATGCTAAAGAATAAAAAGACCATAGGGCAATTAGTTTTATCCATCATATTACAAAGGCTCTAACAAGACTGATACTAAGGAGAATAGAGAGAAGAACTGAGGACAGTATGGGGGAAGACCAGTATGGTTTTAGGAAAGGTAAAGGCACAAGAGGTGCAATTGGATGATGAGGGTGTTGGGAGAAAGAATATTAGCAGTGAATATGGAGATATATGATTGTTTTATCAATTGGGAGAAGGCTTTTGACAGAGATACTGGAATATTCTACTGAAGATTTTGAAAGATATTGGTATATACTGGAAGGTTAGGAGACTAATATAATGGAGTGGTACATAAAACAGAAAGTAGTGGTAAGAGCAGATGAGGATGAAACAGAAGACATGGGCATTTAAAGCAGCATTAGACGATGATGCTGTTTGTCACCAATGCTATTCAATTCAATGGTAAAAAGTTTACAGAGAAGGCCTTACAAAAAGTAAGAGGATTTGTAGTGGGAGGAGAAAGAATAAAGACCATTAAATTCACAGATGACAAAGCAGTATTGATGGAATCAGAAAATAGCTACAATTTATAATGGGGAATGTTGTAAGAGTGGGAAAAGAGTTCAGAATGAGGATAAATGTATTAAAAACTAAAGTGATGAGAACTGGCAAGAATCGAGGCTTTGTTAACATATTATTGGAAGGAAAAACTGTAGAGCAATTAAACTCATTTAAGTATTAGGGGGACTATGGAATGGAAGCTGTACAGAGGAAATCGGAAGTAGAATATGTATGAGTAATAGAACTTGTAAAAAGTTAAAAGCATTACTGACAGCAAGAAGGATTCCAATTGAGATGAGAAAGAGCAAAAACATTGATTTTTATTTTAGCGTGGTTTTTTGTGACAGTGAAATGTTGCCCATCAGAAAGAAAGAAGAAAGGTATATAGAGAGCTTAAAAAAAGTTATGGCAAAGAATAATTAAGATAAAATGGACTGATAGAGTGAGAAATGGTGAAGTATTGACAAGAATAGGAGGGGAAAGAAAACTGTTGAAAGTAATAAGAAAGTGAAGGACATCCTTGGTTGGGGCATATTATGTAGAAACTGTCTGCAACTAAGGATCATAGAAGGAAAGAGAGGATGGGGAAATAGAAAGGTTGGAATGCACAATAACATTAAAAATGGAAGGAGTTGAAGTCAGATGAAGAGAAACGCACAGGACCTGAAATAATGGAGAATATACAGTTGAAACCTGTCAGTTTAACTAAAGAAGACCTACTTGCTACACCTTATTAGGGTCAGTGAAGTGTGGCTACTTGTGTGTATCACGTGCACGTAAAATCAATTGTAATGGTTACAGATCAATAGAAAAACATGCATGTGACACAGATCTTATGGTTTAGGTCATATGGTTTACATTGATAAAAATTTTATTTATTTTGATTAATTTGTTTGATTTACTGTTTTTTATAGTACTTGTTCCACTGATTTCAAAGGTGTTTGTCATATTTGTGTAGAGAGTTGGGTATAAAATGAGTAAGATGTATTAAAATATATAATTTCCTTAATTTTTTGCAGCTTGAGAACATACCAGTAGAGTTCAGTAGTATCCTTCAAGTATCCCTCAAAAATGAATCCTTTATTCATGATTCAATAGATATCACCTTTTTTATTTTTGTATTGCTGATACAAAACTTGCTCTTCAGGCAGGCCCATGTTTTATGTCAACGGTGCTGTGGGAGATTATAAGTATTGAACCCCTCCCCCATCTACATAACCAATGTTGTCTAGATTGGAATCCTTCCTAAATATCCATTGTAGTGTCCAGATCCTGTATTGGCTAACCGGAAATTGCTAAGACCATAATTATAATGTTTTTAAATTAATAAGAGATACCTGTATGGTATGCAATAGTATTCTTTCTTGGTATCATGGATCTCCTGCCAGCTACATTCTGAAAACTTGAAATTTTAAAGAACATTTTTGGTTTATATGAAAGTAGCGTAACCTATTGCCCCTGCCTTTAAAGCATTAACTTCCTTCTTAACTTTGAAAGAGCAAACCTGTCTGTTAAGTTTCCAAAAGCCATTTTTCTCTTAACACTTTGGGTGCCAGACGTTTCGGCACAAAACTTCTATAGTGTGCCGGCTGCTGATGCAAATTACTTCTATAGAGTGCCAGCCGTTTTTAATGTTTTTCAAAAAATTCTTGTGAAACTATAACATAACATAGAAAAATGGTACTTACCTTGTTTTAAACATTGAACCTTCCTCAACATAATGAAGCGTAAAATTTTATTGTTTTATATAAACACTTTCAATGAAACTTTACTTTTTCATACTCAATTTAAGAACAAAAAATAGTTGTCAAAACTGTTATAGCACACTAAAAATATTATAAAATCACTTTAAATTAGCTACAAGTAGTACAGTTCACTGTTGAAACACAAAACATAAGAATATGTATCACTAATATTAGTTGGTGTAATTTTTTTTTAATGAAAAATGTTGAAGCCTGGGTCTTTACATATAAATTTCTGTGTAAAATTTCTTCGTAGTTTCAGTTTGGTTCAGTTGAGCTACCATCTGCTGGCAATTTCAAAAACTAAGAACACTGACAAATGTTATGCGAACAGCGAAAACGGCGTCATTAGAAGTGATCCCATATTTAAAGAAATGTAAAACTATGGCACGTCAAATGACGTGAGCATCCCCCCCCCCCCACCAGACATGACACTGGTTATTTCAGTTTTAAGTACAGTAGAGCTATCTGCTTTTTACAGCATATGTGTCTTATTAGAAATATATGTATATCTTTACAAGATAAACTGAAGATTAGCTTATTTTTGTTTTAGCAAAGAAGTACACTGCTGTGTAGAAATATATTTGTAAGCTGCAACGCATTTACTTGTAGGCCTACAGCAAATTTATTTCTTATTCATAAAATTATCAATAACATTATCATGCCATGTCGGTCAACTTTTCAATTTTCAGAGAATTTTCCCTTTTCAATTGAAACTAAAGCAATGGCACTGAGACAGTCTTGAGTCATGCGATTCCTTAAATAGGTTTTGATTCTCTTAAGACAAGAAAAGCTTCTCTCTACGGCAGGAATTGTTGCAATAACAGTAAATAGTTTATATGTTTGAGAAGAATTTTATTTGTACCATCATCATTCATCTTCTTTATTGTCTGGTTAATTTCACCGTGTAATGGGAAGAAGATTGTTTTAAGTCCTGTTCTTACTTTGTCTTTGTTAAAAGGCTGACCATATATTTCCATTAAAGAATAAAGGAATCAGTCAGGAATTTTCTATTGTAGTTAGAAAATGTTTAGTGTCACTAACTTCATAAATTTGAATTCCCGACAGCTGGAAAATCATACTTCTAGTTGAGTAATAATATTGTGTAACACCTCAAAATAAATTTACTTATAGTAATCAGAGGACGGGATAGCCTTATATCGTGGATGATGACGTCTCAGATCTAAAGAACAGATCCAGTACCAGACTCAGTTGACTGAATGAACTCATCATATTTCTTGCTGTGTCTTAAGTTTTTGATGTATGAAATACATTCAACAACTGAACTGTGGTGGAACTGACCATGAATAGATTTTTTCTGAAGACTATTGAAAAGTAAATCAGTTTTCTTAAAAATGTGCTGGAAAACTGATAAAAGGAAAACAAATGTGTATTTTTCCAAATTATTTAAATATTGTTCCTCTTGCACAGTTATAGAATTTTGTGATTCCATCAATTCTCCTAAAACCTCAATTAATTTAACTGTGTTTGTATGCACTGCACTGATGATTTAGAATTTCAGTGAACTTCACTGCTTGTAGGAATACGTTTACTATCCAAGACTTTAATAGCAACAGCAGAATGTTTCGAAGAATGGTGGAAAAAAGCACGTATGACTTGAAGAGTAGGGTAAAAGATATTAACAGATTTTATTTTAGAACAACTCCGTTGAAAAACTAAATTTAAATGGTGTGCATAGCAGTGAGAACAGCTTGGGTTATAAGTTCACAAACTTATGTTTGTAAGCCAGTCAGTTTCCCTAACATGACACTACCACCGTCATAAGTCTGAGCAATTAATTTATTTTATATATTAAATTTTTCAAGACCCTTACACAAAACACAAGTTCTGTTTTTATTAATATCATTATATCCTAAAAAGTACTCTTGAATTTCTAAGTTACTGTTAGTCTACTAATCTTACGACTATGGAACACTGTTTTCTCAGATATGTCAGTGGTTTTGTCAAGTATGCAAGCAAAGAAAAGTGCTTTGTTGATACTAGTTTCAATAAAATGTTGTACCTCATCATGAAAGCATTCAGTGAGCTTGTTTTCTATGGTTTTGGACAGTCCTCAAATAACTCATGGTTTGTTAGTGTTGTTTTAAATTTGGATTCCTGCTCAGTATGATCTGAAAAATCAGCTTTAAAGTTTTATGGTAAATCGACTCCTCAGATTCATCATACTCCATGAAAGCAAGTTTTTACTTACATAATAATTAGTAACATATATTAAAAAATTTTTAAATATCCCTATTGTCTGTAACTTCCTTGTTATATTTTATTTTTTGTAATCTACAATGCTCATTTAAAAGTCTGGATAATGTCTGTGTTGATAGGCTGTTTAATGATAAAATTAAGTTAAATGGTTTGTAAAGGATGCATGTCTAACCAAATTCATGGACGCCCGTGACAAATTCTTTAAATTGTCAAAGCCTTCAGCAGACCAAACAGTTGTATATGTGCTTAACAGTAAGCAGAGCCAGCAAAATAACTTCAATTTTACTCCACTACTGCATAGCGATTTATGTTGATCGGACCGTGACATTGGGAAGTTGTAGATTGGTTTTTGTGCCTTTTAACATTTTGGGATAGGTCGGCCATGTTTCAGTACTTCACTTCTCTTAAAATCACTCAACCAGGAAAATGGTTTTTCCAGTAATGTTGTAATAATGCCTATGTTTGATACTACAATATCACTTTACTTTCTTTTGCTAAATCCATTTTATCCTCATGGTAGAGATCACAAATACACGCCAAGAAGAGATAAATAATAATAATACACATGCACAAGGAGCACAAGAACATAAAGACTGTGTAAAACTAACACAAACCACATTAAACCGTGCCGTGAGGCCAACTCACAGTTACAGATGCACTAGCATCTCCCCACCACCTGTCGGGCATAGTTCTCACATAGTTGACGAGTACTATGGCGGCTACTCAGATCCCTGTTCTGTCTGCTGCTATTCTGTGCTATTATTGATTATGTGTGATTAAAAAGTTTTTGTTATAACTAATCAGGTAATATAAAATGTCAAATTGTGATTACAGATTGATTGCAGTTTCAGTTACAATAAAAAATGGAGCCTATTACTAGTTGTTTATTTTTTATATTTTTTTAAATTTTATTGGGTAGGCTTAGCCTCCCTTGCCTCCTCTGATGAGCTGCCGCTGGTTTCTGTGTATATTTATTGGAGTGGTAATTACATGTAGTGCTACACATTGAATGTTTTAATAACATTAAAAACGTTTGTGTTTTTGTATACCTCTACTCACCTTATGTGCACTCACAATTTTAACCTGTTTTGCATCTGTATGTTGGTCTGTTATTTGTTTACAAGGTGATAATTCATTAATTATCTGTTGGTATTAATTTAAAAGTTAGGAAAGTAACTCATTCAAGCTTTATCAAATACCCCAAATATAGATTTAATATTACTTATACCCAATGGGTTTTCCCATTAGGATGTATTCTTTAGATTGTGAAGGCATGTTGTATTATTGAATTCAGAAAATATTTATCTGTACTCAAATAAACTCTCATAAAACATAAAATGTTGATAACAATAGAACGAGAGGTAGAGGGAGAACAACAAAAACAAATTGCATGAGCAAAATGCAATAGAACCATAAGTGAAGATGCAAATTCAGAAGTTTTGCAGTGAAAGCATACATTATATTTTATGTAAAATTATACACAAAATGTATGAGGAAGAGGTGTGTGTCACACATGCACGTTTGGTGGGTGAGAGAGATGCAGTGTGGCAAGAAGCATTCCACACTATTGTTACGGCGGTCTACTTGATCCTCGTAGGTACAGTGGAAACAAAATACAAGACACCAATTAAGTCACTAATTACCAGCTTTAATTTTCACAGTTGAACAGTTCGTAATTAACAACACAGTCTCTGCAACAAATCAAATAAAAATTGTTCACACGCAAATAAATGTCAACTAATATTAAAACACAGTTGTATTACAATATACCACCTGATTATAAAAAACAACACTTCACTAATAACTACTTGAATGCACACAGTAATCTCGCCCGATTATAACTCGAACCGCACTGAAAATATATCGCTGCTATACTGAACTGAGCGTCCCTGAGTAATTGTATTTATAGCCGCTGAAAGCCTAGAGGATTCCACATACTACATATTACCTTTAAACTACGACGTAATTGCTTGCGGCCGTGACAAGTGAGAGCGGCCATGTGAATTCTCGCACCGTCTGGAAAATGCATCGACAAGCACGTACGCCACACGCGTTACATCGAGATTCTTCTGGCCATGTAGCGGGACGCTGACTTGGCAGCTTCAAACTCTAGAGCGTGAACAAGAGCTTCTGAGCTATCTCGGTGTCTTGCCATTCGTAACACTTGCTGATCGTCACAATCTCCGATGCCATGAATAAATGTCTGCACCGCAAACCTTATTTGGAAGTCTTCTGGTGCTTCAGGATAGGCCAATCTAATCAATCTGTTGATAATTCCTTCAAACTCTTGAAGACTCTCCCCGGAATGGTGTCGTCTTGTTCTCAACTGAGCGTAGTACACCTCTCGCAAATGTTTATCACTGTAGCATAATTCTAGAGCTTTTATCAACTCAGCATAGATGTTCTGGCTGTCAGGTGGCACTTTCTGTAGTAATTCTGCCGCTGGTCCTTTTAATGCGAGAACAAGTGAGACTGCCTTGTCTTTCTCTGTCCAATTATTTGCACATGCAGCAGCTTCAAATTGGCGGAGGTATGTTGCCCAGTGACTGCTTCCGTCAAAGGTTGGAGCTTTGACATGAACTGTCCCTACTGCAGGCGAAGTGACTTTCTCTATTAACTTATTTTCTGTGTCTTTTTCTGTCTTTATCATTGGTACAGTCTGTTCACAAAGTTGTTTTGGTTGTAACTTCAGGCACTGCTTGACTTCATTTTTAATCTGCTCTTTTATATTTGTAATCGAGTCTTCTGTTTTTGTTGACATAGCTTTTTCCACACTCGGGACTGATTTTTCTACTTCAGCTATTTTATTAGACATCGATTCTTCAACACTCGAGACAGATTTTTCTACTTCAGCTATATTTAATGTCATTGATTCTTGTACCTCAGATATTTTAATAACTTGCTTATTAAGCTCACCTCGTAGGAGACCCAACTCTGCAGCGGTTTGTTCTTGTGTCTGCTTTTGCTGCTGTATTAACTCCTTGATGTCTTCTGTTTCACGTTTACGTCGTTCCTCTGTTTCTTCCCTTTCCTGCCTGCATTTTCATCTTGTCGTTTTGCTGCTTCTTCCGCCTCCTGTCTGTGTCCTCCTCTTCTTCCAGCAGGAGGGTTTTCTGTCTCTCTCCCGCTTTCTCTGCATCCTGTCATCGTCGTTCTTCTGTCTGCAACAACAGCGCCTGGAAATTTTCCATCATCTGACTGGCATCCATTGTTTTCCAATTAATTAGGAATTACACTCGTCTTGTACAAAGTGTCCACTGTTTCCACTGTTAACCGTTCTATCCCACTTCTGACACCACTGTTATGATGGTCTACTTGATCGTCATAGGTACAGTGGAAACAAAATACAAGACACCAATTAAGTCAATAATTACCAGCTTTAATTTTCACAGTTAAACAGTTCGTAATTAACAACACAGTCTCTACAACAAATCAAATAAAAATTGTTCACACGCAAATAAATGTCAACTAATATTAAAACACAGTTGTATTACAATATACTGCCTGATTGTAAAACTCAACACTTCACTAATAACCACTTGAACGCACACAGAAATCTCGCCCGATTATAACTCGAACCGCACTGAAAATATATCGCTGCTATAGTGAGTATCGCTGGCGTCCCTGAGTAATTGTATTTATAGCCACCGAAAGTGTAGACGATTCCACACACTACGTGTTACCTTTAAACTACGACATAATTGCTTGCGGCCGTGACACAGTGAGAGCGGCCGCGTGAATTCTCGCACCATCTGGAAAATGCGTCAACAAGCACGTACGCCACACGCGTTACATCGAGATTCTTCTGGCACATTCGACAAACACGTAGATTGTTCTGTGATGTCGTAACACTATATAGGTACACAAAGAGATCTTATTTATAGCAATCCACAACAATTATCCATGCAAAGATATGAATGTATTAAGAGGGTATTGATTTATTTAGGGTTCAAGAACACAGACTTCATTGTTGTAGTGTCATTGACAGTGTGTAAGTATAATGTAGTGCGTGTATCAATGAGAACCATGTTTGTACATAATAATGAAATTATATCCACTCATGGAGAGACTGTTAGTTACATAAGTTACATTAATATACCATACTCATTTAATTTTGATGAAGAACTCAGAACTTTATATTGTTGACATATTTAAAGAGCTATACTTTTTAAAAGTCAGTTTAAATTGTGATGGTACAATCATGGTACATTTTATAATTACCTAAAATATGGTAACGAGATCATAAATATTGTATTTTTTCTATTTTTTGACATACCCAACCCGACCTCAAACACCCGATATCGAATTTACAGTGAGTGGACTATATCACAATATTTGCCAGGATTTGAACTAATTCGTAGCAGAATCTGTAAAATGTCATAAAAACAGTGTGCAGTTATTGCGATAAGCAAGCCAAGCCTTAATTACGTCAGAGGCTGAGAATGTGTTGACCACGACAAAACGGCGATGTCAACAAGTTAAACAAAGAAAATGTGACGTCAGTACACCCCACTTCCGCAGAATTCAACAAGGAATTGTCGTCATTTCGCTGCAGCAACTGATCAGTGCCGGCCGGCAAAACCAATTCACTCCTGGGTGAATTTTAACTTTTTAGACCACTGTAGGTGGTTAATAAACAGTATAAACAGTATAATATCTACAATCAAAATGTATTAAGGAGAGTTATAGTTCGACTTTGTGTAGGCGTCCTCGACCGATTAAATCGTCCGTAAAAGATCGACGTATAGAATCGGTCCCACGACGGTGGGTTACGTGGGTTGACACGAAAGTGTCCCGTCAAGCGCCGTAAAAATACACCGATTGTGCCGATGACAGGACGATACGAGTAGTACGAGGAGGCCAACACGAAATTGGTGAGAACGTTCCTTATACAATCCTGATTTCATAATTTCCCAATATCATTTTATTGTAGAAATTCATTTTATTTTAAAATTTCAATCTAATAAAAGGAGCTCCAAAATTTATAAAAGTTATAAAAGTTTGTACCATGAGGATGGAAGAGAGAGTGTTTGAGTGTGTGGGTTAAAATTTATAAGTGTTGGGTTGTGCTGAAATTTACATTTAAATAATAAAGGTATGTCTTATCCTATAACATGTATTATAATGCAGCGTATATTTTTTGTATAGTGTAATTTCATGTGGACAACGCCCATGGCGCAATCTATCGTCCAGATATCTATATCTATGTAATACTTATCAATGTTTAATATTAATAAATACTTTTTATATGTTATTTGATGTGTCTTTATTTCAGGTAATTGGTTCCACTAAACTGGTACGTGTTACACGAATTCTGGCCCTAAAAGTAAATGTCGATCATAACACTTGTACAACATGGCGCCCTAGAGTATTTACGAATACAGACAAAATACATTGTACATTATCAGAGATTACATTTTGCGCCCGAATAGAAGGGACTAAAAGATTACATTTGTCGCCCGTAATAACAGGGACTCGACATAAAACTTAATTTTATGTGGAGTAATACCTACCAGGAAAGTGGAATAGTTACCTGAAGTAATAGCGTAACTACATGCACACGTGCGTAGAATAGGGTTAAATTCCTAGGTTATAAACATACATGTTTTAGCAAGATAAAATAACAACATGAGTACAAGTGACAATATTGTAATAGAAACCAGTACATCGGAGATAAATGTAATTAGTGAAATGGATGTACAAACACCTCAAACTAGTCAGACTGATGAGGCAAGTATGCCTGTGTCTGCAGAGATAACTAAAGCTAACACATCCATTTCAACTAGTTTAGATAGTAAGCAGGATGAAACTAATGCAATGATGCAACTTTTATTAAATAAATTTGCCAGTTTTGATAAAAAGCTAGATGAGCAGAAAAATGAAATCAGAGATAGTTTTGACAAACAATTTACTGAATTAAAAAATGAAATAAAAGTGAGTCACGAAAAACTTATTACGAAATGTGACCAGCTTATTACAAAGCTAGATAAGTTAAATGTGGTAGAAAATCAAGTAGAAAGTCAGAAAGTACTAGATAGTGGTACCCAGCAAAATGCTGTATTGGATAACATATTTAAAAATAATAATTCCAATAATGAATGTAGTATAGATAATCCAAATAATACAGGTAGTAAGATTGTGGTGTTAGAAACGGATAAACATGATAATGAAAGTATAATGAATGATAATGAAATATTTGAATTTTTTAAGTCAGAAAGAAAGTTGAGAGAAAGTATTTTAGTACAAGGAATGCAGGGGGTAGAATTTTCTTTTAATGTTGTATTAGGGGGTGAAGACAAGTCTTCATGTAATTGTTATAAGGATAAGAATGCCTTTAATTTATATTTGATAGACGATAGTTCTACAAATAAAGTTTCTTTATGTTCTTGTGTACCTAAGAAGAGGTGCAACAATTTTATGATAGGGACCCCTGCATATTTGGAGAGAGAAAGTGTATTTTGGTGTTATGGAGAGAAATGTATTAAGAGAGAAAGTATAGAGAGATATTGTGAGAGTAAAAGAGTAATAGAAATATTTAAAGTAAACAGAAATTACAGACAACTGTTAGAAAGGTTAGGGTTAGATGTGGTATATGAAAATGATGAATACTTGCTTGATAATAACAATAAATTGGAAATAACAAGAAATGAGAATAAAGACATTAGGTACTTACCTGTGGTGGAATATTATGGGGATAATTATAGTATAAACCGATTAATGACATATGATACTAAGACAAACGGAACTCTACTTGATCGTGACTGGAAATATTTGTTTAATAACCGTTTCATAAAGGAGTACGAATATAATGTATCTAGTAATAAAATCTATTTATTAAATAAGAATTTATATAGACCTAAGATTCGTTTGTTGTTTAATGATGGTGGATAGACTGTTATATTGTGAAATGAACATTAAATAATAATGTGCAAAGTGGTTTTGAATTGGACTGCATATGGACTGATTTCGATTAATGACACAATAATGAAGTTGGAGTGTATATTTTTCATTGTATTCATTGTCTTTATCTATCAATGTATTTTTGATGTGTATTATGTATTACAGGTATATTTACACCAGTATGTATTATTATATATTTTACATATATGACATGTTTAATAATAATAATTTTAAATTTTAATTGGTATTGAAAGTAATTCCTAATAAATGCTTAAATAAGAATATATATTTGAAAAGTGAGAGGTATTGTTATAAGTAGGTAGGAGAGGAATTTTATTTGAAAAGTGAGAGGTATTGTTATAAGTAGGTAGGAGAGGAATTTTATAAGAGAATTGTCAATGATTACAGTAAGTGTTTAAACAGGAATAGAACCTGGGTATAGATAAAATGCAGGTGAGTAATTAATTAATGTAAATGGAGTTAGAAAGATAAGAATTTTTAAGGAAATACAAAGAGAATTAATAGATATTTAGGGACACAGTAGTTAGTGATTATTTGTAGAAAAGGTGTGTAAGTAAAGGTATAAACATATAATTATTGTTGATGAATTCTGTAGTGGGGGTGAGGTGATAAAGAGTAGCCAACCAATAGTGTTGTGGCAGGTATTAGCGTAGTTTAAGGGAGGGTTTGCCGAATTATTTGGAAGGGCAAAATATTAGAGATGTATATAGCCAGTTAGGGAACACCCAACCCAGTGCAAAGACGAGCGGTGCCATAGGATTTAAATGGAATTAGTAATGGAGTATATAATTGAGATATTGGTGTCATGATAGGTAAATTTGATGGTCAGTTAGAAGAAGGTGAGTAAGATTATAATAAATAGAAGTATAGTGAATATAGGAGTTATCCAGACTAAACAGTGATAGAAGGTGAAAGGTTAGGTAGTTAGGTAGGTAGAAAGTTCAGAGGAGAGAGGTAGTAGAAAATGAATAATGAAATAATAATGTAATATGAATAGTAACAATAAGTTCAAAATGTATTTTATTATTATAAATAAATAAATTTGATGTTTAATTAATAACTGCAATGGTAAATTTTAATTTAAATACAACTTTTAAGTAAATTATACAAATGTTAATGCATATCTTAGATATGATTAAATATGATTGAGTATTTAAAATGTATTAACTGTATTATTAATATATCAGTGTTAATTATTAATGTATTATGTATTTATTTGAAAACTTTTTAACATGATGTTATAATATGTGTAGGAAGAGAAAAAATTTTTAAATGGCGCTGTTAATAATATTTATCAGCCAAATAATTACCTGTTAATAATAAGAATAATAATAATAATAACAATAATAATAATAACAATAATAATAAATTTTTTTTATTTTATCATGCACTAAGAGTATTCAATAAATAAATATATAGAGTTATTAATTCTTTTATAATTTGTTTTTCTCTAGATTTGGGAGATTATAATGTGTAATTTTCCTATTATATTTTCAATTATATTTTATTCAATTTTGGTAACTATATTATACTAAGGTGCTTATGTTACAGTTATAGTAATTGTAAAAGAATGAAGATAAATATTATCGATAGGAATCGAAACCATTTTTCAACTCAGGGTAGAAGTATTTGTTAATATGAAGAAGAGATATTCTTTTTAATTCTTGAAGATTATAATATATAATCTTATAATTTTATTAAGCGTATTAAAATATATTAAGCCAACCCAGTGCTTATTGGCACAAACCAGCACTTAGCTAAGGGGAACCAGATCAGTTGAGGATGGAGTGATTTACTAAGCCACTATTTGAATATTTATTATATATTGTTTCAGTGTTTGGTGGTGTGACAGCGGTCCTGAGCTGGCCAACGCGTCAGAGCAGGGGCGTTAAGAGCCTAAGTGGCCTTATGGTGTTGGGATCTCGTAGGAGAAGTCCAGTAAGGTCATCTAGGTACGGTCATCATCACCAGACCAAGGGTGAGTTGTTGTTATTTTTTATGTAAATTTGTAAGGGGGTTGTGGCGACTTGTCCTGGCTGATCCCTTTAGGAAGTATGAAAGGGTCAATGAAAGTTTGTGTGCTTCGTCACACCATCTTTCATTGAGGGGGTTTTGTGATGGTACAATCATGGTACATTTTATAATTACCTAAAATATGGTAACGAGATCATAAATATTGTATTTTTTCTATTTTTTGACATACCCAACCCGACCTCAAACACCCGATATCGAATTTACAGTGAGTGGACTATATCACAATATTTGCCAGGATTTGAACTAATTCGTAGCAGAATCTGTAAAATGTCATAAAAACAGTGTGCAGTTATTGTGTAACAATAAAAAAGAGAGGCCTAAATATATAAAATAAATAAAATCACTACCAGGACTTACCTGCACGCAATTACAACACTTACCTGTTATTGAAATTTTACCAGAAGACCAAGGTCGCCACGATTATTTTTTTTATAGGATAAAATATCGAAAACCTTTACACTCCACCCTAAATAAAATGGACAATTTAGCAATCTGACCCACCCAATTAATAACTCAGAAAGATTCCGGAACGTTAGACGAATTTTTAACACAGAAATGAGGAAATGGCAATGACGAAATAACTTAGACTAACACATAATTATAGTGAAGCAAATAGTTTTAATTACTGTTAAGACGGATCAAAATCATTATGACACAAACATGAGAGAAACAAATTCTGAAATAGATACAGATATGCCTTACATTTAGATATTTCTTACCCTATACAGGTCAGCCCAGCTGCTCACACACACATTCACACGATTTAGAACCATTTAATTGAAACACCCCATTTTACTTTAAAACTGTATGTATCTCGAGACACCACCCGGGTACACGTTGCTTCGTTCGTTAGTTCGCGTCACTTTGAATAATTTGCCCTCAGTTCACTGCACTTCTCCCGTATAAACTCCTTATTTCCTTGGGTCCCGGTCGGTAATACGTCGGTGTTACACTGAGTTATTCATATTTAGAAAGTTTTGACCGACCGGGGCCCGCGGCTCACTAACTACATCTACACACTGTTGTACAATCTGCTGCTTAGCGTCTCTGACTAATGTCGACTGTGTGGCTGTGAACGTAACAGGTACATCTACCTGTTCCTACATGGAAGTTGTTCTTCCATGCCACGATGTTTTCGTCGTCGCTCCTTGTTCCTTTGCTGTCGTGTAACCATTTTATATAGGGAATGGAGCTGACATATGTGGATGACCAGAGCTTAATATTGGGCTTGGCTCTGCTGATGTCATTTAAGTGGGCGTGGTCTAAACGACACTTCCGTAGTGAAACCAAATGAACGATGAAAATTTCACTCTCTGGCCATCTTGGTTTTTTGTCAGAGCGTCACTTGGAGCGTGATTGAGCAGTTGCGTATGTGCGCTGCCACACACACAGGTACAAAGTTCTTAGAATTTTGTGGAGGTGCAAATGCTCTGCCGCATTCCTCAACAACAACTGCGTCTTCTAGCGTTGTTTCACTGTTCTGTTACACTGACACATACGTTGCACAATGACAATCCGCCCAAAATGAAATAAATAAAAATATAAATATATGCCCCAAACGGTTAAAATAAAAACACCCAAAAATGACCCGCTACAATACCCCCTCGATGAGAATTCTGCTGTCCACGACAGAAGAAATCTCATCGATAACCCCGAAGAGGATCGGTGAGGAACTGGTGCCAACAACCCCCTGGTTCTTAATCTGCATGGGTACACGACCCCCCTGACTCAGCGACCATGGACTCATCTGAACGAGATCACTGGACTTCTCCGTAAGAGACCCCAACACCGAGAAATCGATCAGACTCGCACCATAGCCCACCTTGCCTTCTAACATGCTACCCCCAAAAATCCTCAATCCCTGGCTAAAATCATTCCAGCTCCTCCGCCGATATGGATCCCCTTTTTGCAAGCTGGGCTGCCTTTGGCAAATACTGGGCTCACACACTCTAACATTACATATTACCATAACACATAAGAATAAAACTTTCTTTTAAAATTCTTCAAAAATTTAAAAAATTCAAAATTCAAAAAATAATCGTTTATCAAAAAATTCTCTTCCTCTTTTTTCTAATTTTTTTTTTCAATGACTTAACCTAAACATTTCTAATAATATAAACACATCCTTATTCTAACAGGAGAATCCCTTATAGTCTACCAATATAATGCAATACAATAAAAGAAACATCATTAATACATACACAATAAAATAATCATTACTCAACATATTCACTCGCTGGCAGGCGAAAAATCAAAAAATTTTTTTTTTTTTTTTTTTTTTCAAAAAAAATTTAAAATTTTCAAAATTTTAAAATTCAAAAAAATTATTCATTAAATATTTATTAAATTTATTTATTAAATAACATTTATTAAAATTATTCAAATATTGGTTTGAATTAATTAAACAAACAAATCACAATTGGCTTCCTACTATACACAAGCTTAGTAGGTGTATGAACTCATCAGCTGATCATAACTAGGTCAAGTCCAAAACCCTTGACCTACATATGTTATGTATGATTTCTGAAAACACTTTAAATATCTGTAATATCCTACCTTGAAATACAAAACATAGTAACATAAAATATTTATAATAAACAAAATATTAATATAATCAATCATCAACTTGACATTTAAATTATTTAAAACAAACAATCCTTAACTTTACATTATTTTCAAATTTTATCAAAATTCTATCACTGGTTAAAAAAATAAACAATTGTATATTCTTTATCATGAATCTCTCTGCCTTTTCAACAATCTTACCTTAATATACTGTGGGTGATGTAAATTATTTATTCTCGTTTTTCTGTATGAGATTTCTATACATATATAAACTTTCTCCCCCTGACTCTAATATTTATCAACTGCAACTCCCAAGACACCCAACTCTATCAAAAATATCTACTAATCAGGCCATTCTAAACCCCAACTTATCATTTAACACAAAACGCCACCTTCTCTACATATATGAAAAAATACTCTCTAACCCTTTGTACATAGGATACGTGTTTCCTTCCCAAAACTCATTCCCTTATGTTGGTCCCTGGACTCCCCCTAGGTAACCCTTTCCGGCGCCAATCGGTCCCTATCCCGTCCCAACCCTTGTTGCGGACTCCTACATTACACTACCCTCTAATACAAAATTGCCATCCCCAAAATTCTCAATCTCATTTCATTACTACAAATACACAAAATAACCTCATTAACTATAAAAACAACCATATATCATTCAAAATCTACATAAAGTCTCCATTACCACTGTGTCAACATCTATATTTCACAAAATCCTGTTATATCACATCAACTCAAAAACAGCATTACATTATATTCATCTCCATCATTTCACATTCAACTTTTAATTCAACTTGGACAGGTCTGCATGTCCCATAAAACATTTATCACCCATGAATTATCTTTTATTAATCTGCATATTCTTTTTATCTTTACTTCAAAATATCTGTAGTACACTAAACATTAATTACTTGTAACATTTACAAACCAATATACCAGTGACATTATTGCTGATCAGCTGATATCCTAACATAATTAAAACACCATGGATACCTTTCAAAATTGAACAGTTACATGTAATACATTATCAACACTTACTTCTATTATGTTGATTGCCTGCCAGGCGTCTAATGATTGGCTTAAAAAAAAAATTACACACATAATGAAAATACATTTTATCAACAACTATATCTAACACACAACAATAAAATGATTGCACAAATAGCAATAAACCTGGATTATTAGCATACATCAAACAAACAATTCTCTTTTAAATAATTTATATAAAAATTTATAAACATTATTATTTAAAATTTTTCATTAACTCTTTTTATTTATCATCATGATGAATTTATCCTGTGTTGTAATCAGATTTTCAAAAATTCTAAATTTATTATTACTATATATTTTTAACCATTATTTTTATTTAGCGCAATTATTTCAAAATATTTCATTACTGAATTAACATATCAATCACTCCTGTCAACCTTTTTGTTATACATTATTCATCTTGTAAAATTTCAATACTTACAGCCCATTTCTCAAAACATACCACATACCACAATACTCTCACCTCACCACTGAAACATTTCACAACATATTAATTCACCTCAAATAATTCAGCCATCTATTATCAAAATGATTTAAATTCCTTAAAAAGTTAATTATACAATATTGAAATAGTCAAACAAAATATTTAACATGTATTAAATTGTTTAATTAAATTAATTATTAACAATATAGAATTCATTACCATCCAAACAATTATAATTCTCTGATTACTTGTTTTCAAAATTAATTTGGTTTATTTATTTAAATTGCAAGTATTTCAATATTATTCTTACAACAATTAATTACCTACATACACTGTTCACTTAACCACAACACATACCATTGGCTTTACTACATATTTATTTACAAATTTACTTCAGTATTTACTCAGTTATCACATCTCAATTTCCAAATCAGCCAAGTCAAATAGCTTAAAACAAAATATTTAACTGTCTTTTCTGTTTTATATTTTAGCCACCATCGTCAAAAATATACCTCACATATTTGTATACTAAATGATTTTTATTTACATCCAGTTTATTATTATTATTTTTATCATAAACCATTATCTCTATGTCATTCATTTTCCCTTTTATTATCTCATAAGACTTGTCACTATTATTTGTTTTTATCCCGCCTCCGTGAATATTTGTTGTTACACCCAGGTAATTTATTTTCTCATCATATTCCTCCACTACAAGTACACTAATTCTTCCTACAGGTACACATTTATCATCAATATAATCATTGTCTACTACTACACAAGGTATGTCTACATTATTTATCATAACTCTCTTTATATCCATCTTCTCTATCAGCTCTACATAACCTCTATTTACCTTGAACCACTCTAACTCTTTCTCTCTCTCATAATCACTTTCATCACAATACCTGTCACCACACCACTGACCTACTTCACTCCATGCAAAGGGCACAACAAACTTACTATACCATTTCCTGGCTTTTCCAGGTTTACAAAAATTTAGGGGACTGCTTGAAGACACCTTGTCTTCCACATAATTAACGGAGGAAACTCTGTCCTCAAAATTCACTACTAGCGGAGTCCTTACTCCACTTACATCACGGGGAAAATTTGCCCTTTGCCACCCTAACCTTTCATCACACTCTCTCTCAATTTCATCAACACTCGCTAACATTTTGTTATTAAGTTCTACTTCACCACAAACTTCATCATCACTATTTGTTTTCACCACATCATTCTTAAATAGCTCGTTTTCAACTATTTTATCACTATTATTTATTAATTCATTTTTACAACTGTAACTTACCTTGTTAGTTATTTCTTCGCTATTATCAAAGACATCATTACCACTTACCTGTGTTAACTCAACTTTTAATTGACATCTATCTTCCTCCCGCCTCTCGTCTGGTTTATCAATAGCATTTTTTATTGTATTACAACCCTTACTCATTATTTCCTTTGTTTTGTTTAATTCTATATGCAACTCATCAAAACCCTTAATCATATTATCAAAATGCTTATCCCTCATTTCCTATAATTCATCAAAACCCTTATTCATATTATCATACACTGTTCTCAAAAGATTCATCACATCCTCCAATGTATGCTCCTTTTTTTCTACCCCCACTCTGTCGTTATCATTATCATTAGGCCTATTTTCTGTCTTATTCTCTACCACTATCTCTTCAACTATCTTACCTGTATCATTGGTCATCTCACTATGTTTATTAATTTCTGCGAATATTCCTTCTTCTTGTTCTTCCATTCGGGTTAATCTATTGTCTAAATTACCCCATTCCTCGTCTGTCATCTCACCCACAACACCTCGAAATTCACTCTCCCACTCGTCCCAAACAAAATCACTCTCATTACTTTGTATTATAGACATTTTTAAAGTTCGTTTGTATAACACTCATATATATAAAATTACTCTTTTTCTCTACTCACACCTAACACATTGTGAATCACAATAACATAAACCTAACCTACTTAATTCTGTACGATAAAATTTTTATACATTCGTCATTACCACATCCTATTTCCTGTGTATTAAAATAGGTCTATCTCGTATAAAATTATAATTAAACGAAAATCCTGGCAGCGCGTCGACATTTGTAACAATAAAAAAGAGAGGCCTAAATATATAAAATAAATAAAATCACTACCAGGACTTACCTGCACGCAATTACAACACTTACCTGTTATTGAAATTTTACCAGAAGACCAAGGTCGCCACGATTATTTTTTTTATAGGATAAAATATCGAAAACCTTTACACTCCACCCTAAATAAAATGGACAATTTAGCAATCTGACCCACCCAATTAATAACTCAGAAAGATTCCGGAACGTTAGACGAATTTTTAACACAGAAATGAGGAAATGGCAATGACGAAATAACTTAGACTAACACATAATTATAGTGAAGCAAATAGTTTTAATTACTGTTAAGACGGATCAAAATCATTATGACACAAACATGAGAGAAACAAATTCTGAAATAGATACAGATATGCCTTACATTTAGATATTTCTTACCCTATACAGGTCAGCCCAGCTGCTCACACACACATTCACACGATTTAGAACCATTTAATTGAAACACCCCATTTTACTTTAAAACTGTATGTATCTCGAGACACCACCCGGGTACACGTTGCTTCGTTCGTTAGTTCGCGTCACTTTGAATAATTTGCCCTCAGTTCACTGCACTTCTCCCGTATAAACTCCTTATTTCCTTGGGTCCCGGTCGGTAATACGTCGGTGTTACACTGAGTTATTCATATTTAGAAAGTTTCGACCGACCGGGGCCCGCGGCTCACTAACTACATCTACACACTGTTGTACAATCTGCTGCTTAGCGTCTCTGACTAATGTCGACTGTGTGGCTGTGAACGTAACAGGTACATCTACCTGTTCCTACATGGAAGTTGTTCTTCCATGCCACGATGTTTTCGTCGTCGCTCCTTGTTCCTTTGCTGTCGTGTAACCATTTTATATAGGGAATGGAGCTGACATATGTGGATGACCAGAGCTTAATATTGGGCTTGGCTCTGCTGATGTCATTTAAGTGGGCGTGGTCTAAACGACACTTCCGTAGTGAAACCAAATGAACAATGAAAATTTCACTCTCTGGCCATCTTGGTTTTTTGTCAGAGCGTCACTTGGAGCGTGATTGAGCAGTTGCGTATGTGCGCTGCCACACACACAGGTACAAAGTTCTTAGAATTTTGTGGAGGTGCAAATGCTCTGCCGCATTCCTCAACAACAACTGCGTCTTCTAGCGTTGTTTCACTGTTCTGTTACACTGACACATACGTTGCACAATGACAATCCGCCCAAAATGAAATAAATAAAAATATAAATATATGCCCCAAACGGTTAAAATAAAAACACCCAAAAATGACCCGCTACAATTGCGATAAGCAAGCCAAGCCTTAATTACGTCAGAGGCTGAGAATGTGTTGACCACGACAAAACGGCGATGTCAACAAGTTAAACAAAGAAAATGTGACGTCAGTACACCCCACTTCCGCAGAATTCAACAAGGAATTGTCGTCATTTCGCTGCAGCAACTGATCAGTGCCGGCCGGCAAAACCAATTCACTCCCGGGTGAATTTTAACTTTTTAGACCACTGTAGGTGGTTAATAAACAGTATAATATCTACAATCAAAATGTATTAAGGAGAGTTATAGTTCGACTTTGTGTAGGCGTCCTCGACCGATTAAATCGTCCGTAAAAGATCGACGTATAGAATCGGTCCCACGACGGTGGGTTACGTGGGTTGACACGAAAGTGCCCCGTCAAGCGCCATAAAAATACACCGATTGTGCCGATGACAGGACGATACGAGTAGTACGAGGAGGCCAACACGAAATTGGTGAGAACGTTCCTTATACAATCCTGATTTCATAATTTCCCAATATCATTTTATTGTAGAAATTCATTTTATTTTAAAATTTCAATCTAATAAAAGGAGCTCCAAAATTTATAAAAGTTATAAAAGTTTGTACCATGAGGATGGAAGAGAGAGTGTTTGAGTGTGTGGGTTAAAATTTATAAGTGTTGGGTTGTGCTGAAATTTACATTTAAATAATAAAGGTATGTCTTATCCTATAACATGTATTATAATGCAGCGTATATTTTTTGTATAGTGTAATTTCATGTGGACAACGCCCATGGCGCAATCTATCGTCCAGATATCTATATCTATGTAATACTTATCAATGTTTAATATTAATAAATACTTTTTATATGTTATTTGATGTGTCTTTATTTCAGGTAATTGGTTCCACTAAACTGGTACGTGTTACACGAATTCTGGCCCTAAAAGTAAATGTCGATCATAACACTTGTACAACATGGCGCCCTAGAGTATTTACGAATACAGACAAAATACATTGTACATTATCAGAGATTACATTTTGCGCCCGAATAGAAGGGACTAAAAGATTACAAAATTACAAAAATACTTTAATTATTTAAATTTTATAAAGGATATGATAAATAACATTTATATGTAAAATTATTACTACCCATAAATATGTTAAACACTCACCCAAAAACCTTTTGCAATTTGTCTCAGACCTCAACCAGTCACTAAATTGCATGTGTGAGTTAGGTCACAAATAATAAGAAATGAAAAATTGATAAATGATTACAGGGTATATTCATATTTCAGAAAACATTGAAAAGGAATGTGATAATGGTAGTCATAAAGACGAGTTAACTGATGATAATGAAGAAGAAGACAGTTTTGAGTGGTTTTGTGAGCAAACACTTGTTGAAAGGAAGTATACTCCTGGTATTGATACGGTAAAATATGGATTTGCTAATCAAACACAGGGAGTTTTCAGGCAAGTCAAGGTTAGTATTAACAGTGTAATTGATTAAACAGATTAGTTAATTATGTAAGTAGCTTTAATAATCTACAGAGGGCTCTAAATTTACATTTTTATGTCATTCTAAGAACTCGTGTGTCATACAAAAATTTTGTTAAATTCCAAAGGTAACTTTTTCGTATTAGACATTTTATACAACACTTTTTTTAATTATAGAAGACTGATTTAGAAATTCGTTACCCAGAATCGGTCTCAGTAAAGCAGCTTAAAAGAATGTAATCATATTGATATACTAAATTGACAATTTTGTGTACATTTGGAACAGTATATTAAATTATTTTATCGCACATAAATAGTTATACTGAAATATATCTTTTTTTTTAAGCATTAATTTTTCAGAGTTTACTGTTTTAAACAAGTTCTCAACTATAATTTTAATATATGTTTCTGAGGGATATGTTAAGTAAATTTTGATAGTTCTGTGAGGTGTCAGATGAATCATGCAATTTATAGTTGCTTTAATACTGTGTATGTAGTAAATGAGAAAATTTACATAATATATTGGACAATTATATTTATAATAAATATGTAATGACAGTTATTCGAATGGGAGGGTTCTGAACCTCTGGTGAATGTTACTTTTCTGTTTGGATCCTACTGTTTGTCCATATTCTCTTCCACAATTATCATTATAAATCCTTGTGTAATCTAAAAATGAATTTGTAGAATTCCATAGTGTTAAATTTTTTCAATCTTCCATCATCTGTGAAAAATTTAAATGACCTTCAGTTTAATTATGTGGTTTCACGTCTTTTCTGGTAGTTAATATCCGAGGTCTGACTGAAAACTCTGTGACCATTTTGAATACTATGGGGGCCAGTTGTGCAGCTGCATTGTAACTTGGTAGTCAGTCAGACGGCACATTCATTAATGTGTTGACTATACAGTTTATAATGCCAAATTTCAAAAAAAAAAATATATATATATAAATTTTTCTTTTAGTTAAGTTAAGTGTCATTGAACGTGGTGACAATTGATGTATGGAGTTATTCGTAGGAGTGTGGCGAACAAAAATGGGTGAAAGCCGTCCGCTGCCATCTACGCAAGTCTGATTGACACGCCATAAATCTAGTGTAGCAAGTGGCCACGTGTTAGAAAGACAAGGTCATTGTGCTGGGTATCTAGAAAAAACGCCAGTGAATGAAACCTTACAATCCAGAGAAAAGTATACGAGGGTGTGAATAAACTCATCAAGTGAGAAATGTTTCGTTCTGACAAAGGATGAAGGGTTACACGAACATAACAACTGCAGACAGAAAACAATGAAGGGTGTTCCATGACTGAAACGCATCAACAGAGGATACACCGGAACAATACTATGATACCAGGAAAGAAATCGTACTCGAGGCTAACGCCCGAACTAAAAAGATAGGTTTTTGCTGGGAACCAGACAAAAAAAAAAATACTTACGGAGAGAGTTGGCGAGGCCTTTGTTCAAGAAAAGATAATACCATAGGTGCAACTAATTGGAGAGGCAGCTGTTGGAAGAGAAATCGAAGGATTGTCTTTGTGAAGACTAAGAGATACGACAGCTAGATTTATTACCAGAGTATTCGGAAATGCCGTTGACTGAAGGGTAAAGGACCCAGGAGAAGAGTTTGGTGGGAATCAGAAGACCTATCAGAACTTACCTTTGAAAAAGTAGGTGGTCTCTGGAGTAAGTTGTACAAAAAAGAGCCAATTAGGAAACGGCATCGCCGAAATCAGAAGTCTAGTGGAGAAATTCTCATGTTCGATATAGGCAAGCGACAGAGATGCGAAAAGAAGGAGTCTTTACTAAATTTTCGAAGGAATCGGAAGTAAAAGGCATGACAAAAGTGTTACGGGAGTTTGTAATAAAATAACTAGGAAAATATCGATACGATATGAACTGTTTAACATTTTCTAGCGTTCGAGTTTGTGATCGTATTACAGTAACTGATAGTGAAACACAATACAACAGCGGTATTAACAATTTGAACAATGTTGTATAAAATTTTGTTGTGAACGAATAACAGTAACTTACCGTCAAGTGTAGCAATTAAACAAACCAGAAAACCGAGTGTAACATACATCTTTAAACAATATCGCGAGTAAATTAAATGATATATTTACAGAATGTCAGTGAATAACCGAAGTAATAGCAACAATAATTTACACTCGCAATAAATCCAATACGAACATGTGTTGTGTAATGTGCTGTATATGTGAAGGGCTACAGTGAGGTCCACGCAAACCACTCGAGATTCCGGAGGTGACTTATCATCAATACTCCAAATGCTGATCAAGAAGCGTAGCTTACCACACCTGCAACCTCTACAAGACATGGATAATTCGTACCAAAAGTAAATTTGTTATGTACTAATTAAATTTTACACCCACTTGTCTGTCACTAAAAGAACTCGCTAAAGAAATTTACTAAAAGAACTCACTAAAGAAATTTACTAAAAGAACTCACTAAATAAATTTATGTAAAGTATTAATTTAGAGACCTCATTATAAGTAAGGTCATGTTGAAACCCATTGAGAAAATCGTAGGAAGTCTATTTCATAAAATATCTATTTTACAGTCGCTTTGATTTTAAATGAATCCATTATGATACAATATGTTGTACTAAACTTAAGTTGATTAAATATTGAAGAATGAAATATAGTAAGAAGTAAAGTTTTAGAGATTGAGGAATTATTAAATTTGGTAAATGTGCATAAATTAATATTTATAGTAATAATTATGTGTACAATGAAATATGATGTAATATAATGATATTTTGTTAATAAATTAACTACTAGAAAGTAATGAAGTATTGATTTTATTGAATTGCACCCTGAGATAAACAAAAGGGTATTAAAAGTAAAGTTATAAGTTACCTGTGAGACTATTGTGTAAACATGTGCAATCTATGTCTGTCTGTTCATAATGTGTCAACAACAAGATCAGGGAATTTGTGTTAAATTTTGCATAAAACTTGAACATTCATCTGCAGGAACTATCACAAAGATTAATAAGGCTTTTGGAGAGGACTCAACAGGTCATACACGAATGAAGTTATGGTACAAATGCTTTTAAAGATAGTCAGGTATCTGTTGAAAGTGATCCATGTTGTGGAAGGCTTTTAACAAGGTGAACACCCAAAAATGTTGAACACATGCAGGCTGCAATAAATGAAAATCAACAGCTGGCAGTGCAAGAATTAGAAGGCTATCTGGGGATTACACAGATTTGTGTTTAGGAGGTTTTGACAGAAGATCTTTGAATGAAACGTGTGGCATCAAAATGTGTGACATAGCTACTGTCGCAAGAGCAAAAACAATTCCATGCTGAAGTTACACAGGATTTGTTTGACACCACACACAGTGACCCAGACTTTCTTGAAAAGGTCATAACTGAAGATGAGTCATGAGTTTATGCCTATGACCTTGGAACAAGAGCCCAGTCTTCCCAATGTGTAAGAAATTATGAACACGACAGAATCACATACAACAAGTGTTTACACAACAGAGTCTCACAGGCAATTGAATTGTCCAATACGTTAGTGAATGTCTGTGCATGCATCAGAAGGTCCCATCTGATTGGCTACAAGTAACAGTACAGTTGGAACACCGGTTCCATGATATTCAAAATAGTCAGATACGTTTTGGCCAGATTGTATCAGAGTTTTTTTTACTGTAATGCTTTCAAAATAGTTATTCCTAATGATTAGAGGTGTTTTCAGAGAATTAGTGTCAAATTTATAGTTCTCCAGGCAAGACATTTTGAATCCTATGTACAACTGTGTCTGTTAATTTGTATATGCAGTAAGCTCACGATAATTCAGCCCTAATGGGTATTCCAGCTTGCTTGCTAGTATTAGTGTTACAAAAAAAAAATGTTTGAACTGCAAACAACTTGTGCATATGTAAGAAATGCATGCAATAATAAGTGTGCATATAATGCAATCTAAGCTGCTACGACTACAGTTCGTCACTGTTGATTTGTGTCCTTCTGCATTCAAAACTTCGGCAAGTTTCCTTGCTGAAACGCCCTCATTACTTTCAAAGATAACACTTGCTTAGCTTCTAAATTGAAACACACTGTTTCTTTGTTATTCACTTTTGACACACTGGTAAATTACACTATAAATTATAAAAACACTCAAACACATGCTAATCACTTACCAGTTCCGCTTAAACTTACTCAAACTTAAAGCTGCTTAAAGTGTTATATTCCGAATATAATAATTTAATATGTTTAAATTCCGAATGTTCACTTGTAACAGGCCACTTACTACTGTTCCAAAGTTATAGAGACCTCGTCAGTTTATTGTGTACAAATAACATTTTATAAATTTAAAAGTATGTAGGCACATATGGCTAGATGGCTAGATCATTTACCTTATTTTTTAGTTGGGTCAGGTATAAACATTACTTGAGTATTCTTAGAAATATGTATTGTCAAACTATTCTGTCTACTGTATTCCAGATGACTGAACATGCAATAGGTGACCTTCTAATGGAGGGGAAATTTATATTGATCTTACGGAAAATAAAATCCGTTCCTCTTAAAAAGGGCCGTTTATAAAGGTGGCCATTAGGTCAGGTTTTACTGTAGACATATATATATATATATAATAATAAAATAATCGTCTTTTGATCTGTTATGTTTGATATTCTTGATATTAATAATATAAATAAACATGAGCGAGCATACTTACTTTTTCGGTTTGATTTTGTTAGGAGCCATCTTGTTGTTAACACCTATACACGTAAAATTATTACACACCAGGGTTCTTATAAGCGAACAGGAGAAACAGATCATGGTTGTTTAAATAAAGAAAACTTTACTTGTTTCCCAAGAATTACTGAGGTTTATTAATGATTAGATATTCACATCATTTTAAAATCATCATCATACTACCTCCTTCAGCTGTTACATAATTCTCATCAAAAGAAACTTACGTGAATAAAATTGAAACCTCATATAAAATTTTAATTAACAGAAAAATCAAGATATTAAATAGAAATAAAACTAAATAATTTTTTTACAAACGCAAACCAGACTTCTTCATTTAAATATATTTACTCACGCACACACACACACACACACACACACAATGATTTTTTATGATTTGAGAGCTCTCGTGTTACATGTTGTTAAAATTTATTTCCCCATTACTTAATTAAATTTAAAAGAAAACCTTGGTTGAAATTTTAATATGAAGGCATGGCTACTTAGCTGTTCAGTAAGTTGGTGGCGTCACACTTTTACGCACATTGTCCGTTTTAAATGGATGATTGCCGAAAACTGTTTTTAATAATGACGAAACTAAACTGTTAATTACTTTTGAATTTTTCTAGACTTTACTTCACATTTTCTTTTATATGTTAATCACATTTTTGGTTTGTTGCGGGCCCGCACTTACGTTTCGAAACTTTTATACAGACCACTCGCGAGTGGTGATGGCGTTATACTGGGCAGAGAAAACAGCGCTATTTATTCAAGCGCTGTTGTAGTATGTTCGATTGTCTTTGTTTTCCAGTTTGTATCACTCCGCCAGCTGCATGTCATCGTTATGTAACTTATTTACTCATCAAGTATAGGCTCTGACGTAACGCTCGCCTGACACGGTTATGTAATTTGTTGACAGATTTTGTTGTGTCCTTGAACTGACTTTGGTACAGTTGCAGTTATTAAAACGGTCCACACAATATTATTAAACAAGTTTGTATTCATAAGGTCAACAGCAGTGCAGCCACGTTGCGATCGTTTCAAAATAACAAATTTACCCAAGTCTATAATTTCTGTCCCTATCACTCAACAAAGGATAAAATTATTATTATTTATTTATAAAAAAAATATACCAATTATGTTATTATTATCAATAAAATATAAACTTCTTTACCGTGTCTCAGGTAGGCCCCAAAATGCCCCGCTACAATACCCCCTCAATGAGATATTTTATGCCGAAGCATAAAAAATCTCATTGACACATTCATACTTGCTAGAGGGATCAGCCAGGATATGTCGCCACAACCCCCTGTACGGTCTACAACAACAAAAATTTATAATCAACTCACCCTTGGTCCGGTGACTGTGACCGCATCTGCATGACAATACTGGACTTCTCTCTCGAGATCCCAACACCGTAGAGTCAGACAGATACGCAACGCCCCTGTTCTGACGCGCAGGCCAGCTCAGGTCCGCCGCCACAGCATCACCAAACACTGAAACAACAAATCAAAATATCAAATAGTGGCCTTATACAACACCATATCCCCAACTGATCCGTTCCCCCTTAGCGGTGCTGGTTTGCGCTAAGAAGCACTGGTTTTGTCTTTTACTTATTACTAACATATATCATAACATATTTACCAACAATATGACACCCCTCTTAAAATTCCATCTACTTTCCCTTCTTAACTTTATCCTAAAATTCAAATTATTGCCCTGATTCCCATCAGAATTTTAAATAAACAGACGACCGACTTATAAACATTTCCCATTACCATATTACATTTCTCTCATCCCCAATTTAAAAATGCATTTAAAATAGTTAACTTCATAAAATTCTCTTAAACTAACAAACACAATATAACATAAGAAAATATAATACACTTCTAATTCACATTAAAATAAACAATTGGTATTTAAAATGTTACACACATTAAGTTGGCATATAAAATCAGAAAATTACTTTTAAACTTGATTTACTCTTATTAATTCGTTTCTCAAAATTACAAAATTTATTATTATTATTTTTTTTTTTTCAATTATGGCCATCATTATTCCATTTCATTACTTTGGATGATTCTCCGTTATTCATTATAATTCACTTTATTAACTTGGCATTTACTCATAATCTTACCCCTTTTATTTCTCTAACGCTCCCTTACAAAATCTTTAACTAGTATGACACCCCTCTATCACAAAATCTACTAACCCTTTTCTACCTCTGACTACTTACTACTTTAACTCCAATCTCCACCTACTCTCAATATATAAAAAAAAATACTCTCTAACCCTTTGTACATAGGATACGTGTTTCCCCCCCCCCCAAAAAGCTCAATTCCCGTTCTCTGGCCCCTGGATTTTTACCTAAGGCGGCCCCTTCCCACCAAAACTATACCAAATCCCGTCCCAACCCTTATGTTGCGGACTCCCACATTACACTACCCCTACTACAAAATTGCCATCCCCAAAAATCTCAATCTCATTACCTCACTACAATTACAACAAATTAACATCAACAAATAAACAACAATATATCATTTTGAATTAAACGGAATAAATCCTATTGTAGTCCCAAGCCACGTGTTTGTTAACATAGTATCACAGTTAACAATATATCACTCAAGACTCTACATAAATTCTCCATTTCTACTGTGTCTCCACTTATACTTCTCAAAATTCTATAACATACACTAACTCAAAACAACATTGCATTATTTTCATCTCTACTATTTCTTTAACTCTGACTTCAATTTGGACAGATCTATGTCCCACAAAATTCAACTTGAACTGACTCAAACATTTTATTCAAACAATTACTATCACCCATTTCTATCTTTTATAACCCATTGAAAATTTTACCTATCACAACTATTTTTCATTTTATTTAAAATCTATAAACACATTGAAAACATATTATCATATTTTTATAATTCTTATTCCTAACATACTAAATGCAATTAACACAATAAGACATAATAAACACAATATAGGAAGTATTTAGTGCATCTATTTTTTCTTTTAAATTCAAACAAAATTATTGAGTAGCAAATCATCATTATTAATTAAAATGTAGCAAAATTTTAATACGTTATCCCCTTGGATAACCTCCCAGCCACACACACTATTATAATACATCACATAACACAATACACAAATAGCAATCAACCTGGATTATTAGCATACATCAAACAAACAATTCTCTTTTAAATAGTTTATATAAAATTTATAAACATTATTATTTAAAATTTTTCATTAACTCTTTTTATTTATCATCATTATTTATTTATCCTGTGTTGCAATCAGATTTTCAAAATTGCTAAATTTATTATTAACACATATTTTTAATCATTATGATATTCCACAAAATAGACCATTTAACATTTATTTATTTATTAATTATTATTAAATCAGAATCTCATCACACAATTTATATTCATTATAAGATTCAAACACATAACATTCAATCACAATATCTAAAGATCTCAAATTATTTACTTCTATTGATTATTAAAATTAAATATTTAATTGACTATTAAAATAACATATTTCAATTATTATCAAAATTCTACAAATCATTAATTATTGTCTTCATAATTATCTTATTATTTAATTAGAATGCAAAATATTAATATTATTATTGTTATTAACACAACATTTTCTAAAACATATACACATTACTTATCTAACATTTCACAATACACACAAATGAATTCAATATTATTTACAAAATATGCGTCAAAACTGTTCAAGTGTATCTCACTTCAGATGTCCAAATCAGCAAGGTCATTACCAATAATTTACAGTAGTCAACAATGTCTATTCACTGATTTTTATTTCACCCACCATCGTCATATATATATCTAGTGTATTTGTAACATTCATCAGTATTATCCACACACAAGTTATGATAATCATTACTATCATAATAATCTATCAACTCTATTTCCTCCATTGTACCACTATAAATCTTTTTACCATAGGTTAGGATTGTCCCGTCTATATCAGTGTTATTTGTTAACGTCAGGTAAATCGTTTTCTCATTTTTGTATTCCTCAACTACTACGTCAGGTAAATCATTATAGTCAGGTAAGATATTATCAAAATTATTCTCTATCTCTCTTTCAACAGGTACGTACAGGGTGTCCACATTCTGGAAAGTCAGGGAAAGTCAGGGAAAAAAAAGTTGGTCAGGGAAAGTCAGGGAAATAAACAAAAAATCTGGAAAGTCAGGGAAATCTTCCCCGATGACAGACTTGAAGTAATTTTTTACTCTAGTCTGCCGCAACCCGTGAAAAATCTGAAAAGTCGGTGAAATCTTCCCCGATGATGGATTTGAGGGGAATTTTGAATGCTCTAGTCTGCCGTAACCCAGACTATTGTAGCATTTTTTCCAGGTATTTTTCACAAGAAGTGCACAACAATTATATATTTTTAGTTGTGCCCTTGTTTCCTTTTTTCAACCGATTTAGCTACTTTTTTTTCTATTTTCAGTTTTTTTAAGCTGCTGACTTAAACTCATTACAATGGCTAACAAGAAATGTTTGTTTAATAAACTTTGGCTGGACAGTAAAGTGTTTCCGGAATTTAGTGGTTGGTTGGACTTGGTGGTTAGTGATGCAAATTCGGCTTATTGTCAAGTGTGTCTCAAATCTTTTAAACTAAGCAATATGGGGAAACAAGCAATTGTTTCTCATGCTAAGGGACCAACTCATGTAAAAAACATGAGAGCAAAGGCTTCCCAGCCAGCAATTTCTTTTTTTTACTACTCCATCTCCATTAAAAGATGTGCAACCAACACCTTCAACTTCAGCTACAAAAGAATTATTAGTAGTGCCAGGAACAAGTCGAACAAGTTTAAAGAGTTTCAGTGTGAATGAAGATGATGTTACGTCAGCCGAAGCAATATGGGCTCTCCACGTCATCACTGGGAAAATGTCTCTAAACTCTTGTGATGAAACCTCTGCAGCCTTCAGAAATATGTTTCCAGACAGTAAAATCGCTCGGAGCTTTTCTGTGGGCAAGACTAAGGCTTCCTATGTAATAAATCATGGGTTAGCCCCATATTTTCAAGAAATGTTGCAAAATAACATGAAACAGTGCTCTGACTATGTTGTTTGTTTTGATGAATCTCTGAACAAATTTGTTCAAAGAGGACAAACGGACTTGTGTGTAAGGTTTTGGGAAGTAAACCTTCAGAAAGTTTCAACACGATATTGGAATAGTGTATTTTTAGGCAGGGCAACTGCAGATCACTTGTTAGATGGGTTTATTCAAGGGCTCTCCTTACCTTTAGGAAATATTTTGCAAATCTCAATGGACGGGCTGAATGTTAACCTCAGTTTTATGAAAAAACTCGAGAGCCATTTGCAAGTCTTAAATCCAGAGGGAAAGTCCCTTCTTGATATTGGCATATGCAGTTTGCATACAGTTAATGGAGCCCTGAAGACTGGGATCTCCAAAACTGGTTGGGAACTTTTTCACTTTTTTAGATCTCTCTACAGTCTTTTCAAAGATAGCCCAGCTCGGCGAGCAAAATACTCAGATATTACAACCAGCACCTCTTTCCCTTTTAAGTTCACAGCAGTAAGATGGCTGGAAAATGGTCGCTGTGTAGATCAAGCTCTCAAAATATTTGATCATGTCGATAAATTTGTAAAAGAATACAACGAAAAAGACAACAAAAACCTGCAATACCTTAGAGAAGCTATGAAAAATCCATTTTTTAAGGCAAAACTAAGTGCTTTCAGAAGCATATTGTCAGACGTTGAGCCGTTCCTGAGAAGGTTCCAAAGTCAGAAGCCTATGGTCCCTTATCTCATTACTTCACTTGAACAACTTATGAAAAACCTAATGATGAGATTTGTAAAATATGAAAAAATAGCTGAAGCAAGTACTACTCAAAAATTAATGAACTTGGACTTGCAAGACAGTGCCAATCTGGTTTCAGTAGAAAAGGTGGACGTTGGTTATGCTGCAGAAAGCTTAATGAAACAAATTAAATGCTCAGAAAAAGAGAAACTTGTTTTTAAAAATGAGTTCAAAAATCTCCTTACCACCATGATAGAAAAACTCAGAGAGAAAAGTCCTTTGAAATCACATTTAGCACGAGGCCTCACTGCCTTAGACCCTAAAATGATAATGCTCAAACCCAGTTTGGCAATAAAAAGGATTGATGTTGTTCTAGAAAACCTGCACAGCCATAGAAGAATATGTGATAAAAGTGCTGAAAAGGCCAAACGACAGTTTTCTTTGCTAACTGAAGAAGCTAACGATTTCATTTCCAAAACTGATGACATGGGATTGGACGAATTTTACTACGGCCTTTTAGGAGAAGATAAGAAATATGAAGATCTCTGGTCTGTAATGAAGCTGTGTTTCATTTTATCCCATGGTAATGCATCAGTTGAATCTGGCTTTTCTGTCAATAAGCATTTACTAGTTGAAAATCTTCTAGAAGAATCCCTTGTGTCCCAAAGAGTTACTTGTGATAGCATAAAGCATCTAGGTGGTTTGAGGAATGTGACTATCAACAGAAGTATGCTTACCTCGGTCAGATCTTCAAGAAGAAGATATCAATCATATTTGGAAAAGAAAAAAGAAATGCAGTCAGAAGAGGAAAAAAAGAAAATAGAGAAAAGCAAAATTGAATTACAGTTGAAAGAGTTGGAAGAAAAACGAAAAAAGTTGAAACTTGAAAGAGAAATTGAGGATGTAGAAATTGGGGAAAAGAAAAAACTGCTGGAGAACATGAAGAGATCACACTAGTAAATTTTGAAGGAGTGCATATTTTTCTTTTTCATTCTCATCCTGTCGGACTGGTTCATTTTCAATTTTGAAAGCTATAGCTGATTATTATAATTATTTGTTACCATGTAAGTTGTTCTATTAATTAGTCCATTTTATCTTGTTCATATATTATTTTATTAAGTTCTAGTGAAAATACTCTCATTCTTACGTTACCTAAGTGTTACCTTTAGGTAATAATGGAAATATTTATTTTTAAAATGCCATCAATGTATTTGTGTTTTTCAATAAATAAATAATAAAAAATAAATAAAATAAAAGAGGAAGAAAAAAGAAAGTGGAGAGAGAATTAGGCTGTGGGGAAGGTGGAAGCTGGGTTTTCTTTTTTCTTCCTTGTAAAATATAATGCTCAAAGAATTAACGTACTGTGCATTTTAGTGAGTCAGGGAAATTTCTGTAAGTAGGTCAGGGAAAGTCAGGGAAAATTAAAACAGAATTTCTGTGGACACCCTGTACGTATTTCACATGATTCATCATCACCCCTTCTAATATTTTTCTCAATTCATTATACTTTCTTTCTAACTTATATAGTTCTATTTCACTCTCAATACATAACTCTCTTTCTTCATAGCACCGCATCACACTCTCGCAATTATTACGAACAGAGGGTACAACATTATACAACATTACTTCATTTAACAATAAGGGTCTCTTGCCCTGAAAAAACAACATTAAATCATCATCATGATTATAAACAATAAGGGGAAAATTTGCCCTCTGTCCCCATTCAATTACTACATTATTCTTCCACTCTCTCTCTATTTCATAAACACTCATAAACATTTCATTATCGCATTCTAAAACTTCATCAGTACTATTCGTTATTATATTTTCATCATTTGCTTGTACATTATTCTTCACCCCCACTACACTCTCAGAATTGTCTACTATTTCGTCATTTTTACATTTTGTCATATTTAAAACATTGTCACCCAATTTCTCAACATTCCGTTCTAATTTATTTAAACTGTTTCTTATTGTTTCGTTAGTGCTTTCTAAATGTTTATTAATTTCTTTAATTTGGTAGGTTAACTCATCGAATTTATTATTTATCTCGGTTTTCTGTTCACTAAAAAGCAATTTCATCATCTTGATTAAATCATTATCTTCAGCCGTTTTGTTCGTGACTGGTGTTGAGTGAACACCTTCATGCATGATTTGGGATTCAGTTATCCTTATCTGGCTTTCATCTACACTGTCAGTGACGCTGACAGTTTCATGATTGTCTGCCATTTTTCTTAAAAATTTTTTTTATATATATTTCTTTATATAATCTTATTCTCCGTCACATATAATTATTGAAAAATATTCTACTCACCCATATTAAACATAACCTCTTACGTCTAATTTACGTACATACGTAAATACACATTCCAAACAACCATATCATTTCTTCAACAGGTCCACATTTGCATAATTAAATTTATGCAAACGGTCCAGCTGGTCGGGCGCCATTGTTATGTTTGATATTCTTGATATTAATAATATAAATAAACATGAGCGAGCATACTTACTTTTTCGGTTTGATTTTGTTAGGAGCCATCTTGTTGTTAACACCTATACACGTAAAATTATTACACACCAGGGTTCTTATAAGCGAACAGGAGAAACAGATCATGGTTGTTTAAATAAAGAAAACTTTACTTGTTTCCCAAGAATTACTGAGGTTTATTAATGATTAGATATTCACATCATTTTAAAATCATCATCATACTACCTCCTTCAGCTGTTACATAATTCTCATCAAAAGAAACTTACGTGAATAAAATTGAAACCTCATATAAAATTTTAATTAACAGAAAAATCAAGATATTAAATAGAAATAAAACTAAATAATTTTTTTACAAACGCAAACCAGACTTCTTCATTTAAATATATTTACTCACGCACACACACACACAATGATTTTTTATGATTTGAGAGCTCTCGTGTTACATGTTGTTAAAATTTATTTCCCCATTACTTAATTAAATTTAAAAGAAAACCTTGGTTGAAATTTTAATATGAAGGCATGGCTACTTGTTGTTGGTGGCGTCACACTTTTACGCACATTGTCCGTTTTAAATGGATGATTGCCGAAAACTGTTTTTAATAATGACGAAACTAAACTGTTAATTACTTTTGTATTTTTCTAGACTTTACTTCACATTTTCTTTTATATGTTAATCACATTTTTGGTTTGTTGCGGGCCCGCACTTACGTTTCGAAACTTTTATACAGACCACTCGCGAGTGGTGATGGCGTTATACTGGGCAGAGAAAACAGCGCTATTTATTCAAGCGCTGTTGTAGTATGTTCGATTGTCTTTGTTTTCCAGTTTGTATCACTCCGCCAGCTGCATGTCATCGTTATGTAACTTATTTACTCATCAAGTATAGGCTCTGACGTAACGCTCGCCTGACACGGTTATGTAATTTGTTGACAGATTTTGTTGTGTCCTTGAACTGACTTTGGTACAGTTGCAGTTATTAAAACGGTCCACACAATATTATTAAACAAGTTTGTATTCATAAGGTCAACAGCAGTGCAGCCACGTTGCGATCGTTTCAAAATAACAAATTTACCCAAGTCTATAATTTCTGTCCCTATCACTCAACAAAGGATAAAATTATTATTATTTATTTATAAAAAAAATATACCAATTATGTTATTATTATCAATAAAATATAAACTTCTTTACCGTGTCTCAGGTAGGCCCCAAAATGCCCCGCTACAGATCCTTACAAATCAATAATTATTATTTAATAATAAAATTTACTTGCAAAACAATTACACCAATGGTACTGCCAGTTCTTCTGTATCTGTCTCAGAGTCGCTTTTGTCTGGACAGTTGTCTTCACTGGTTTCATCGCAGCTACTTTCTGTTCCACCAAGGCTGATAATCATACTGTCCACTGGATCCTCCATAATGCCATCTTTTTCCCAATACTCACTTTCAGTCTTCAAAACGTGGTTGCAGAGTACAGCCCAATCTACCGGTGTAATGTGTAGGTTCCATCTCGTACCAAGTCTTCAAGTTTTTTTAACGACATGTCGCCAGATACATTTTGAGATCACACATGTAAGGAGGAAGCTTAACTACCATGTGTCCATGAGGAGATAACTGATTAATTTTGTATGTTTTCTGCAACGCTTTCATTCCCTCGATTAGCTGATATAGTGTTGTTGTCCTCTTTGCTTCATCACATATAACACCATTTCTCTTTAGATAGTCCACCATATCATGCTTCAAAGAAGACTTTGCTGGAGGTTTGTTGATCTTTCTCACATGATATGATGCATTATCCATGACGAGAACACTTTTAGGAGGTAGGCAAGGAAGTACCTTTTCCACAATCCACTTCTCAAAATTGTCGGCATTCATCTCCCCATGAGCTTTAAAAACGAGTTCTGCCCTCAGTAAAAATCAATCTGATGAACCAACATTGACAACTATAAGTCTATTTGAGGCAGAACCATCTATGACATCCTTACTTTGCCAGAACTTGTTCAAGCTCAGGTTGGTGTCTATTCCCATCGCATCCAAATAAAACAATGGTCTGCCTTCTGCTCTCAGTTTTTTGTATTTGTTGTAGGTATGCAATCTCCAGTTAACTATATCCTGTCTCTCAATTAAGATCTTTATTTTAGAAATACATGTTTTCCACATAAATTCCTTTAATCTCCTTTAATATTTTTAGCAAAGTTGTTCCCATGGAAAATCGATTTTGTCTTTTATTACAGGAAGTATTTTTCTAGTGGTGGGAACAATTTTCCTGTTTACATAAAAATCTTCAAAATGTCTCTTGTAACACGTCTGTCAAAATCGTCAGTAACAGCCTTGTTGTATTCAAGTCGGTTTCAATTTCTTCTGGGTGTGCTCAGAAGTACTTGGTGATGACTTGATTTCATTTTTTATTTTCCAGTTTTATAAGACACTTTTCAGTAATAGACTGCACGTTCTGTTGGTCTCAAAAGTGGAATAACAAGATCCTCTTTGTTAGCTTCCTCTTCACAGCAGTTACATACGTAGGCAGTTAACGTTCTCTCAGTGCTATGAATGGTTTTCCCACATTTGCATACACTGTCCATTATTAAGTATGTCCTACATCATGTGATACAAATTCTATATCAAATTTTAAGATTTGCTTATAACACTAATACGTTAATAACACGTTTCAATTTACTAACACCTTTTATTGTAAAAAGAAATAATTGTTAAATATTCTAGTTAAATACGAGGCTTATCCAGAAAGTAAGTACCGTCTGCGCATATATCCCGCGCATATTGTAGTACGAAGGTCGCGCATGTGTAGTTACTTCCTTCTATTCGATGACGAAGTAGCCAAGCTATATTGTTTGTTTATGTTCCGATTTACGTTTACTACACATCGGTAATCATGTTTAAAAAAAATCGATCGGCCCGCCAGTTGTGAAATAAGAACAGTTATTAGGTTTTTGAATGCGAGAAATCTTCGTCCTTTGTGATGCAAGAAATTATCGTCAGATTTGTGAAGTTTATGGACAGAATGCGATTAGTGAAGGTATGGTGAGAAAGTGGGTTAGAATGTTTAACGATGGAAGAGAAAATGTTCACGACGAGGATTGTAGTGGTCGCCCATCCTTAGTCAACGAAGAATTGCTGCGCAGTGTTGATGAGAAGGTTCGTTCCAATAGGCGATTCACAATTTCTGATTTGTCAATGGATTTTTCAAACATTTCTAGATCTTTATTACATGAAATTGTGACTGAACACTTACACTACAAAAAACTGTTCGAGATGGGTGCCGAAAATGCTAACAGACGGTCAAAATGAAACACATGGGAGCAGCCTTGGAATTTTTGCAGCGTTATGAAAGAGACGGAAATTGTTTTTTGAAAAGAATTGTCACTGGTGATGAAACATGCGTTTCTTACAAGACACCAGAAACTAAATGACAGTCACTGCAATGGCGGCATACTGGTTCCCCGAAAGCCAAGAAAGCAAAGCCACCTCTTTCTGCAAAAAAAATAATGTGCACCGTTTTTTGGGACTATCAGGGAATTTTGTTAGTGGAATTAATGGAACAAGGCACAACAATCAATGCAGAAGTTTACTGTGAAACACTCAAAAAGTTATAGCGAGCAATACAAAACAAAAGGCGTGGCCTACTGACTTCCGGAGTGGTGTTTGTGCATGACAACACGCGACCGCATACCGCACGTGTTATGACGGCGCTTGTTGATTCATTTCGCCGGGAACAATTCAGTCATCCTCCTTACAGTCCAGATTTGGCTCCCAGCGATTTCCATTTGTTTTTGCATCTGAAGAAATTTCTTGCCGGCCAGAAGAAGTTTGAAAGTGATGATGAGATAAAGGGAAACGTCCAGCAGTGGTTGAAGTCACAGGCGGCTGAATTCTTTGAAGCGGGCATATTAAAATTAGTGCCAAGATACGACAAATGTCTCAACTTGCATTGTGACTATGTAGAAACGTAGATTAAGGTCTGTAGATTTTTGAAAAATAAATTTAAAATAATTTGTATCATTTTCTTAATGCCCAAACGGTACTTACTTTCTGGATAAGCCTCATACACTACACTGTTTACGCTGTTAATCCAACACCACATTACACTATTCATATAACACTATACTACAATAAGCCTAAAACACAAATTTAAATGATCACGCAAAATAAATACTCGTAAACAAATAAAACACCTGAGCACCACGTTACCTAAACACTAAATGTTTTCGTGTTTGGGATAATGACTGGTGCATGCACAAAATGTATGTAAAGCTGTCTTCCAGCATGGGAATTCTGTGCGTGACCAGGGTGATGACATAAAAGCACTGTTTCTTCCTACATGTGTTACATCTTTGTCTTTTTTAAATGATTTATAGTTGCTATTAAATGTTTTTTTGTTTTTTAAGGTATCTTTGATTTGTTTTAATTCAGTTTAATCAATGATAACATGTTGCAATAATCATAAAATTCATTATTCGAATTTACAAAATGCCTGTAAATCTTTTTATTACATTCTAAAAGAAAAACATTATTGTACTTCATACATTGTTATTATTATTTTATTATTATTATTTTTTTTAATAAAAGGTAAATGGGATTCTCAATGCCTTTGCTTGTTTCAAACCCTTTGTTCTGACATAAATGTGTTGTAGTATAATGTTTTGTAATTTTCCCGAAAAATGTTCAATTTAAAACATTCAGACTAATAAAATGTAACATCATGGTAAATATAATATAGGTAAGGTAACATTATTGTAAATGATCAATTACGTGTGGGAACAAAAATAATGTGGTTGATTGTTAGGGCATTGACCTCCATGTAGTCCAGCATTTTCCAAATCCAAGTACTGAAAAATGTATATACAGTATTCTTGTCAGTTATAACCTTGCGCATTCACAATTACAAACAGCCGTGACCAGGCACTAAAAGAGATAGGAAGTCCTGCCTTTGGCAGATACAACCTTCAAGGTTCCCTAGTTACAGAAATAACTATGGTTCTTCGCTGTATTTTTAACTGAATTGCAGATCCTATAGTTATTAGGTGTTGGTATGTTTTCTGTAGAGAAGTTAAACTGCAGATAACTACATTGTTTTGTCATTCTTCAGTGTCAATGAATGCTTTTGTAGTATTTTATGTATTTTCTGTGTAGCTTCAACACAAGAGAACTTGCTTAAGAGTGGTGCTACGGGATTTATTTCTTTCGTAGTTATACAGGGTGTTGTGAGTCACACTCTAAGAAAGAGTATTCTCCTGTTCTCTCTCCTTACATGCTTGTGGTGTGTGTGTGCGAGTGCGCCCACATGGATGCATATTGAATACATTGGCCTTTTATATTTGTGTAGTCATTATATTATTCTGTGGTTCTGGTACAAAATAAAATAATAATTTGGTATGTACAGCGAGAATTTTCAGAAATAATAGATTTACTTGAGCCAGATGATACACCCATAAACGCAAGAGAAACATTAAGAATAGAAGGTGAGGACAATGCATTCAGTAGTGATCATTATTTAGCAGATTATATGCAAGAAGAAGTTATTCAGTCATATCTTGACTATGTACCACCATGGCATACATTGACTCCTCAGCAAGGTGAGTGTTTTCAGATTAAGACATTTTATGTAAGTTAATGACCCTTTTTCCTAAAATATACTGATATATAATAATTTCTATGGAATATTTGAGTGATATGACTAATAGTGTATTCACAGTTTCTGGAAGATCCTCTTTTTACCACTTAAAACAAATTTGTATTGCTTGTTTTTTTTTTTTAATTAAATTTTGCGTTGACAGTAATTGTTAACACAAGATATATCCATCAGATATTTGGCCTAAATTTCAAGTAGGTCGCAAAATGTACAAAAGGAGGCAATAATTTAAGTGCAGTTTCATTTGAGCAATCATCACATGGAGTGGAAAAGTTTCATGTATTCAATAGACATATATGATGGTAACAGCTGGAGCTACAATATAGAGGGGATGACATCAAGAAACGGGTGTGTTTTGTATGTTTTGAACTGAAATTGAGGAATATATTATCAGATTGATGATAGAAACATGTAAAAAAGAGATGTTAATGTAAAATAAACATGATGAGATTCTAAAAGGAGACGTGAAGACAGATACCATTCCAAATGAATTACAAACAAACAAACAAATGGTGCATCAAAGCATACTTAGAACATATGAGATTGCTGCAGGCTGACTGTCCCCTCCAAGTGGAGTTGCTGCAGCAGTCTACACATGCCTCTAGTGTTTGATGCACACAAAAATCTGTGTAATTTTTTTACATTTGGTAAGGAATGTAGATTTACTTCAAAACAGTAAGATGACTACACCAGAATAAAAACTTGCTATCACATTAAGGTAAATGGGGAAAAATGTATTATAATCAGGTTTCTAATATTGTCCATAGTAGGTTTCACATAAACATCATGTTCATTAAACAAACAATAACTTAATGTTTATTAAACCAACAACTATCAGTAAATTTATAGGTATGTTTAAATTATCCCTCAATAATTTATATATTTAAATTAGATTTGTGTGTGTTCTGATTTGAACATAATATTTTCTATACTGTGCACCTCATTAATGGCTTGATTTCCAGTTCTGTCATTATATTTGTAGTGACTGTAGTTTTGCTTATTATTGTAGATGCCATGGGATTTTCAAAGACATTGCCAGACCCTTATAAAACAAGACAATGTTCATCCTCTTGTTAATCAGCACTGTTACTGATCATCTCTTTTGCTCAGTTCCTTTCTTCTGCTTCCAAAGAGCTTTTGCTGGTATTTGCTATACTACTTTGTTCAGCATCTGTTACGGTGGTTTCACCTTCCATACTGATAGATTCATACAATAAGTAATTAGAAAATAGTAACAACATTGAAAGCACTTACCGCATTTGCATTGCTTGTTAAAACAAAACGTGTAATTTGGTGTAATATGGTGTAATATAGAATATTAAAAAGCTTTTTTCAGAATTTTCAATTTACCGGTATATTCAATATATCCTAATGGTAGACAGAAAAAGTGTTCTGGTGAAATGTACATATTCATAAAATATAAGTAAAAAGTAAAAAACCTGTACTATAACTATGTACATTTTACAATTTATTATGAGTAAAATATATAAAAAATATATGTTAGTTTATAATAATTAATTATTTATTATTAGTGAATATTATAAGTGTGGCAGTGGTGGCTCGTCCCTAAGGGCTGCAGGGCTGCAGCCCTCCCTACAATTTTCAAGGAAAACTAATTACCGTATTTAAATAACTTTTTATTTAGGAAATTATGTATTCTTCAAAGATTCGCCAGTATAAGAAATACATTTTTATATTCCCATACAGCCACAACTGATGGTCGTGTGCAATAGATAGATGTGTGAACGACACACAGGCGGGATGCGCCCTACTTAGACAAGTGCGCATTGCGTCTGCGCTTGAGGCATGTGGTGGGAGAACGCTTCGTTACCAAGCCAAGTTTGGGCTGCAGTCAGTCCAGCCCGAAGCTGCTGAGAGGTCGAATGTGTGCGTGCAAATCTTTTGCTAACGGCGTGTTCCGTGTTTGTAGACTGTGCTAATTTCTACCGTTGCAGTTTTAAAACAAATATGAATAAAAATAGTGTTTTATATTTGCAAAATATAAATTTTTCATCGTTATCATTAGCAGAGAAGAATGAAATTAAGAATTTAGGTCACGAGACTTCTGATTTATTAATTTCTCAGTCATCGTCAAGCAGAAATCAGACTTATTGTAGGAAATTTAATGTGTCCATTTATTCCAAACATAAGTGGTTGTGTGGCTGTTCTGAAAAGAATGCATTATATGGCTTTCCTTGTTTATTATTTGGAGGTGATACAACTTGGACAAAGGTTGGAGTGAATGATTTAAAACATTTAGGTGAGAAAGTAAAAAAACATGAAGATTCAGCAAAACATATGAAGAATGTAATTGATTTAGCTATGTTAGGAAAAGTAAACATTGCACATCAGTTAAGTGACGCTTACAAACAACAAACAAACAAACACAATGAAAAAGTGAGACAAAATCGAGGAATTCTCTCGAAAATATTTGACTGCCTCAAGTTTTGCGGAAAATTTGAGCTTCCGTTACGTGGTCACAATGAAACTTCACAGTCATCGAATCCTGGTATATTTCAAGGATTGTTAGAATTTGCTGAAAAGTTAAATGAGTCTCTTAAAAGTCATTTTATGAAGTCAACAGTGTTTAAGGGAACATCTAAGACAATTCAGAACGAACTTCTAGACTGTATCCTTGAGGTGTGTCGTGCAGAAATTAAACAATCTAAATTTTTATCAGTAATGTCGGATGATACATCAGATTATCAGGTCTTACGCAACAAGTTATTGTTTTTCGTTATGAACTGAGCGGAATTGTGCATGAAAGATTCTGGGGATTTTTTAACCCAAAATGCTGAAGTGTTAGCAGAATGCATTTTAGAACAGATAAATATAGTTCTGAATGGTGACAGTGACAAACTTATAGCTCAGACTTACGACAGAGCCCCCGTTTTTAGTGGCGAGAAGGGAGGTGTGCATAAAATAATTCAAAAGTCACACAAATATGCACATTTTGTGCACTGTTATGTGCATCAATTAAATTTAAATATAGAAAAGGCAGCATCACAAAACTCACAAGCTCATATTTTTTTCAGTAGTCTTGCCGCTATACCTGCATTTTTTCAAAGTCACCCTCACGATTGTCTATTTTAGACAGTATTTCTAAACGAATACCTCGAGTATCAAACACAAGATGGAATTTTAAAAGCCGGTTAGTGAACACCGTTTTTGAAAACAAGGAAAGTCTAATAGTATGCTTTGAGAATCTTCAAATTGACCAAAATCATTCCACTGTCCAAGCGGCTGCAGGTATTCTCCGTATGCTGAATGACCAGGACTTCAACTTTTGGCTAGAATTTTCTCATCACATCATGTCTCATGTGGATATTGTATATAAACAACTGCAGCATCATAATGCAAACTCCAGTAGTATCTATAATGCAGTAAATAAATTTCTTGAGGCGATCATGAATGAAAGAAATAGACTTCCTTCTGTTACTGACCAACAAGAAGACACTCATGAAGAAAAGGAAAACGTTATCGCATAATCTTGTTTTTGCAAAGAAGGTGTGTGATATTATTTGTTATCAGATAAAAGAGAAATTTTCTTTTAATACCATCTGTCAGCAACAAAACTGTTAAATTTCTCCCTCCCAAAGACAATATAAGTTCTTCACCCGAATTTGCTGAAACTGTTGAAGCTTACCCATTCTTGTGTAAATAACGTTTGGAAACTGAACTGTCTGTTTTGTATAAGAGGCAAGAATTCTGCAGTAATTCAGAGGTTATGAAAACTTCATCCAAAATCATGTTGGATACAGGAATTGCCGAGTCCTGCACAGAAGTGTTCACTCTCCTCCAAATAATTCTAACTACTCCCATGACTACTGCTGAGCCCGAGAGGTGCTTCTCCACGTTGAAAAGAATTAAGAGTTTCCTAAGAAGTACAGTGACACAAGAGCGTCATGCTGATTTAGCAATGTTAAGCATAGAAAAATAAATGATTGAAAATATTATTAATTTTAATGACAAAGTTATCAATACGTTTTCCAGTTGCAAAGAAAGGAGAATGGACTTCATGTTTAAATAAAATTGTGAAAGAAACAGTGATTTATTTTTTATTTTATTTAAGAACATAACTCACTATTATAATTTTCATTTGAAAATTTTAATGTCTATAAGGTTAATGTGTAAATTAAAAATTATAATTTGTTTGAATTTTGACGTGTAGGCCTTAGTATTTAAACTTAGTGTTTGGAACTTAGTGAATTTAGTGTTTGGAACTTAAATCATAATTAATCATAATCATAAATATCATCATCAACAACGAGGATTGGACCAATGTTTTGTCACAGCTTCAGCTTCAATACAGGTAAAAGACCTAGTAATAATATATAAATTTCACTAATATATGATAATGGTAAATGTTGAAAGTTGAAAATTGTAGTGCAGCCCCACCAAACTAAAATCTCACCAGCCGCCACTGGTGACAACAAAGAAATGGTGCAATCAAGAAGGTATACTAGAACATACATGATTGCTGCAGGTTGACTGGTCCCTCCATGTGTTGCTGCAGCAGTCATATATATATTTTCTGGTGTTTGATACACAAGTGAAACCGCTTTTGAGTAAGGAGTCGCTTCCATGTGACTGGTTGTTCAGTAATGTATGCAGCAGCAGCACACGGTCATTGTGTGTTATCACAGCAATCACTGAAACAAAACCAGTAGACAGTACTAAAAAATGTTTCCTGTTTTGATTAAATAAGTCATTTAGAAACAATATTTTCATTTTGTTTTAGACTTACATAGCATATAAAATATCTTCATCGTGAACAGATAAAAAGTGATACAGCAAATTAATGACTGGTGGTATTAAACAATAGCTGTTATGACAAAAGTAATAATCAGTTGAACGTAAAATGAAGCATCCATGTTTCTATGTTGTACAAGCTGCCTTATGTTAAAGAATTCTTTGTTATCCATGAAAATGTTTATGCTGTGCACAAAGCTCATTAGATCCCTAGACTCCTGTAAGGGTAATGAAGACCCTGAAATACTTACCATTAAAACACAAAAACCAAAAACCCTGGGTCGCCATTCATGCTTTAAAAGGTGGTGCATGATAACTGCTTCACTGTCCCCATTCAGTAAAACAAACCAAAACACTAAAATCACCATAAAGAAATTACCACCCAGGTCTATTAGACAAACACATTGAGCACAGGTTAAGGTAAGGTGACACTCGAAGAACTTAATTCATATTTATTCTGTAGGCATTGTTTTATTTGTAATCTTCTAATTTTGAATTTTCTTCTCTTTCTTTCTTTTCTCTTTTGCTCAAGAATTGCAAATTGATATATATATATATGTATATAAATTGCAATATAACTATATATAAATAGGACAAACAAAAAAACAGCTGAAAAAACGTTATTTTGAACACCTAAATGCATACAAAAAACCAAATATATATAAATCCAATTTAGCCACACATGCAATAAACACAGGACATGAATTCCCAGACATAACCAATGTAACACTAATAAAACATATACCACACAAAGGCACCATAATGAACATTTGGGAAAATTTACAGATTTACAAACATAAAACACAAAACAAATTAATACCAGAACAAATACAAATCAATACAAAACATGACACAATATTCAAAGCACTCAACATCGAAAATACACAAAATACAAAAACAGATACCACAACCACACACAATAATGCAACATTGAAGGACCAAAGACCAACAAACCACCTTAATAACATCCAGAAGCCAACACACAAATACTGCACCAGAAGCAAGATGGCGAAGGGTGAAGATGGGAGAACTGGATCTCCCGAAACATGTTCCTGAAGGAAAAAATATATCTTGAGGTAAATTAGTTATAGGTATTATAGTAATATATATATATATATATATATATATATATATATATATACTGTTAATGATTTCGAGGTTCGGTCATTAATCATGAAAACTCAGTTTTGCGACATTTCGAAATTTATTCTTCTCATAATCATGCCTACAACATTAAAATATAGTCTTACTACAATTATATTATTTGTAAGTGTGTATAGGTGTGTGTAAAGTCATACATTACAATAACTATTTACTTACATTAACTGTGAGATGAGTAAATAGTTATGTAATGTATGACTTTACACTTCACACCTATACACACTTACAAATAATATAATTGTAGTAAGACTATATTTTAATGTTGTAGGCATGATTATGAGAAGAATAAATCTCGAAACGTCGCAAAACTGAGTTTTCATGATTAATGACCGAACCTCGAAATCATTAACAGTATAATAACACGGTCGATAATTAACATTCCTATATATATATATATATATATATATATATATATATAATGGTCATACTTCTCTTCCCAAAATATTACAAAATTTGTAACTCTCTTTAAAATTTTACAGTGAGTAATTATACAAAAAAATTCTTTTGTTTCATATTAACCAGTCTGTTTTATATCTCACCTCAAGGCAATGTTGAGTTAATCATCTCTATAATGATGTTGAGATGCTTCCCCCGATAATATGAAAATTTCCCATTAAATAAACCTTTTTTTTTTGTTATTAAGTCAACTCATAATCAGTTTAGTGAATATCTATTATCAATACAAAATTTGTATTTAATACTCTCCTTCGCACTCTCTCTCACACATTGTCTTTTGAATTTCCTCTTTTTTGCTCACTTCTTTCCAGAATTTTGTTTACTTATATGGTGAGGTTATAGGTTTTTTTTCACCTTGGAGAAAACATTTCTCCGCTCATAGGTTGAGTGATACCACTTTGCTGCACTACCGGTTACTGACACATGACTGAATTTCAAAAAGTTTTGAGGATTTGTCAAAAAATGTTTTAATGTTCAGGTGAAATATTTTTGGATTTTTCACACACAGAGTACTGTTTGTAACGGGACAAACTATTGGTTTTATTTTTCTTAAATAATTGTAAAATGTAATGGCCACTCAAGCTGAATAACATTTGAATCGCTGGACAGTTTTTTAACACATTGCAGTCTTTCTCGCCCAGTGTGCAGAAACAAAGAACTCAACACAGTAAGATCCGCCCAGTATAAAATTACTCCGTGAGCCGGCCGGTCACAAATATAAGTTTCGAAACAAAAATTACGGGCACCTGCAACAACTAAATATGTAAAAGTATAACAGATACAGTATTAATTGAAATGTAGTGAAAGTTGAGTTTTAATTAACAATTTCGATAAGAGTGGTGAATATAAAAAAGTGAGAAGAAAATCCGAGATGAAGCCAGTTACGTAAGGAGATGGGACTACGTGGACAAAATTCAGCAGAGCAACAAAATGTGGTTTGAACAAAATTTTAATAAGGGTTAAACCAAAATATTATCATTATAATGTCAATTTAAAAGATTAAGGGTATGGGGTATTTGCGTGTGCGTGAGCGGGTGAAAAGTATGTTAACATAGAGGTGCTGGTTTGTGGGTTAATTAATTAAATAATTTAATTTTCAGTTATATTTATGTTTATTAATAAAAGCAAAAGTGTAATAATCATGTTAGAGTGAGGGTTCAGGAATGAACCGATAATGTTGGCTTTGGGTTTGAATGGGAGAATTCAATGTATGATTGTGATGAAGGTAATAAAAGGTAATAGATTTTTTGGGAACAAATAATTAATTAATTTACTAAATAATCCTATTCTGCCTTCCTGTTCGCTGGAAAAGAACCCTGGTAACTAACTATTTTATATATATTTGGCAAACCTTAAAGATGGCATCGGAATTATACCAACGTTAACAAGTGTTTATGTACAAACCGATAAATGATTAAATAACACTTTGTAAGTAAGATAACAAATGGCGCCTGAACAGGGACTCGATATAAATTATTTATATAAATACAGCCTACTGGGAGGAGCAGAATGGTTATTTGAAGTAAATAATGTATAAATAAGGTACGTAAGTAAGAAGGTTATGTTATAATTTTTATGTTATGTTTTTATGATGTTAGAGATATAAAGTAACAGTTTAAAAGAAATAGAATTTTTTTTCTTTAAAATGGCAAAAAATAATGAAAATATCAGCTTCACTGTAGGGATGCGACATCGACAACAAAACATCGATGTTCAATGTTAAAACATCGATGTTAATAAAACATCGCCCAAAAACCGTCGATGTTTTTAAACATCCATTTTTTAAAACCTGTTTAGTAACCTCTAACATTAATGTTAGCTCGTGGGGGGGGGGAATTTAATTTTACTCATTGATTGGGCTGTCAAAAGTGACAAAAACTTGGTTGCTAGAGTCAGCGCAAATCACAGAATTTCCATGATGCACTAAAAACTTACTTGAGGCAGGTAAAACAATATCGAGTACTGTCCAAATAAAACACACACACGCACACTAGTACTTTGATGTTTTGAGTGCCCAGTAGTTTCGATACACCATGCAGTGACGAAGAAGGGTATCAGTTGTGAATGGTTTTATCACTGAATGTAATGCAAAAGTATGGAATGTGAAGTTAAGTAAGAATATTTCATTTTATTGTATTCTTTAAAGAAAACAAAAGTTATCAAGACATAATTTTTAATCCCTAACTCAGACCCTTCACCCTTGGTCACTTTGGTCTGAAAGTATGTTTATTTTAATTTATTGATTGTAAAAATTATGATATGTAGTTAATTTTTTTTATTATGGTACTTTTTCATAAAAAAAACATCGACAACGTAAAACATCGAGCACAAAACATCGATATTAAAAAAACCTCGGCTCCAATAAATCGATGTTAAAAACATCGATGTTTTGAAAACATCGACATCGATGTCGCATCCCTACTTCACTCTAGATGGAAGCCAATTGAGCATGACTGAGTCACAAATCATGAGTGAAGGAATTATTCACTCAACGCCAGTCCCAACTAACAGGGCTGAAGATAATGAAATAATGAAAATGATGCAAATGCTTTTTAATACACAGAATAATAAGTTTGATGAGAAATTTAGTAAACTTGATGAAAAATTTAACGAACAGAAAAGTGAAATTAGAGAAGTCCAAAATAATTTTAACGTAAAATTTGATGAAGTAAAAAATGAGATCAGAAAACAGAATGTTAATTTTGATAGACGAATCAATGAAATAGATGTATGTTGTACAAATATTCAAGAAGAGGTAGTAGAAATAGTTAATGAGAAATACGATGCTAAAATAAATGATTTAGATGACAGAATCAATACAATCAATGAAACAGTAATTAACAAAGTTCAAGACACAAAGTAAAGAAATAGAGAATAAATGTTTAACCACAGTTAATGAGCAGTTAGAGAGTAGAACTAAATGTGAAGTAAATAAACAGATAGAAATTAAGACAAATATTTTACAAGATAAATTAGAGAAATTTGAATTGAATGTAGTAAACATAACCAAAAATATTGAAACAATTGATAATACAATATCAGAATATGAAAGTAATAACAACAGTAGAATAAGTGTAATACAGAGTAAGATCAAAGAAATAGATGATTTAAATATGCAAACTAATAATGAGATCTATGACAAATGTATTTTAATTGAGAATAATTTAATGAGTGTGAAAAATGAGTTACGGGGGAAATTAACAAAAAATTTACCGGAGTTACTGAAAGGGTAATAATAACTAGAGACTTACATAACGAAATTGAGTTAGAAACGTTCAGCTATGAAAGCAGAACAATACACCCAATGAGATTTATAAACCAAACCCGGGAATTCAACCGTTTCAGCAATAGTAGTTGGGAGGTGCAACTAACCAAAATAATTAAATGTTTTAAGGGTAGTTCAATAGTGTGGGCTGAAGCACATAGGGTAGAGTGGGACTGTTACGAGACATTCGAAAAAGCATTTAAAGGGAAATATTGGACAGAAGACGAACAAGACATACTAAGAAGCCGTATAATGGGAACGGGCAATTTTATAGGACACCCTAATAATAATATAACGTTATACGTAACTAAGCTATATAACGAAGCTAAATACCTAGAGCCGCAGATACCATTTAAATCTTTTGTTAGGCGTGTAAGCAAGCACTTACCGAGAGAAGTGCAAACCACCTTAATGACAAAAGAGATTGAAGATATGAATGAGCTGGAGAGAATATTAGATATATTACAGAGCATTAGAGATCGAGAAGTGGGTAGGCGACCACAACAGAATAATAATAGTGTAACCCTCGGTTACTTTTTTATTTATTAATGAAACTGTAAACTCCCACTTACCTTTAACTTTAGATCTGGCCGGATCTCCAAGTGGGGACGAACCCCGTTCGTACGGAGAACTTGACAGCACATCAAATGAAATAAGGTTTTTGAATGAATTTAATTAACAAAATTTATCATTTGAAAGATACTGGTTTTTATTTTTTAAACATCTTAGACATGTATAAAATCAGAAAAAAAATTGTTACTCTCTCCACTGGTTTTTTAAATTTTGAATTACAGTCTTAGAAATATAATAATGAATACAAAAACATAATAATTACCTTACCTTCTATATAGCACACACAAACATAAACAGCCCAGCTTGGCTCACACACGCATTCACGCCATTAAAAACCCATTTTATTTTTATTACCCCACAGCCCTTAAACCTTTGTTGGAATACTACCCACCGGCAACGTGGTTTTCGTGCGCACTCATTATTACTCTTTTAAATTTATTTTTTGTGTCCGAAAATTAGATATGTTCCCCACTGTTTGATCGACCGCGGTCACATAGTTTTAACTGTTATTTCACTTTTTTCTGGCACAATATGAAATTTTGTAAAGAGCCTACTTGGCTCGGTACCTGCAGGTACGATAGCTAGGCCAAACTGGGCCGAACAGCAAGGCGTTCGCCGCTAACTCGATTTCGTCGTTGTTCTGGAAGTCAAAGCCTCATGGTTGTTCGTCGTCCCTTCTTCCTATTTAATCCATGTAAAAGTTTGCCAGCGTATGGTAGCATATATTTGTGTGGCACTGGCTGACGACACGAAATGGGCGTGACTTAATTTGCATATCCGTCGCCTCAGTCGATGAAAGTGGATTAAAATCGTTTCTGGGCCATCTTAGTTTTGGACGGTAGCGTCACCTCGCGCGCCTGGATGTATAATGCGTATGGGCACGCTGTCACACTCAAACAAAGTTCTTGGAAATGAGGCTTGGTAAATTCTACCGATTGCACAACGTGATACTACTGCGTTGCCTTTGTTACAAACTGCTCTTACAACACGTGGTCTGTCTTTGTTGGAATAAAATTTACACAATACATTTATAAAACCCAAAAAATGCAATAAATAAAAATACCCATAAATTTGGCACGTTACAATACCCCCTCAATGAGAGATCTTCTGTCAAAACAGAAGAAATCTCATTGATAAAACCCCTAAGAGGACCGGTGAGGAACTGGTGCCAACAACCCCCTTTTGTTCTTACACTGCATGGGTACACGACCCCCCTGGCTCGGCGACTATGGACGCATCTGAACGAGATCACTGGACTTCTCTGTGCGAGATCCCAACACCGAAAAATCGAACAGACACGCAACACAGCGCACCTCACCTTCTATCATGCTACCCCAAAAATCCTCAATCCCTAGCTTGGACCATGCCAGATCCTCAACCGATATGTTTCCCCTTATATGCAAGCTGGGCTGCCTTTAGCAGATACTGGGCTCACACACACACACCCATTCTACATATTGTAAGGTTAACATATTCTTCAAAAATTTATTATCTCATTTAAGTGAAAAATCCAAAATTCAAACTAAAATATTTTATCAAAAAATTCTCTTCCTTAGTTTTTTGTTATCAAAAAAAATTAAATCAATTGAACATTTCTTAAAATAAGTAACATCCTTAAACTAACATGTGATTACACCTAGAGTCTAACAATACAATTCAATAATAATAAACACGGTTAGTACACAAACAATACAATAATCAAAGTTTAAGAATATCAATTACATGGCAGGCGCAAAATCAAGAAATTCTTTTTTTTTTTCAAAAAAAATTTCCAAAGAAAAATTTTAAATTCAAAACATTTAAATTTATTAAAATATTTTCTTTTCATATTGAAATCATTTAAAGTTTGTTCAAATCGATTGAAAACAAAAGTTGAATTAACTTCCATACTAAACATGCCTAGTATATGACCTCACCCATCAGCTGACCAAAACTGGTCAAGTCAAGAACCTTGACCTATATACGTTATGTACAAGTTACATCTGTGAATACATTAAACTTCTGTAAAATTCTGTCTTGAAACACCAAAAACATAATAAAATAAAATATTTAAAATTAACAAAATATTATTATAAATAACAATTAAATTGACATTTAAATTATTCAAATAAACACTTTCTAACTTTACCTTATTTTCAAATTCTATCAAAATTCTGTCACTGGTTTTAATTAAAATTTTATTATTCTTATTATAAATCTCTTTCTTTATTATTCTCACTTTATCAAATTACTTTGGGTGACTCAATTATTGTAATAACTCGATTTGCCACTTGGCATGTATTCATATATAATATCTTTCTCACTCTGACTCTAATACCACTAACAACTATAACTCATATGACACCCATCTCTATCACAACATCTATCAAACAGTCTCTAAACCCAACTTATCATTAAACTCAAATCGCCACATTCTCTCAATATATAAAAAAATACTCTCTAACCCTTTGTACCTAGGATAAGTGTTCCCCCCCCCCAAAAGCTCATCCCATTATGTTGGTTCCTGGATTCTACCTAAGGTAACCCTTTCCGGCGCCAAACGGTCCCATCCCGTCCCAACCCTTTTTTTGCGGACTCCCACATTACACTACCCCCTTTTACAAAATTGCCATCCCCAAATCTCAATCTTATTACCTCACTTCAACTACAACAAAATAACATCATCAATTATAAACATCAATATATCACTCAATACTCTCCATATTTCCCCATAACTACTGTGTCAACATCAATATTTCTCAAATTCTATAACATACATTAACTCACACCAACATTACATTAACTCAAAACAATATTTTTCTCTCTACTACCATTTTAACTTTGACTTGGACTGATCTATAGGTCCCACAAAATATTTATCACCCAACATCTTTTATTATTTCTCACAAATCATTTAAACATCGCAACTTTATTAACTTACTTTTCTCATGATTTAAAACAACTAACAAAGTGAAAGCACATTTCAAAAATTGTGCAGATTACATTAAATACATATGATTATCAATTCTTACTTCTAACATCCTTGTTTCCCCTTTTTCTGACTCTAGTAATTTATGTTAACCGCCTGCCAGTCGGTTTAGTAATTTGCTTAGTTTCAAAAATACACACTTTATATAAAACACATATTTCAATTCTTACTTCTAACACAAGAAAATAATACATTGAACACAATAAAATACAGAATGAACACAGTATACTGAATGTATGAAACCCTATTTATCAAAACAGAATACAAGCGTTTTTATTAGAGCAACATTGATTTAGCATTTTTAATTTACAAATTTTAAGCACGTTGCTCATCTGAGCAACCCCCTGGTCCACACACACTATTGTAATTTATGTGAGACTGTAGCGCCTTTTTGCTTCCACAAAGACTGCATATTTGGAGGAATTAGACATCTCCGTGTCTTTGCTTCGGCATTTACATTTTAACGTTTGTGGATATCAACATATCCTTGGTATATATTGAAACGCCCTTAAAACGGGTCTACCACCTGGCTATGCTGTCCCCACGCGGACAGAGTGGCAGCCGCTGTTCCATAGTTCCTGGATTTCCCCTAGTGTCACCCCCCATTTAATTTCTATTATAAACCAATTTCAAGTCAGCTATGGTCAAGGGACTTGATATGGCCATAGCTGGCCGCTAGCCAAAGCCACGATTAGTGCTGGTAAGGCAGTAATCGCCCGAAAAGTCGGGGAAATCTGACTTTCATTTCAATGCCTGTTCTACATTATCATTGTTATGTGCGACACGAGCGTCTATCAGGGTACAAATTAAATTTGTACGAAAAAGGTGTACCGCACATTTTCGCCATGTTGGCCTCCGATGGAGGTAACACTCTCTGTTACCCCCAACCCATTTCCCTATCTACTAGGGCACAGGCCACACTAGCAATAGCACCTTACTAACTAAATAATTAAATTAAATATCCAACATTATAATATGAAACCTTCCTCCATCATTAATCATTTAACTCATTCATGACTTTCTACACTTAGGTCACTTAAAATTTTCAAATTCATTATTAATAATTATTATATATCATCTTTCAGTTATTATTAAAACTTTTTAATTATTTTTTAATTTTTAATTATCATTTTTCTTTCACACAATTATTTCAAATCATCTCATTATTGAATTAAAATCCTTTCATTTGCGTTACACCTGTAATCATTTTTATTATACTTGATTCGTACTATAAAATTTCTATACTTACAGTCCATTTAAACTGACATACACAAAATATATACCATACACCAATACTTTCACCTCACCTCTGAAACATTTAACACAAATGTTAGTTTAAATCAAACAATTTATCCTTTAATTACCAAATTCACAAATCTCTTAAAAATAATTTAAATTCCTTAGAAAAGTTAATTATGCAACATTTAAATCAATCAAAATATTTAACACATCTCAAATTATTTTAATTAAATTAATTATTGGTAATACAAATTTATTGCTACCAGAACAGTTGCAATTTGTTAATTACTGTCTTCAAAATTAATTCGGTTATTTATTTAAATTGCAAACATTAATATTATTATTACAACAATCATCTACACACTTGTTTACTTGACATTCTACAATACACACAAATAAATTTACTACATTTTTATTTACAAACTTTTGTTATTAACTGTTCCATTTTTTCACACTTCATTGTCCAAATCTGCGAGGTCAAAAACCATAAAACAAAATATTTATAACTGTCCATTCATTGTTTATAGTTTAGCCTCCATCGTCAAAGATTAGTCTTTGTTTTATATAGCATTTTTCAATTTTATTAACCCACATATTATTGTCTTGTGTGTCATAACCAAACAATTTCAATTTATCCGTTATACCATAATAATCATTCACCAAGTCTACGTTAAGTATTTTTGTTAAGTCTCCATCAGTAAATATATTCATTATCGGGTTAGTTACTTTTTTCTTATCAATTAAATCATTCTTATTTAAATATACTTCTAACCTTACTTTCCATTTATCATAATCTCCATTTAAATTATACAATTCTGTTTCTCTCTCAACATACAATTCTCTACTTAAATCTCTCTCGTCATAATACCATATCACACTCTCAAAATTACTCCAGACAGAGGGTACAAAATTATACAACAAATATAAACAACTCCAATCTTCTACTAACACGGGACTCTTGCCCTTCTTAAACAATACTTGTGAACACTCTGGTTCAGAAAAAATAAAGGAAAAATTTACCCTCTGCCCACTATACTATTTTTCCGCTCTCTCTGTAACTCATAAGCATACATTAACATTTCATAATCACATTCTACAAACTCATCAGTACTCTCAGATACTACATTTTCAATTACATCACTATTCTCAATCCTATTTTCATTATTTTCAACATCATCGTCATCATTTGTTAACTCTTTATCTAATACAACATTGCCATTACAACTTTCATTTGTATTACTCTTACTCTGTTCTACTTTATTCAAACTATTTTTTATTTCATTGGTATTTTCTAAACATTTATTCTTGTCTTGTATATCATTTATTAACTCATCAAATTTTACACTAATACTCTGCTGCAACTGAATATTCTGGTCTTTAATTTCTTTAAAATTAATCTCGTTTTGAATATTCTGCTGTTCGCATTTTATTTTCTGTTCATCTAATTTATTGTTAAAATCACTTTTTTCATCTCATTTAAAATTATTTCGTTTTATCAAAGCGTTTATTTAATTCTTTAAATTGGTTATTCTGCATGTCAAATTTGTTGTCCATTTTTCGTAAAAAACTCATTATATCTATTTCATCGGATTGTTTATTTTTATTGGTTGAAACTGGGGTCAACTGAATCCCAGAATCAACATTTGTTTCGCTTAATTGCGTTTGAGCAATAATTGGGGTAGAATGAATGATGACATTGCCGCCAACAGCTGTTTCTGTAACAGCGCTCGGCTCAACTGTCAGCATACCACTTTCATTCAGCGACTGCGACTCAAGGTCACTTTCACTCATTTCTATGTTAGTTATATTACTTTTAGTATTCTCAGACATTTTTACTTGATTTATTTTTACTTACGTAATAACCACCAATGATTAATCTCTTTTCAAAACTTATATTACAACATACATAAAATCAACCTTATACCATAATTACGCAAGTTCACATCAATACAATTTTACTTTCGCAACCGTACTTCATTCAATGTACTGTCAAAATGTAGGCTGGCGTAATACAACTTTTTTGTTATATTACATCCCGCTGTCACGGCACCAAATGTAACCCTCGGTTACTTTTTTATTTATTAATGAAACTGTAAACTCCCACTTACCTTTAACTTTAGATCTGGCCGGATCTCCAAGTGGGGACGAACCCCGTTCGTACGGCGAACTTGACAGCACATCAAATGAAATAAGGTTTTTGAATGAATTTAATTAACAAAATTTATCATTTGAAAGATACTGGTTTTTATTTTTTAAACATCTTAGACATGTATAAAATCAGAAAAAAAATTGTTACTCTCTCCACTGGTTTTTTAAATTTTGAATTACAGTCTTAGAAATATAATAATGAATACAAAAACATAATAATTACCTTACCTTCTATATAGCACACACAAACATAAACAGCCCAGCTTTGCTCACACACGCATTCACGCCATTAAAAACCCATTTTATTTTTATTACCCCACAGCCCTTAAACCTTTGTTGGAATACTACCCACCGGCAACGTGGTTTTCGTGCGCACTCATTATTACTCTTTTAAATTTATTTTTTGTGTCCGAAAATTAGATAGATATGTTCCCCACTGTTTGATCGACCGCGGTCACATAGTTTTAACTGTTATTTCACTTTTTTCTGGCACAATATGAAATTTTGTAAAGAGCCTACTTGGCTCGGTACCTGCAGGTACGATAGCTAGGCCAAACTGGGCCGAACAGCAAGGCGTTCGCCGCTAACTCGATTTCGTCGTTGTTCTGGAAGTCAAAGCCTCATGGTTGTTTGTCGTCCCTTCTTCCTATTTAATCCATGTAAAAGTTTGCCAGTGTATGATAGCATATATTTGTGTGGCACTGGCTGACGACACGAAATGGGCGTGACTTAATTTGCATATCCGTCGCCTCAGTCGATGAAAGTGGATTAAAATCGTTTCTGGGCCATCTTAGTTTTGGACGGTAACGTCACCTCGCGCGCCTGGATGTATAATGCGTATGGGCGCGCTGTCACACTCAAACAAAGTTCTTGGAAATGAGGCTTGGTAAATTCTACCGATTGCACAACGTGATACTACTGCGTTGCCTTTGTTACAAACTGCTCTTACAACACGTGGTCTGTCTTTGTTGGAATAAAATTTACACAATACATTTATAAAACCCAAAAAATGCAATAAATAAAAATACCCATAAATTTGGCACGTTACAATACCCCCTCAATGAGAGATCTTCTGTCAAAACAGAAGAAATCTCATTGATAAAACCCCTAAGAGGACCGGTGAGGAACTGGTGCCAACAACCCCCTTTTGTTCTTACACTGCATGGGTACACGACCCCCCTGGCTCGGCGACTATGGACGCATCTGAACGAGATCACTGGACTCTCTGTGCGAGATCCCAACACCGAAAAATCGAACAGACACGCAACACAGCACACCTCACCTTCTATCATGCTACCCCAAAAATCCTCAATCCCTAGCTTGGACCATGCCAGATCCTCAATCGATATGTTTCCCCTTATATGCAAGCTGGGCTGCCTTTAGCAGATACTGGGCTCACACACACACACACACCCATTCTACATATTGTAAGGTTAACATATTCTTCAAAAATTTATTATCTCATTTAAGTGAAAAATCCAAAATTCAAACTAAATTATTTTATCAAAAAATTCTCTTCCTTAGTTTTTTGTTATCAAAAAAAATTAAATCAATTGAACATTTCTTAAAATAAGTAACATCCTTAAACTAACATGTGATTACACCTAGAGTCTAACAATACAATTCAATAATAATAAACACGGTTAGTACACAAACAATACAATAATCAAAGTTTAAGAATATCAATTACATGGCAGGCGCAAAATCAAGAAATTCTTTTTTTTTTTCAAAAAAAATTTCCAAAGAAAAATTTTAAATTCAAAACATTTAAATTTATTAAAATATTTTCTTTTCATATTGAAATCATTTAAAGTTTGTTCAAATCGATTGAAAACAAAAGTTGAATTAACTTCCATACTAAACATGCCTAGTATATGACCTCACCCGTCAGCTGACCAAAACTGGGTCAAGTCAAGAACCTTGACCTACATACGTTATGTACAAGTTACATCTGTGAATACATTAAACTTCTGTAAAATTCTGTCTTGAAACACCAAAAACATAATAAAATAAAATATTTAAAATTAACAAAATATTATTATAAATAACAATTAAATTGACATTTAAATTATTCAAATAAACACTTTCTAACTTTACCTTATTTTCAAATTCTATCAAAATTCTGTCACTGGTTTTAATTAAAATTTTATTATTCTTATTATAAATCTCTTTCTTTATTATTCTCACTTTATCAAATTACTTTGGGTGACTTAATTATTGTAATAACTCGATTTGCCACTTGGCATGTATTCATATATAATATCTTTCTCACTCTGACTCTAATACCACTAACAACTATAACTCATATGACACCCATCTCTATCACAACATCTATCAAACAGTCTCTAAACCCAACTTATCATTAAACTCAAATCGCCACATTCTCTCAATATATAAAAAAATACTCTCTAACCCTTTGTACCTAGGATAAGTGTTCCCCCCCAAAAGCTCATCCCATTATGTTGGTTCCTGGATTCTACCTAAGGTAACCCTTTCCGGCGCCAAACGGTCCCATACCGTCCCAACCCTTTTGTTGCGGACTCCCACATTACACTATCCCCTTTTACAAAATTGCCATCCCCAAATCTCAATCTTATTACCTCACTTCAACTACAACAAAATAACATCATCAATTATAAACATCAATATATCACTCAATACTCTCCATATTTCCCCATAACTACTGTGTCAACATCAATATTTCTCAAATTCTATAACATACATTAACTCACACCAACATTACATTAACTCAAAACAATATTTTTCTCTCTACTACCATTTTAACTTTGACATGGACTGATCTATAGGTCCCACAAAATATTTATCACCCAACATCTTTTATTATTTCTCACAAATCATTTAAACATCGCAACTTTATTAACTTACTTTTCTCATGATTTAAAACAACTAACAAAGTGAAAGCACATTTCAAAAATTGTGCAGATTACATTAAATACATATGATTATCAATTCTTACTTCTAACATCCTTGTTTCCCCTTTTTCTGACTCTAGTAATTTATGTTAACCGCCTGCCAGTCGGTTTAGTTATTTGCTTAGTTTCAAAAATACACACATTATATAAAACACATATTTCAATTCTTACTTCTAACACAAGAAAATAATACATTGAACACAATAAAATACAGAATGAACACAGTATACTGAATGTATGAAACCCTATTTATCAAAACAGAATACAAGCGTTTTTATTAGAGCAACATTGATTTAGCATTTTTAATTTACAAATTTTAAGCACGTTGCTCATCTGAGCAACCCCCTGGTCCACACACACTATTGTAATTTATGTAAGACTGTAGCGCCTTTTTGCTTCCACAAAGACTGCATATTTGGAGGAATTAGACATCTCCATGTCTTTGCTTCGGCATTTACATTTTAACGTTTGTGGATATCAACATATCCTTGGTACATATTGAAACGCCCTTAAAACGGGTCTACCACCTGGCTATGCTGTCCCCACGCGGACAGAGTGGCAGCCGCTGTTCCATAGTTCCTGGATTTCCCCTAGTGTCACCCCCCATTTAATTTCTATTATAAACCAATTTCAAGTCAGCTATGGTCAAGGGACTTGATATGGCCATAGCTGGCCGCTAGCCAAAGCCACGATTAGTGCTGGTAAGGCAGTAATCGCCCGAAAAGTCGGGGAAATCTGACTTTCATTTCAATGCCTGTTCTACATTATCATTGTTATGTGCGACACGAGCGTCTATCAGGGTACAAATTAAATTTGTACGAAAAAGGTGTACCGCACATTTTCGCCATGTTGGCCTCCGATGGAGGTAACACTCTCTGTTACCCCCAACCCATTTCCCTATCTACTAGGGCACAGGCCACACTAGCAATAGCACCTTACTAACTAAATAATTAAATTAAATATCCAACATTATAATGTGAAACCTTCCTCCATCATTAATCATTTAACTCATTCATGACTTTCTACACTTAGGTCACTTAAAATTTTCAAATTCATTATTAATAATTATTATATATCATCTTTCAGTTATTATTAAAACTTTTTAATTATTTTTTAATTTTTAATTATCATTTTTCTTTCACACAATTATTTCAAATCATCTCATTATTGAATTAAAATCCTTTCATTTGCGTTACACCTGTAAACATTTTTATTATACTTGATTCGTACTATAAAATTTCTATACTTACAGTCCATTTAAACTGACATACACAAAATATATACCATACACCAATACTTTCACCTCACCTCTGAAACATTTAACACAAATGTTAGTTTAAATCAAACAATTTATCCTTTAATTACCAAATTCACAAATCTCTTAAAAATAATTTAAATTCCTTAGAAAAGTTAATTATGCAACATTTAAATCAATCAAAATATTTAACACATCTCAAATTATTTTAATTAAATTAATTATTGGTAATACAAATTTATTGCTACCAGAACAGTTGCAATTTGTTAATTACTGTCTTCAAAATTAATTCGGTTATTTATTTAAATTGCAAACATTAATATTATTATTACAACAATCATCTACACACTTGTTTACTTGACATTCTACAATACATACAAATAAATTTACTACATTTTTATTTACAAACTTTTGTTATTAACTGTTCCATTTTTTCACACTTCATTGTCCAAATCTGCGAGGTCAAAAACCATAAAACAAAATATTTATAACTGTCCATTCATTGTTTATAGTTTAGCCTCCATCGTCAAAGATTAGTCTTTGTTTTATATAGCATTTTTCAATTTTATTAACCCACATATTATTGTCTTGTGTGTCATAACCAAACAATTTCAATTTATCCGTTATACCATAATAATCATTCACCAAGTCTACGTTAAGTATTTTTGTTAAGTCTCCATCAGTAAATATATTCATTATCGGGTTAGTTACTTTTTTCTTATCAATTAAATCATTCTTATTTAAATATACTTCTAACCTTACTTTCCATTTATCATAATCTCCATTTAAATTATACAATTCTGTTTCTCTCTCAACATACAATTCTCTACTTAAATCTCTCTCGTCATAATACCATATCACACTCTCAAAATTACTCCAGACAGAGGGTACAAAATTATACAACAAATATAAACAACTCCAATCTTCTACTAACACGGGACTCTTGCCCTTCTTAAACAATACTTGTGAACACTCTGGTTCAGAAAAAATAAAGGAAAAATTTACCCTCTGCCCACTATACTATTTTTCCGCTCTCTCTGTAACTCATAAGCATACATTAACATTTCATAATCACATTCTACAAACTCATCAGTACTCTCAGGTACTACATTTTCAATTACATCACTATTCTCAATCCTATTTTCATTATTTTCAACATCATCGTCATCATTTGTTAACTCTTTATCTAATACAACATTGCCATTACAACTTTCATTTGTATTACTCTTACTCTGTTCTACTTTATTCAAACTATTTTTTATTTCATTGGTATTTTCTAAACATTTATTCTTGTCTTGTATATCATTTATTAACTCATCAAATTTTACACTAATACTCTGCTGCAACTGAATATTCTGGTCTTTAATTTCTTTAAAATTAATCTCGTTTTGAATATTCTGCTGTTCGCATTTTAATTTCTGTTCATCTAATTTATTGTTAAAATCACTTTTCATCTCATTTAAAATTATTTCGTTATTATCAAAGCGTTTATTTAATTCTTTAAATTGGTTATTCTGCATGTCAAATTTGTTGTCCATTTTTCGTAAAAAACTCATTATATCTATTTCATCAGATTGTTTATTTTTATTGGTTGAAACTGGGGTCAACTGAATCCCAGAATCAACATTTGTTTCGCTTAATTGTGTTTGAGCAATAATTGGGGTAGAATGAATGATGACATTGCCGCCAACAGCTGTTTCTGTAACAGCGCTCGGCTCAACTGTCAGCATACCACTTTCATTCAGCGACTGCGACTCAAGGTCACTTTCACTCATTTCTATGTTAGTTATATTACTTTTAGTATTCTCAGACATTTTTACTTGATTTATTTTTACTTACGTAATAACCACCAATGATTAATCTCTTTTCAAAACTTATATTACAACATACATAAAATCAACCTTATACCATAATTACGCAAGTTCACATCAATACAATTTTACTTTCGCAACCGTACTTCATTCAATGTACTGTCAAAATGTAGGCTGGCGTAATACAACTTTTTTGTTATATTACATCCCGCTGTCACGGCACCAAATGTAACCCTCGGTTACTTTTTTATTTATTAATGAAACTGTAAACTCCCACTTACCTTTAACTTTAGATCTGGCCGGATCTCCAAGTGGGGACGAACCCCGTTCGTACGGCGAACTTGACAGCACATCAAATGAAATAAGGTTTTTGAATGAATTTAATTAACAAAATTTATCATTTGAAAGATACTGGTTTTTATTTTTTAAACATCTTAGACATGTATAAAATCAGAAAAAAAATTGTTACTCTCTCCACTGGTTTTTTAAATTTTGAATTACAGTCTTAGAAATATAATAATGAATACAAAAACATAATAATTACCTTACCTTCTATATAGCACACACAAACATAAACAGCCCAGCTTTGCTCACACACGCATTCACGCCATTAAAAACCCATTTTATTTTTATTACCCCACAGCCCTTAAACCTTTGTTGGAATACTACCCACCGGCAACGTGGTTTTCGTGCGCACTCATTATTACTCTTTTAAATTTATTTTTTGTGTCCGAAAATTAGATAGATATGTTCCCCACTGTTTGATCGACCGCGGTCACATAGTTTTAACTGTTATTTCACTTTTTTCTGGCACAATATGAAATTTTGTAAAGAGCCTACTTGGCTCGGTACCTGCAGGTACGATAGCTAGGCCAAACTGGGCCGAACAGCAAGGCGTTCGCCGCTAACTCGATTTCGTCGTTGTTCTGGAAGTCAAAGCCTCATGGTTGTTTGTCGTCCCTTCTTCCTATTTAATCCATGTAAAAGTTTGCCAGTGTATGATAGCATATATTTGTGTGGCACTGGCTGACGACACGAAATGGGCGTGACTTAATTTGCATATCCGTCGCCTCAGTCGATGAAAGTGGATTAAAATCGTTTCTGGGCCATCTTAGTTTTGGACGGTAACGTCACCTCGCGCGCCTGGATGTATAATGCGTATGGGCGCGCTGTCACACTCAAACAAAGTTCTTGGAAATGAGGCTTGGTAAATTCTACCGATTGCACAACGTGATACTACTGCGTTGCCTTTGTTACAAACTGCTCTTACAACACGTGGTCTGTCTTTGTTGGAATAAAATTTACACAATACATTTATAAAACCCAAAAAATGCAATAAATAAAAATACCCATAAATTTGGCACGTTACAATACCCCCTCAATGAGAGATCTTCTGTCAAAACAGAAGAAATCTCATTGATAAAACCCCTAAGAGGACCGGTGAGGAACTGGTGCCAACAACCCCCTTTTGTTCTTACACTGCATGGGTACACGACCCCCCTGGCTCGGCGACTATGGACGCATCTGAACGAGATCACTGGACTCTCTGTGCGAGATCCCAACACCGAAAAATCGAACAGACACGCAACACAGCACACCTCACCTTCTATCATGCTACCCCAAAAATCCTCAATCCCTAGCTTGGACCATGCCAGATCCTCAATCGATATGTTTCCCCTTATATGCAAGCTGGGCTGCCTTTAGCAGATACTGGGCTCACACACACACACACACCCATTCTACATATTGTAAGGTTAACATATTCTTCAAAAATTTATTATCTCATTTAAGTGAAAAATCCAAAATTCAAACTAAATTATTTTATCAAAAAATTCTCTTCCTTAGTTTTTTGTTATCAAAAAAAATTAAATCAATTGAACATTTCTTAAAATAAGTAACATCCTTAAACTAACATGTGATTACACCTAGAGTCTAACAATACAATTCAATAATAATAAACACGGTTAGTACACAAACAATACAATAATCAAAGTTTAAGAATATCAATTACATGGCAGGCGCAAAATCAAGAAATTCTTTTTTTTTTTCAAAAAAAATTTCCAAAGAAAAATTTTAAATTCAAAACATTTAAATTTATTAAAATATTTTCTTTTCATATTGAAATCATTTAAAGTTTGTTCAAATCGATTGAAAACAAAAGTTGAATTAACTTCCATACTAAACATGCCTAGTATATGACCTCACCCGTCAGCTGACCAAAACTGGGTCAAGTCAAGAACCTTGACCTACATACGTTATGTACAAGTTACATCTGTGAATACATTAAACTTCTGTAAAATTCTGTCTTGAAACACCAAAAACATAATAAAATAAAATATTTAAAATTAACAAAATATTATTATAAATAACAATTAAATTGACATTTAAATTATTCAAATAAACACTTTCTAACTTTACCTTATTTTCAAATTCTATCAAAATTCTGTCACTGGTTTTAATTAAAATTTTATTATTCTTATTATAAATCTCTTTCTTTATTATTCTCACTTTATCAAATTACTTTGGGTGACTTAATTATTGTAATAACTCGATTTGCCACTTGGCATGTATTCATATATAATATCTTTCTCACTCTGACTCTAATACCACTAACAACTATAACTCATATGACACCCATCTCTATCACAACATCTATCAAACAGTCTCTAAACCCAACTTATCATTAAACTCAAATCGCCACATTCTCTCAATATATAAAAAAATACTCTCTAACCCTTTGTACCTAGGATAAGTGTTCCCCCCCAAAAGCTCATCCCATTATGTTGGTTCCTGGATTCTACCTAAGGTAACCCTTTCCGGCGCCAAACGGTCCCATACCGTCCCAACCCTTTTGTTGCGGACTCCCACATTACACTACCCCCTTTTACAAAATTGCCATCCCCAAATCTCAATCTTATTACCTCACTTCAACTACAACAAAATAACATCATCAATTATAAACATCAATATATCACTCAATACTCTCCATATTTCCCCATAACTACTGTGTCAACATCAATATTTCTCAAATTCTATAACATACATTAACTCACACCAACATTACATTAACTCAAAACAATATTTTTCTCTCTACTACCATTTTAACTTTGACATGGACTGATCTATAGGTCCCACAAAATATTTATCACCCAACATCTTTTATTATTTCTCACAAATCATTTAAACATCGCAACTTTATTAACTTACTTTTCTCATGATTTAAAACAACTAACAAAGTGAAAGCACATTTCAAAAATTGTGCAGATTACATTAAATACATATGATTATCAATTCTTACTTCTAACATCCTTGTTTCCCCTTTTTCTGACTCTAGTAATTTATGTTAACCGCCTGCCAGTCGGTTTAGTTATTTGCTTAGTTTCAAAAATACACACATTATATAAAACACATATTTCAATTCTTACTTCTAACACAAGAAAATAATACATTGAACACAATAAAATACAGAATGAACACAGTATACTGAATGTATGAAACCCTATTTATCAAAACAGAATACAAGCGTTTTTATTAGAGCAACATTGATTTAGCATTTTTAATTTACAAATTTTAAGCACGTTGCTCATCTGAGCAACCCCCTGGTCCACACACACTATTGTAATTTATGTAAGACTGTAGCGCCTTTTTGCTTCCACAAAGACTGCATATTTGGAGGAATTAGACATCTCCATGTCTTTGCTTCGGCATTTACATTTTAACGTTTGTGGATATCAACATATCCTTGGTACATATTGAAACGCCCTTAAAACGGGTCTACCACCTGGCTATGCTGTCCCCACGCGGACAGAGTGGCAGCCGCTGTTCCATAGTTCCTGGATTTCCCCTAGTGTCACCCCCCATTTAATTTCTATTATAAACCAATTTCAAGTCAGCTATGGTCAAGGGACTTGATATGGCCATAGCTGGCCGCTAGCCAAAGCCACGATTAGTGCTGGTAAGGCAGTAATCGCCCGAAAAGTCGGGGAAATCTGACTTTCATTTCAATGCCTGTTCTACATTATCATTGTTATGTGCGACACGAGCGTCTATCAGGGTACAAATTAAATTTGTACGAAAAAGGTGTACCGCACATTTTCGCCATGTTGGCCTCCGATGGAGGTAACACTCTCTGTTACCCCCAACCCATTTCCCTATCTACTAGGGCACAGGCCACACTAGCAATAGCACCTTACTAACTAAATAATTAAATTAAATATCCAACATTATAATGTGAAACCTTCCTCCATCATTAATCATTTAACTCATTCATGACTTTCTACACTTAGGTCACTTAAAATTTTCAAATTCATTATTAATAATTATTATATATCATCTTTCAGTTATTATTAAAACTTTTTAATTATTTTTTAATTTTTAATTATCATTTTTCTTTCACACAATTATTTCAAATCATCTCATTATTGAATTAAAATCCTTTCATTTGCGTTACACCTGTAAACATTTTTATTATACTTGATTCGTACTATAAAATTTCTATACTTACAGTCCATTTAAACTGACATACACAAAATATATACCATACACCAATACTTTCACCTCACCTCTGAAACATTTAACACAAATGTTAGTTTAAATCAAACAATTTATCCTTTAATTACCAAATTCACAAATCTCTTAAAAATAATTTAAATTCCTTAGAAAAGTTAATTATGCAACATTTAAATCAATCAAAATATTTAACACATCTCAAATTATTTTAATTAAATTAATTATTGGTAATACAAATTTATTGCTACCAGAACAGTTGCAATTTGTTAATTACTGTCTTCAAAATTAATTCGGTTATTTATTTAAATTGCAAACATTAATATTATTATTACAACAATCATCTACACACTTGTTTACTTGACATTCTACAATACATACAAATAAATTTACTACATTTTTATTTACAAACTTTTGTTATTAACTGTTCCATTTTTTCACACTTCATTGTCCAAATCTGCGAGGTCAAAAACCATAAAACAAAATATTTATAACTGTCCATTCATTGTTTATAGTTTAGCCTCCATCGTCAAAGATTAGTCTTTGTTTTATATAGCATTTTTCAATTTTATTAACCCACATATTATTGTCTTGTGTGTCATAACCAAACAATTTCAATTTATCCGTTATACCATAATAATCATTCACCAAGTCTACGTTAAGTATTTTTGTTAAGTCTCCATCAGTAAATATATTCATTATCGGGTTAGTTACTTTTTTCTTATCAATTAAATCATTCTTATTTAAATATACTTCTAACCTTACTTTCCATTTATCATAATCTCCATTTAAATTATACAATTCTGTTTCTCTCTCAACATACAATTCTCTACTTAAATCTCTCTCGTCATAATACCATATCACACTCTCAAAATTACTCCAGACAGAGGGTACAAAATTATACAACAAATATAAACAACTCCAATCTTCTACTAACACGGGACTCTTGCCCTTCTTAAACAATACTTGTGAACACTCTGGTTCAGAAAAAATAAAGGAAAAATTTACCCTCTGCCCACTATACTATTTTTCCGCTCTCTCTGTAACTCATAAGCATACATTAACATTTCATAATCACATTCTACAAACTCATCAGTACTCTCAGGTACTACATTTTCAATTACATCACTATTCTCAATCCTATTTTCATTATTTTCAACATCATCGTCATCATTTGTTAACTCTTTATCTAATACAACATTGCCATTACAACTTTCATTTGTATTACTCTTACTCTGTTCTACTTTATTCAAACTATTTTTTATTTCATTGGTATTTTCTAAACATTTATTCTTGTCTTGTATATCATTTATTAACTCATCAAATTTTACACTAATACTCTGCTGCAACTGAATATTCTGGTCTTTAATTTCTTTAAAATTAATCTCGTTTTGAATATTCTGCTGTTCGCATTTTAATTTCTGTTCATCTAATTTATTGTTAAAATCACTTTTCATCTCATTTAAAATTATTTCGTTATTATCAAAGCGTTTATTTAATCCTTTAAATTGGTTATTCTGCATGTCAAATTTGTTGTCCATTTTTCGTAAAAAACTCATTATATCTATTTCATCAGATTGTTTATTTTTATTGGTTGAAACTGGGGTCAACTGAATCCCAGAATCAACATTTGTTTCGCTTAATTGTGTTTGAGCAATAATTGGGGTAGAATGAATGATGACATTGCCGCCAACAGCTGTTTCTGTAACAGCGCTCGGCTCAACTGTCAGCATACCACTTTCATTCAGCGACTGCGACTCAAGGTCACTTTCACTCATTTCTATGTTAGTTATATTACTTTTAGTATTCTCAGACATTTTTACTTGATTTATTTTTACTTACGTAATAACCACCAATGATTAATCTCTTTTCAAAACTTATATTACAACATACATAAAATCAACCTTATACCATAATTACGCAAGTTCACATCAATACAATTTTACTTTCGCAACCGTACTTCATTCAATGTACTGTCAAAATGTAGGCTGGCGTAATACAACTTTTTTGTTATATTACATCCCGCTGTCACGGCACCAAATGTAACCCTCGGTTACTTTTTTATTTATTAATGAAACTGTAAACTCCCACTTACCTTTAACTTTAGATCTGGCCGGATCTCCAAGTGGGGACGAACCCCGTTCGTACGGCGAACTTGACAGCACATCAAATGAAATAAGGTTTTTGAATGAATTTAATTAACAAAATTTATCATTTGAAAGATACTGGTTTTTATTTTTTAAACATCTTAGACATGTATAAAATCAGAAAAAAAATTGTTACTCTCTCCACTGGTTTTTTAAATTTTGAATTACAGTCTTAGAAATATAATAATGAATACAAAAACATAATAATTACCTTACCTTCTATATAGCACACACAAACATAAACAGCCCAGCTTTGCTCACACACGCATTCACGCCATTAAAAACCCATTTTATTTTTATTACCCCACAGCCCTTAAACCTTTGTTGGAATACTACCCACCGGCAACGTGGTTTTCGTGCGCACTCATTATTACTCTTTTAAATTTATTTTTTGTGTCCGAAAATTAGATAGATATGTTCCCCACTGTTTGATCGACCGCGGTCACATAGTTTTAACTGTTATTTCACTTTTTTCTGGCACAATATGAAATTTTGTAAAGAGCCTACTTGGCTCGGTACCTGCAGGTACGATAGCTAGGCCAAACTGGGCCGAACAGCAAGGCGTTCGCCGCTAACTCGATTTCGTCGTTGTTCTGGAAGTCAAAGCCTCATGGTTGTTTGTCGTCCCTTCTTCCTATTTAATCCATGTAAAAGTTTGCCAGTGTATGATAGCATATATTTGTGTGGCACTGGCTGACGACACGAAATGGGCGTGACTTAATTTGCATATCCGTCGCCTCAGTCGATGAAAGTGGATTAAAATCGTTTCTGGGCCATCTTAGTTTTGGACGGTAACGTCACCTCGCGCGCCTGGATGTATAATGCGTATGGGCGCGCTGTCACACTCAAACAAAGTTCTTGGAAATGAGGCTTGGTAAATTCTACCGATTGCACAACGTGATACTACTGCGTTGCCTTTGTTACAAACTGCTCTTACAACACGTGGTCTGTCTTTGTTGGAATAAAATTTACACAATACATTTATAAAACCCAAAAAATGCAATAAATAAAAATACCCATAAATTTGGCACGTTACAATACCCCCTCAATGAGAGATCTTCTGTCAAAACAGAAGAAATCTCATTGATAAAACCCCTAAGAGGACCGGTGAGGAACTGGTGCCAACAACCCCCTTTTGTTCTTACACTGCATGGGTACACGACCCCCCTGGCTCGGCGACTATGGACGCATCTGAACGAGATCACTGGACTCTCTGTGCGAGATCCCAACACCGAAAAATCGAACAGACACGCAACACAGCACACCTCACCTTCTATCATGCTACCCCAAAAATCCTCAATCCCTAGCTTGGACCATGCCAGATCCTCAATCGATATGTTTCCCCTTATATGCAAGCTGGGCTGCCTTTAGCAGATACTGGGCTCACACACACACACACACCCATTCTACATATTGTAAGGTTAACATATTCTTCAAAAATTTATTATCTCATTTAAGTGAAAAATCCAAAATTCAAACTAAATTATTTTATCAAAAAATTCTCTTCCTTAGTTTTTTGTTATCAAAAAAAATTAAATCAATTGAACATTTCTTAAAATAAGTAACATCCTTAAACTAACATGTGATTACACCTAGAGTCTAACAATACAATTCAATAATAATAAACACGGTTAGTACACAAACAATACAATAATCAAAGTTTAAGAATATCAATTACATGGCAGGCGCAAAATCAAGAAATTCTTTTTTTTTTTCAAAAAAAATTTCCAAAGAAAAATTTTAAATTCAAAACATTTAAATTTATTAAAATATTTTCTTTTCATATTGAAATCATTTAAAGTTTGTTCAAATCGATTGAAAACAAAAGTTGAATTAACTTCCATACTAAACATGCCTAGTATATGACCTCACCCGTCAGCTGACCAAAACTGGGTCAAGTCAAGAACCTTGACCTACATACGTTATGTACAAGTTACATCTGTGAATACATTAAACTTCTGTAAAATTCTGTCTTGAAACACCAAAAACATAATAAAATAAAATATTTAAAATTAACAAAATATTATTATAAATAACAATTAAATTGACATTTAAATTATTCAAATAAACACTTTCTAACTTTACCTTATTTTCAAATTCTATCAAAATTCTGTCACTGGTTTTAATTAAAATTTTATTATTCTTATTATAAATCTCTTTCTTTATTATTCTCACTTTATCAAATTACTTTGGGTGACTTAATTATTGTAATAACTCGATTTGCCACTTGGCATGTATTCATATATAATATCTTTCTCACTCTGACTCTAATACCACTAACAACTATAACTCATATGACACCCATCTCTATCACAACATCTATCAAACAGTCTCTAAACCCAACTTATCATTAAACTCAAATCGCCACATTCTCTCAATATATAAAAAAATACTCTCTAACCCTTTGTACCTAGGATAAGTGTTCCCCCCCAAAAGCTCATCCCATTATGTTGGTTCCTGGATTCTACCTAAGGTAACCCTTTCCGGCGCCAAACGGTCCCATACCGTCCCAACCCTTTTGTTGCGGACTCCCACATTACACTACCCCCTTTTACAAAATTGCCATCCCCAAATCTCAATCTTATTACCTCACTTCAACTACAACAAAATAACATAATCAATTATAAACATCAATATATCACTCAATACTCTCCATATTTCCCCATAACTACTGTGTCAACATCAATATTTCTCAAATTCTATAACATACATTAACTCACACCAACATTACATTAACTCAAAACAATATTTTTCTCTCTACTACCATTTTAACTTTGACATGGACTGATCTATAGGTCCCACAAAATATTTATCACCCAACATCTTTTATTATTTCTCACAAATCATTTAAACATCGCAACTTTATTAACTTACTTTTCTCATGATTTAAAACAACTAACAAAGTGAAAGCACATTTCAAAAATTGTGCAGATTACATTAAATACATATGATTATCAATTCTTACTTCTAACATCCTTGTTTCCCCTTTTTCTGACTCTAGTAATTTATGTTAACCGCCTGCCAGTCGGTTTAGTTATTTGCTTAGTTTCAAAAATACACACATTATATAAAACACATATTTCAATTCTTACTTCTAACACAAGAAAATAATACATTGAACACAATAAAATACAGAATGAACACAGTATACTGAATGTATGAAACCCTATTTATCAAAACAGAATACAAGCGTTTTTATTAGAGCAACATTGATTTAGCATTTTTAATTTACAAATTTTAAGCACGTTGCTCATCTGAGCAACCCCCTGGTCCACACACACTATTGTAATTTATGTAAGACTGTAGCGCCTTTTTGCTTCCACAAAGACTGCATATTTGGAGGAATTAGACATCTCCATGTCTTTGCTTCGGCATTTACATTTTAACGTTTGTGGATATCAACATATCCTTGGTACATATTGAAACGCCCTTAAAACGGGTCTACCACCTGGCTATGCTGTCCCCACGCGGACAGAGTGGCAGCCGCTGTTCCATAGTTCCTGGATTTCCCCTAGTGTCACCCCCCATTTAATTTCTATTATAAACCAATTTCAAGTCAGCTATGGTCAAGGGACTTGATATGGCCATAGCTGGCCGCTAGCCAAAGCCACGATTAGTGCTGGTAAGGCAGTAATCGCCCGAAAAGTCGGGGAAATCTGACTTTCATTTCAATGCCTGTTCTACATTATCATTGTTATGTGCGACACGAGCGTCTATCAGGGTACAAATTAAATTTGTACGAAAAAGGTGTACCGCACATTTTCGCCATGTTGGCCTCCGATGGAGGTAACACTCTCTGTTACCCCCAACCCATTTCCCTATCTACTAGGGCACAGGCCACACTAGCAATAGCACCTTACTAACTAAATAATTAAATTAAATATCCAACATTATAATGTGAAACCTTCCTCCATCATTAATCATTTAACTCATTCATGACTTTCTACACTTAGGTCACTTAAAATTTTCAAATTCATTATTAATAATTATTATATATCATCTTTCAGTTATTATTAAAACTTTTTAATTATTTTTTAATTTTTAATTATCATTTTTCTTTCACACAATTATTTCAAATCATCTCATTATTGAATTAAAATCCTTTCATTTGCGTTACACCTGTAAACATTTTTATTATACTTGATTCGTACTATAAAATTTCTATACTTACAGTCCATTTAAACTGACATACACAAAATATATACCATACACCAATACTTTCACCTCACCTCTGAAACATTTAACACAAATGTTAGTTTAAATCAAACAATTTATCCTTTAATTACCAAATTCACAAATCTCTTAAAAATAATTTAAATTCCTTAGAAAAGTTAATTATGCAACATTTAAATCAATCAAAATATTTAACACATCTCAAATTATTTTAATTAAATTAATTATTGGTAATACAAATTTATTGCTACCAGAACAGTTGCAATTTGTTAATTACTGTCTTCAAAATTAATTCGGTTATTTATTTAAATTGCAAACATTAATATTATTATTACAACAATCATCTACACACTTGTTTACTTGACATTCTACAATACATACAAATAAATTTACTACATTTTTATTTACAAACTTTTGTTATTAACTGTTCCATTTTTTCACACTTCATTGTCCAAATCTGCGAGGTCAAAAACCATAAAACAAAATATTTATAACTGTCCATTCATTGTTTATAGTTTAGCCTCCATCGTCAAAGATTAGTCTTTGTTTTATATAGCATTTTTCAATTTTATTAACCCACATATTATTGTCTTGTGTGTCATAACCAAACAATTTCAATTTATCCGTTATACCATAATAATCATTCACCAAGTCTACGTTAAGTATTTTTGTTAAGTCTCCATCAGTAAATATATTCATTATCGGGTTAGTTACTTTTTTCTTATCAATTAAATCATTCTTATTTAAATATACTTCTAACCTTACTTTCCATTTATCATAATCTCCATTTAAATTATACAATTCTGTTTCTCTCTCAACATACAATTCTCTACTTAAATCTCTCTCGTCATAATACCATATCACACTCTCAAAATTACTCCAGACAGAGGGTACAAAATTATACAACAAATATAAACAACTCCAATCTTCTACTAACACGGGACTCTTGCCCTTCTTAAACAATACTTGTGAACACTCTGGTTCAGAAAAAATAAAGGAAAAATTTACCCTCTGCCCACTATACTATTTTTCCGCTCTCTCTGTAACTCATAAGCATACATTAACATTTCATAATCACATTCTACAAACTCATCAGTACTCTCAGGTACTACATTTTCAATTACATCACTATTCTCAATCCTATTTTCATTATTTTCAACATCATCGTCATCATTTGTTAACTCTTTATCTAATACAACATTGCCATTACAACTTTCATTTGTATTACTCTTACTCTGTTCTACTTTATTCAAACTATTTTTTATTTCATTGGTATTTTCTAAACATTTATTCTTGTCTTGTATATCATTTATTAACTCATCAAATTTTACACTAATACTCTGCTGCAACTGAATATTCTGGTCTTTAATTTCTTTAAAATTAATCTCGTTTTGAATATTGTGCTGTTCGCATTTTAATTTCTGTTCATCTAATTTATTGTTAAAATCACTTTTCATCTCATTTAAAATTATTTCGTTATTATCAAAGCGTTTATTTAATTCTTTAAATTGGTTATTCTGCATGTCAAATTTGTTGTCCATTTTTCGTAAAAAACTCATTATATCTATTTCATCAGATTGTTTATTTTTATTGGTTGAAACTGGGGTCAACTGAATCCCAGAATCAACATTTGTTTCGCTTAATTGTGTTTGAGCAATAATTGGGGTAGAATGAATGATGACATTGCCGCCAACAGCTGTTTCTGTAACAGCGCTCGGCTCAACTGTCAGCATACCACTTTCATTCAGCGACTGCGACTCAAGGTCACTTTCACTCATTTCTATGTTAGTTATATTACTTTTAGTATTCTCAGACATTTTTACTTGATTTATTTTTACTTACGTAATAACCACCAATGATTAATCTCTTTTCAAAACTTATATTACAACATACATAAAATCAACCTTATACCATAATTACGCAAGTTCACATCAATACAATTTTACTTTCGCAACCGTACTTCATTCAATGTACTGTCAAAATGTAGGCTGGCGTAATACAACTTTTTTGTTATATTACATCCCGCTGTCACGGCACCAAATGTAACCCTCGGTTACTTTTTTATTTATTAATGAAACTGTAAACTCCCACTTACCTTTAACTTTAGATCTGGCCGGATCTCCAAGTGGGGACGAACCCCGTTCGTACGGCGAACTTGACAGCACATCAAATGAAATAAGGTTTTTGAATGAATTTAATTAACAAAATTTATCATTTGAAAGATACTGGTTTTTATTTTTTAAACATCTTAGACATGTATAAAATCAGAAAAAAAATTGCTACTCTCTCCACTGGTTTTTTAAATTTTGAATTACAGTCTTAGAAATATAATAATGAATACAAAAACATAATAATTACCTTACCTTCTATATAGCACACACAAACATAAACAGCCCAGCTTTGCTCACACACGCATTCACGCCATTAAAAACCCATTTTATTTTTATTACCCCACAGCCCTTAAACCTTTGTTGGAATACTACCCACCGGCAACGTGGTTTTCGTGCGCACTCATTATTACTCTTTTAAATTTATTTTTTGTGTCCGAAAATTAGATAGATATGTTCCCCACTGTTTGATCGACCGCGGTCACATAGTTTTAACTGTTATTTCACTTTTTTCTGGCACAATATGAAATTTTGTAAAGAGCCTACTTGGCTCGGTACCTGCAGGTACGATAGCTAGGCCAAACTGGGCCGAACAGCAAGGCGTTCGCCGCTAACTCGATTTCGTCGTTGTTCTGGAAGTCAAAGCCTCATGGTTGTTCGTCGTCCCTTCTTCCTATTTAATCCATGTAAAAGTTTGCCAGTGTATGATAGCATATATTTGTGTGGCACTGGCTGACGACACGAAATGGGCGTGACTTAATTTGCATATCCGTCGCCTCAGTCGATGAAAGTGGATTAAAATCGTTTCTGGGCCATCTTAGTTTTGGACGGTAGCGTCACCTCGCGCGCCTGGATGTATAATGCGTATGGGCGTGCTGTCACACTCAAACAAAGTTCTTGGAAATGAGGCTTGGTAAATTCTACCGATTGCACAACGTGATACTACTGCGTTGCCTTTGTTACAAACTGCTCTTACAACACGTGGTCTGTCTTTGATGGAATAAAATTTACACAATACATTTATAAAACCCAAAAAATGCAATAAATAAAAATACCCATAAATTTGGCACGTTACAATACCCCCTCAATGAGAGATCTTCTGTCAAAACAGAAGAAATCTCATTGATAAAACCCCTAAGAGGACCGGTGAGGAACTGGTGCCAACAACCCCCTTTTGTTCTTACACTGCATGGGTACACGACCCCCCTGGCTCGGCGACTATGGACGCATCTGAACGAGATCACTGGACTTCTCTGTGCGAGATCCCAACACCGAAAAATCGAACAGACACACAACACAGCACACCTCACCTTCTATCATGCTACCCCAAAAATCCTCAATCCCTAGCTTGGACCATGCCAGATCCTCAACCGATATGTTTCCCCTTATATGCAAGCTGGGCTGCCTTTAGCAGATACTGGGCTCACACACACACACCCATTCTACATATTGTAAGGTTAACATATTCTTCAAAAATTTATTATCTCATTTAAGTGAAAAATCCAAAATTCAAACTAAAATATTTTATCAAAAAATTCTCTTCCTTGGTTTTTTGTTATCAAAAAAAATTAAATCAATTGAACATTTCTTAAAATAAGTAACATCCTTAAACTAACATGTGATTACACCTAGAGTCTAACAATACAATTCAATAATAATAAACACGGTTAGTACACAAACAATACAATAATCAAAGTTTAAGAATATCAATTACATGGCAGGCGCAAAATCAAGAAATTCTTTTTTTTTTCAAAAAAAATTTCCAAAGAAAAATTTTAAATTCAAAACATTTAAATTTATTAAAATATTTTCTTTTCATATTGAAATCATTTAAAGTTTGTTCAAATCGATTGAAAACAAAAGTTGAATTAACTTCCATACTAAACATGCCTAGTATATGACCTCACCCGTCAGCTGACCAAAACTGGGTCAAGTCAAGAACCTTGACCTACATACGTTATGTACAAGTTACATCTGTGAATACATTAAACTTCTGTAAAATTCTGTCTTGAAACACCAAAAACATAATAAAATAAAATATTTAAAATTAACAAAATATTATTATAAATAACAATTAAATTGACATTTAAATTATTCAAATAAACACTTTCTAACTTTACCTTATTTTCAAATTCTATCAAAATTCTGTCACTGGTTTTAATTAAAATTTTATTATTCTTATTATAAATCTCTTTCTTTATTATTCTCACTTTATCAAATTACTTTGGGTGACTTAATTATTGTAATAACTCGATTTGCCACTTGGCATGTATTCATATATAATATCTTTCTCACTCTGACTCTAATACCACTAACAACTATAACTCATATGACACCCATCTCTATCACAACATCTATCAAACAGTCTCTAAACCCAACTTATCATTAAACTCAAATCGCCACATTCTCTCAATATATAAAAAAATACTCTCTAACCCTTTGTACCTAGGATAAGTGTTCCCCCCCCAAAAGCTCATCCCATTATGTTGGTTCCTGGATTCTACCTAAGGTAACCCTTTCCGGCGCCAAACGGTCCCATACCGTCCCAACCCTTTTGTTGCGGACTCCCACATTACACTACCCCCTTTTACAAAATTGCCATCCCCAAATCTCAATCTTATTACCTCACTTCAACTACAACAAAATAACATAATCAATTATAAACATCAATATATCACTCAATACTCTCCATATTTCCCCATAACTACTGTGTCAACATCAATATTTCTCAAATTCTATAACATACATTAACTCACACCAACATTACATTAACTCAAAACAATATTTTTCTCTCTACTACCATTTTAACTTTGACATGGACTGATCTATAGGTCCCACAAAATATTTATCACCCAACATCTTTTATTATTTCTCACAAATCATTTAAACATCGCAACTTTATTAACTTACTTTTCTCATGATTTAAAACAACTAACAAAGTGAAAGCACATTTCAAAAATTGTGCAGATTACATTAAATACATATGATTATCAATTCTTACTTCTAACATCCTTGTTTCCCCTTTTTCTGACTCTAGTAATTTATGTTAACCGCCTGCCAGTCGGTTTAGTTATTTGCTTAGTTTCAAAAATACACACATTATATAAAACACATATTTCAATTCTTACTTCTAACACAAGAAAATAATACATTGAACACAATAAAATACAGAATGAACACAGTATACTGAATGTATGAAACCCTATTTATCAAAACAGAATACAAGCGTTTTTATTAGAGCAACATTGATTTAGCATTTTTAATTTACAAATTTTAAGCACGTTGCTCATCTGAGCAACCCCCTGGTCCACACACACTATTGTAATTTATGTAAGACTGTAGCGCCTTTTTGCTTCCACAAAGACTGCATATTTGGAGGAATTAGACATCTCCGTGTCTTTGCTTCGGCATTTACATTTTAACGTTTGTGGATATCAACATATCCTTGGTACATATTGAAACGCCCTTAAAACGGGTCTACCACCTGGCTATGCTGTCCCCACGCGGACAGAGTGGCAGCCGCTGTTCCATAGTTCCTGGATTTCCCCTAGTGTCACCCCCCATTTAATTTCTATTATAAACCAATTTCAAGTCAGCTATGGTCAAGGGACTTGATATGGCCATAGCTGGCCGCTAGCCAAAGCCACGATTAGTGCTGGTAAGGCAGTAATCGCCCGAAAAGTCGGGGAAATCTGACTTTCATTTCAATGCCTGTTCTACATTATCATTGTTATGTGCGACACGAGCGTCTATCAGGGTACAAATTAAATTTGTACGAAAAAGGTGTACCGCACATTTTCGCCATGTTGGCCTCCGATGGAGGTAACACTCTCTGTTACCCCCAACCCATTTCCCTATCTACTAGGGCACAGGCCACACTAGCAATAGCACCTTACTAACTAAATAATTAAATTAAATATCCAACATTATAATATGAAACCTTCCTCCATCATTAATCATTTAACTCATTCATGACTTTCTACACTTAGGTCACTTAAAATTTTCAAATTCATTATTAATAATTATTATATATCATCTTTCAGTTATTATTAAAACTTTTTAATTATTTTTTAATTTTTAATTATCATTTTTCTTTCACACAATTATTTCAAATCATCTCATTATTGAATTAAAATCCTTTCATTTGCGTTACACCTGTAAACATTTTTATTATACTTGATTCGTACTATAAAATTTCTATACTTACAGTCCATTTAAACTGACATACACAAAATATATACCATACACCAATACTTTCACCTCACCTCTGAAACATTTAACACAAATGTTAGTTTAAATCAAACAATTTATCCTTTAATTACCAAATTCACAAATCTCTTAAAAATAATTTAAATTCCTTAGAAAAGTTAATTATGCAACATTTAAATCAATCAAAATATTTAACACATCTCAAATTATTTTAATTAAATTAATTATTGGTAATACAAATTTATTGCTACCAGAACAGTTGCAATTTGTTAATTACTGTCTTCAAAATTAATTCGGTTATTTATTTAAATTGCAAACATTAATATTATTATTACAACAATCATCTACACACTTGTTTACTTGACATTCTACAATACACACAAATAAATTTACTACATTTTTATTTACAAACTTTTGTTATTAACTGTTCCATTTTTTCACACTTCATTGTCCAAATCTGCGAGGTCAAAAACCATAAAACAAAATATTTATAACTGTCCATTCATTGTTTATAGTTTAGCCTCCATCGTCAAAGATTAGTCTTTGTTTTATATAGCATTTTTCAATTTTATTAACCCACATATTATTGTCTTGTGTGTCATAACCAAACAATTTCAATTTATCCGTTATACCATAATAATCATTCACCAAGTCTACGTTTAGTATTTTTGTTAAGTCTCCATCAGTAAATATATTCATTATCGGGTTAGTTACTTTTTTCTTATCAATTAAATCATTCTTATTTAAATATACTTCTAACCTTACTTTCCATTTATCATAATCTCCATTTAAATTATACAATTCTGTTTCTCTCTCAACATACAATTCTCTACTTAAATCTCTCTCGTCATAATACCATATCACACTCTCAAAATTACTCCAGACAGAGGGTACAAAATTATACAACAAATATAAACAACTCCAATCTTCTACTAACACGGGACTCTTGCCCTTCTTAAACAATACTTGTGAACACTCTGGTTCAGAAAAAATAAAGGAAAAATTTACCCTCTGCCCACTATACTATTTTTCCGCTCTCTCTGTAACTCATAAGCATACATTAACATTTCATAATCACATTCTACAAACTCATCAGTACTCTCAGGTACTACATTTTCAATTACATCACTATTCTCAATCCTATTTTCATTATTTTCAACATCATCGTCATCATTTGTTAACTCTTTATCTAATACAACATTGCCATTACAACTTTCATTTGTATTACTCTTACTCTGTTCTACTTTATTCAAACTATTTTTTATTTCATTGGTATTTTCTAAACATTTATTCTTGTCTTGTATATCATTTATTAACTCATCAAATTTTACACTAATACTCTGCTGCAACTGAATATTCTGGTCTTTAATTTCTTTAAAATTAATCTCGTTTTGAATATTCTGCTGTTCGCATTTTATTTTCTGTTCATCTAATTTATTGTTAAAATCACTTTTCATCTCATTTAAAATTATTTCGTTACTATCAAAGCGTTTATTTAATTCTTTAAATTGGTTATTCTGCATGTCAAATTTGTTGTCCATTTTTCGTAAAAAACTCATTGTATCTATTTCATCGGATTGTTTATTTTTATTGGTTGAAACTGGGGTCAACTGAATCCCAGAATCAACATTTGTTTCGCTTAATTGCGTTTGAGCAATAATTGGGGTAGAATGAATGATGACATTGCCGCCAACAGCTGTTTCTGTAACAGCGCTCGGCTCAACTGTCAGCATACCACTTTCATTCAGCGACTGCGACTCAAGGTCACTTTCACTCATTTCTATGTTAGTTATATTACTTTTAGTATTCTCAGACATTTTTACTTGATTTATTTTTACTTACGTAATAACCACCAATGATTAATCTCTGGTGGTTAATCGAACAGACACACAACACAGCACACCTCACCTTCTATCATGCTACCCCAAAAATCCTCAATCCCTAGCTTGGACCATGCCAGATCCTCAACCGATATGTTTCCCCTTATATGCAAGCTGGGCTGCCTTTAGCAGATACTGGGCTCACACACACACACCCATTCTACATATTGTAAGGTTAACATATTCTTCAAAAATTTATTATCTCATTTAAGTGAAAAATCCAAAATTCAAACTAAAATATTTTATCAAAAAATTCTCTTCCTTGGTTTTTTGTTATCAAAAAAAATTAAATCAATTGAACATTTCTTAAAATAAGTAACATCCTTAAACTAACATGTGATTACACCTAGAGTCTAACAATACAATTCAATAATAATAAACACGGTTAGTACACAAACAATACAATAATCAAAGTTTAAGAATATCAATTACATGGCAGGCGCAAAATCAAGAAATTCTTTTTTTTTTTCAAAAAAAATTTCCAAAGAAAAATTTTAAATTCAAAACATTTAAATTTATTAAAATATTTTCTTTTCATATTGAAATCATTTAAAGTTTGTTCAAATCGATTGAAAACAAAAGTTGAATTAACTTCCATACTAAACATGCCTAGTATATGACCTCACCCGTCAGCTGACCAAAACTGGGTCAAGTCAAGAACCTTGACCTACATACGTTATGTACAAGTTACATCTGTGAATACATTAAACTTCTGTAAAATTCTGTCTTGAAACACCAAAAACATAATAAAATAAAATATTTAAAATTAACAAAATATTATTATAAATAACAATTAAATTGACATTTAAATTATTCAAATAAACACTTTCTAACTTTACCTTATTTTCAAATTCTATCAAAATTCTGTCACTGGTTTTAATTAAAATTTTATTATTCTTATTATAAATCTCTTTCTTTATTATTCTCACTTTATCAAATTACTTTGGGTGACTTAATTATTGTAATAACTCGATTTGCCACTTGGCATGTATTCATATATAATATCTTTCTCACTCTGACTCTAATACCACTAACAACTATAACTCATATGACACCCATCTCTATCACAACATCTATCAAACAGTCTCTAAACCCAACTTATCATTAAACTCAAATCGCCACATTCTCTCAATATATAAAAAAATACTCTCTAACCCTTTGTACCTAGGATAAGTGTTCCCCCCCCAAAAGCTCATCCCATTATGTTGGTTCCTGGATTCTACCTAAGGTAACCCTTTCCGGCGCCAAACGGTCCCATACCGTCCCAACCCTTTTGTTGCGGACTCCCACATTACACTACCCCCTTTTACAAAATTGCCATCCCCAAATCTCAATCTTATTACCTCACTTCAACTACAACAAAATAACATCATCAATTATAAACATCAATATATCACTCAATACTCTCCATATTTCCCCATAACTACTGTGTCAACATCAATATTTCTCAAATTCTATAACATACATTAACTCACACCAACATTACATTAACTCAAAACAATATTTTTCTCTCTACTACCATTTTAACTTTGACATGGACTGATCTATAGGTCCCACAAAATATTTATCACCCAACATCTTTTATTATTTCTCACAAATCATTTAAACATCGCAACTTTATTAACTTACTTTTCTCATGATTTAAAACAACTAACAAAGTGAAAGCACATTTCAAAAATTGTGCAGATTACATTAAATACATATGATTATCAATTCTTACTTCTAACATCCTTGTTTCCCCTTTTTCTGACTCTAGTAATTTATGTTAACCGCCTGCCAGTCGGTTTAGTTATTTGCTTAGTTTCAAAAATACACACATTATATAAAACACATATTTCAATTCTTACTTCTAACACAAGAAAATAATACATTGAACACAATAAAATACAGAATGAACACAGTATACTGAATGTATGAAACCCTATTTATCAAAACAGAATACAAGCGTTTTTATTAGAGCAACATTGATTTAGCATTTTTAATTTACAAATTTTAAGCACGTTGCTCATCTGAGCAACCCCCTGGTCCACACACACTATTGTAATTTATGTAAGACTGTAGCGCCTTTTTGCTTCCACAAAGACTGCATATTTGGAGGAATTAGACATCTCCGTGTCTTTGCTTCGGCATTTACATTTTAACGTTTGTGGATATCAACATATCCTTGGTATATATTGAAACGCCCTTAAAACGGGTCTACCACCTGGCTATGCTGTCCCCACGCGGACAGAGTGGCAGCCGCTGTTCCATAGTTCCTGGATTTCCCCTAGTGTCACCCCCCATTTAATTTCTATTATAAACCAATTTCAAGTCAGCTATGGTCAAGGGACTTGATATGGCCATAGCTGGCCGCTAGCCAAAGCCACGATTAGTGCTGGTAAGGCAGTAATCGCCCGAAAAGTCGGGGAAATCTGACTTTCATTTCAATGCCTGTTCTACATTATCATTGTTATGTGCGACACGAGCGTCTATCAGGGTACAAATTAAATTTGTACGAAAAAGGTGTACCGCACATTTTCGCCATGTTGGCCTCCGATGGAGGTAACACTCTCTGTTACCCCCAACCCATTTCCCTATCTACTAGGGCACAGGCCACACTAGCAATAGCACCTTACTAACTAAATAATTAAATTAAATATCCAACATTATAATATGAAACCTTCCTCCATCATTAATCATTTAACTCATTCATGACTTTCTACACTTAGGTCACTTAAAATTTTCAAATTCATTATTAATAATTATTATATATCATCTTTCAGTTATTATTAAAACTTTTTAATTATTTTTTAATTTTTAATTATCATTTTTCTTTCACACAATTATTTCAAATCATCTCATTATTGAATTAAAATCCTTTCATTTGCGTTACACCTGTAAACATTTTTATTATACTTGATTCGTACTATAAAATTTCTATACTTACAGTCCATTTAAACTGACATACACAAAATATATACCATACACCAATACTTTCACCTCACCTCTGAAACATTTAACACAAATGTTAGTTTAAATCAAACAATTTATCCTTTAATTACCAAATTCACAAATCTCTTAAAAATAATTTAAATTCCTTAGAAAAGTTAATTATGCAACATTTAAATCAATCAAAATATTTAACACATCTCAAATTATTTTAATTAAATTAATTATTGGTAATACAAATTTATTGCTACCAGAACAGTTGCAATTTGTTAATTACTGTCTTCAAAATTAATTCGGTTATTTATTTAAATTGCAAACATTAATATTATTATTACAACAATCATCTACACACTTGTTTACTTGACATTCTACAATACACACAAATAAATTTACTACATTTTTATTTACAAACTTTTGTTATTAACTGTTCCATTTTTTCACACTTCATTGTCCAAATCTGCGAGGTCAAAAACCATAAAACAAAATATTTATAACTGTCCATTCATTGTTTATAGTTTAGCCTCCATCGTCAAAGATTAGTCTTTGTTTTATATAGCATTTTTCAATTTTATTAACCCACATATTATTGTCTTGTGTGTCATAACCAAACAATTTCAATTTATCCGTTATACCATAATAATCATTCACCAAGTCTACGTTTAGTATTTTTGTTAAGTCTCCATCAGTAAATATATTCATTATCGGGTTAGTTACTTTTTTCTTATCAATTAAATCATTCTTATTTAAATATACTTCTAACCTTACTTTCCATTTATCATAATCTCCATTTAAATTATACAATTCTGTTTCTCTCTCAACATACAATTCTCTACTTAAATCTCTCTCGTCATAATACCATATCACACTCTCAAAATTACTCCAGACAGAGGGTACAAAATTATACAACAAATATAAACAACTCCAATCTTCTACTAACACGGGACTCTTGCCCTTCTTAAACAATACTTGTGAACACTCTGGTTCAGAAAAAATAAAGGAAAAATTTACCCTCTGCCCACTATACTATTTTTCCGCTCTCTCTGTAACTCATAAGCATACATTAACATTTCATAATCACATTCTACAAACTCATCAGTACTCTCAGGTACTACATTTTCAATTACATCACTATTCTCAATCCTATTTTCATTATTTTCAACATCATCGTCATCATTTGTTAACTCTTTATCTAATACAACATTGCCATTACAACTTTCATTTGTATTACTCTTACTCTGTTCTACTTTATTCAAACTATTTTTTATTTCATTGGTATTTTCTAAACATTTATTCTTGTCTTGTATATCATTTATTAACTCATCAAATTTTACACTAATACTCTGCTGCAACTGAATATTCTGGTCTTTAATTTCTTTAAAATTAATCTCGTTTTGAATATTCTGCTGTTCGCATTTTAATTTCTGTTCATCTAATTTATTGTTAAAATCACTTTTCATCTCATTTAAAATTATTTCGTTACTATCAAAGCGTTTATTTAATTCTTTAAATTGGTTATTCTGCATGTCAAATTTGTTGTCCATTTTTCGTAAAAAACTCATTATATCTATTTCATCAGATTGTTTATTTTTATTGGTTGAAACTGGGGTCAACTGAATCCCAGAATCAACATTTGTTTCGCTTAATTGTGTTTGAGCAATAATTGGGGTAGAATGAATGATGACATTGCCGCCAACAGCTGTTTCTGTAACAGCGCTCGGCTCAACTGTCAGCATACCACTTTCATTCAGCGACTGCGACTCAAGGTCACTTTCACTCATTTCTATGTTAGTTATATTACTTTTAGTATTCTCAGACATTTTTACTTGATTTATTTTTACTTACGTAATAACCACCAATGATTAATCTCTTTTCAAAACTTATATTACAACATACATAAAATCAACCTTATACCATAATTACGCAAGTTCACATCAATACAATTTTACTTTCGCAACCGTACTTCATTCAATGTACTGTCAAAATGTAGGCTGGCGTAATACAACTTTTTTGTTATATTACATCCCGCTGTCACGGCACCAAATGTAACCCTCGGTTACTTTTTTATTTATTAATGAAACTGTAAACTCCCACTTACCTTTAACTTTAGATCTGGCCGGATCTCCAAGTGGGGACGAACCCCGTTCGTACGGCGAACTTGACAGCACATCAAATGAAATAAGGTTTTTGAATGAATTTAATTAACAAAATTTATCATTTGAAAGATACTGGTTTTTATTTTTTAAACATCTTAGACATGTATAAAATCAGAAAAAAAATTGCTACTCTCTCCACTGGTTTTTTAAATTTTGAATTACAGTCTTAGAAATATAATAATGAATACAAAAACATAATAATTACCTTACCTTCTATATAGCACACACAAACATAAACAGCCCAGCTTTGCTCACACACGCATTCACGCCATTAAAAACCCATTTTATTTTTATTACCCCACAGCCCTTAAACCTTTGTTGGAATACTACCCACCGGCAACGTGGTTTTCGTGCGCACTCATTATTACTCTTTTAAATTTATTTTTTGTGTCCGAAAATTAGATAGATATGTTCCCCACTGTTTGATCGACCGCGGTCACATAGTTTTAACTGTTATTTCACTTTTTTCTGGCACAATATGAAATTTTGTAAAGAGCCTACTTGGCTCGGTACCTGCAGGTACGATAGCTAGGCCAAACTGGGCCGAACAGCAAGGCTTTCGCCGCTAACTCGATTTCGTCGTTGTTCTGGAAGTCAAAGCCTCATGGTTGTTCGTCGTCCCTTCTTCCTATTTAATCCATGTAAAAGTTTGCCAGTGTATGATAGCATATATTTGTGTGGCACTGGCTGACGACACGAAATGGGCGTGACTTAATTTGCATATCCGTCGCCTCAGTCGATGAAAGTGGATTAAAATCGTTTCTGGGCCATCTTAGTTTTGGACGGTAGCGTCACCTCGCGCGCCTGGATGTATAATGCGTATGGGCGTGCTGTCACACTCAAACAAAGTTCTTGGAAATGAGGCTTGGTAAATTCTACCGATTGCACAACGTGATACTACTGCGTTGCCTTTGTTACAAACTGCTCTTACAACACGTGGTCTGTCTTTGATGGAATAAAATTTACACAATACATTTATAAAACCCAAAAAATGCAATAAATAAAAATACCCATAAATTTGGCACGTTACAATACCCCCTCAATGAGAGATCTTCTGTCAAAACAGAAGAAATCTCATTGATAAAACCCCTAAGAGGACCGGTGAGGAACTGGTGCCAACAACCCCCTTTTGTTCTTACACTGCATGGGTACACGACCCCCCTGGCTCGGCGACTATGGACGCATCTGAACGAGATCACTGGACTTCTCTGTGCGAGATCCCAACACCGAAAAATCGAACAGACACACAACACAGCACACCTCACCTTCTATCATGCTACCCCAAAAATCCTCAATCCCTAGCTTGGACCATGCCAGATCCTCAACCGATATGTTTCCCCTTATATGCAAGCTGGGCTGCCTTTAGCAGATACTGGGCTCACACACACACACCCATTCTACATATTGTAAGGTTAACATATTCTTCAAAAATTTATTATCTCATTTAAGTGAAAAATCCAAAATTCAAACTAAAATATTTTATCAAAAAATTCTCTTCCTTGGTTTTTTGTTATCAAAAAAAATTAAATCAATTGAACATTTCTTAAAATAAGTAACATCCTTAAACTAACATGTGATTACACCTAGAGTCTAACAATACAATTCAATAATAATAAACACGGTTAGTACACAAACAATACAATAATCAAAGTTTAAGAATATCAATTACATGGCAGGCGCAAAATCAAGAAATTCTTTTTTTTTTTCAAAAAAAATTTCCAAAGAAAAATTTTAAATTCAAAACATTTAAATTTATTAAAATATTTTCTTTTCATATTGAAATCATTTAAAGTTTGTTCAAATCGATTGAAAACAAAAGTTGAATTAACTTCCATACTAAACATGCCTAGTATATGACCTCACCCGTCAGCTGACCAAAACTGGGTCAAGTCAAGAACCTTGACCTACATACGTTATGTACAAGTTACATCTGTGAATACATTAAACTTCTGTAAAATTCTGTCTTGAAACACCAAAAACATAATAAAATAAAATATTTAAAATTAACAAAATATTATTATAAATAACAATTAAATTGACATTTAAATTATTCAAATAAACACTTTCTAACTTTACCTTATTTTCAAATTCTATCAAAATTCTGTCACTGGTTTTAATTAAAATTTTATTATTCTTATTATAAATCTCTTTCTTTATTATTCTCACTTTATCAAATTACTTTGGGTGACTTAATTATTGTAATAACTCGATTTGCCACTTGGCATGTATTCATATATAATATCTTTCTCACTCTGACTCTAATACCACTAACAACTATAACTCATATGACACCCATCTCTATCACAACATCTATCAAACAGTCTCTAAACCCAACTTATCATTAAACTCAAATCGCCACATTCTCTCAATATATAAAAAAATACTCTCTAACCCTTTGTACCTAGGATAAGTGTTCCCCCCCCAAAAGCTCATCCCATTATGTTGGTTCCTGGATTCTACCTAAGGTAACCCTTTCCGGCGCCAAACGGTCCCATACCGTCCCAACCCTTTTGTTGCGGACTCCCACATTACACTACCCCCTTTTACAAAATTGCCATCCCCAAATCTCAATCTTATTACCTCACTTCAACTACAACAAAATAACATAATCAATTATAAACATCAATATATCACTCAATACTCTCCATATTTCCCCATAACTACTGTGTCAACATCAATATTTCTCAAATTCTATAACATACATTAACTCACACCAACATTACATTAACTCAAAACAATATTTTTCTCTCTACTACCATTTTAACTTTGACATGGACTGATCTATAGGTCCCACAAAATATTTATCACCCAACATCTTTTATTATTTCTCACAAATCATTTAAACATCGCAACTTTATTAACTTACTTTTCTCATGATTTAAAACAACTAACAAAGTGAAAGCACATTTCAAAAATTGTGCAGATTACATTAAATACATATGATTATCAATTCTTACTTCTAACATCCTTGTTTCCCCTTTTTCTGACTCTAGTAATTTATGTTAACCGCCTGCCAGTCGGTTTAGTTATTTGCTTAGTTTCAAAAATACACACATTATATAAAACACATATTTCAATTCTTACTTCTAACACAAGAAAATAATACATTGAACACAATAAAATACAGAATGAACACAGTATACTGAATGTATGAAACCCTATTTATCAAAACAGAATACAAGCGTTTTTATTAGAGCAACATTGATTTAGCATTTTTAATTTACAAATTTTAAGCACGTTGCTCATCTGAGCAACCCCCTGGTCCACACACACTATTGTAATTTATGTAAGACTGTAGCGCCTTTTTGCTTCCACAAAGACTGCATATTTGGAGGAATTAGACATCTCCGTGTCTTTGCTTCGGCATTTACATTTTAACGTTTGTGGATATCAACATATCCTTGGTACATATTGAAACGCCCTTAAAACGGGTCTACCACCTGGCTATGCTGTCCCCACGCGGACAGAGTGGCAGCCGCTGTTCCATAGTTCCTGGATTTCCCCTAGTGTCACCCCCCATTTAATTTCTATTATAAACCAATTTCAAGTCAGCTATGGTCAAGGGACTTGATATGGCCATAGCTGGCCGCTAGCCAAAGCCACGATTAGTGCTGGTAAGGCAGTAATCGCCCGAAAAGTCGGGGAAATCTGACTTTCATTTCAATGCCTGTTCTACATTATCATTGTTATGTGCGACACGAGCGTCTATCAGGGTACAAATTAAATTTGTACGAAAAAGGTGTACCGCACATTTTCGCCATGTTGGCCTCCGATGGAGGTAACACTCTCTGTTACCCCCAACCCATTTCCCTATCTACTAGGGCACAGGCCACACTAGCAATAGCACCTTACTAACTAAATAATTAAATTAAATATCCAACATTATAATATGAAACCTTCCTCCATCATTAATCATTTAACTCATTCATGACTTTCTACACTTAGGTCACTTAAAATTTTCAAATTCATTATTAATAATTATTATATATCATCTTTCAGTTATTATTAAAACTTTTTAATTATTTTTTAATTTTTAATTATCATTTTTCTTTCACACAATTATTTCAAATCATCTCATTATTGAATTAAAATCCTTTCATTTGCGTTACACCTGTAAACATTTTTATTATACTTGATTCGTACTATAAAATTTCTATACTTACAGTCCATTTAAACTGACATACACAAAATATATACCATACACCAATACTTTCACCTCACCTCTGAAACATTTAACACAAATGTTAGTTTAAATCAAACAATTTATCCTTTAATTACCAAATTCACAAATCTCTTAAAAATAATTTAAATTCCTTAGAAAAGTTAATTATGCAACATTTAAATCAATCAAAATATTTAACACATCTCAAATTATTTTAATTAAATTAATTATTGGTAATACAAATTTATTGCTACCAGAACAGTTGCAATTTGTTAATTACTGTCTTCAAAATTAATTCGGTTATTTATTTAAATTGCAAACATTAATATTATTATTACAACAATCATCTACACACTTGTTTACTTGACATTCTACAATACACACAAATAAATTTACTACATTTTTATTTACAAACTTTTGTTATTAACTGTTCCATTTTTTCACACTTCATTGTCCAAATCTGCGAGGTCAAAAACCATAAAACAAAATATTTATAACTGTCCATTCATTGTTTATAGTTTAGCCTCCATCGTCAAAGATTAGTCTTTGTTTTATATAGCATTTTTCAATTTTATTAACCCACATATTATTGTCTTGTGTGTCATAACCAAACAATTTCAATTTATCCGTTATACCATAATAATCATTCACCAAGTCTACGTTTAGTATTTTTGTTAAGTCTCCATCAGTAAATATATTCATTATCGGGTTAGTTACTTTTTTCTTATCAATTAAATCATTCTTATTTAAATATACTTCTAACCTTACTTTCCATTTATCATAATCTCCATTTAAATTATACAATTCTGTTTCTCTCTCAACATACAATTCTCTACTTAAATCTCTCTCGTCATAATACCATATCACACTCTCAAAATTACTCCAGACAGAGGGTACAAAATTATACAACAAATATAAACAACTCCAATCTTCTACTAACACGGGACTCTTGCCCTTCTTAAACAATACTTGTGAACACTCTGGTTCAGAAAAAATAAAGGAAAAATTTACCCTCTGCCCACTATACTATTTTTCCGCTCTCTCTGTAACTCATAAGCATACATTAACATTTCATAATCACATTCTACAAACTCATCAGTACTCTCAGGTACTACATTTTCAATTACATCACTATTCTCAATCCTATTTTCATTATTTTCAACATCATCGTCATCATTTGTTAACTCTTTATCTAATACAACATTGCCATTACAACTTTCATTTGTATTACTCTTACTCTGTTCTACTTTATTCAAACTATTTTTTATTTCATTGGTATTTTCTAAACATTTATTCTTGTCTTGTATATCATTTATTAACTCATCAAATTTTACACTAATACTCTGCTGCAACTGAATATTCTGGTCTTTAATTTCTTTAAAATTAATCTCGTTTTGAATATTCTGCTGTTCGCATTTTATTTTCTGTTCATCTAATTTATTGTTAAAATCACTTTTCATCTCATTTAAAATTATTTCGTTACTATCAAAGCGTTTATTTAATTCTTTAAATTGGTTATTCTGCATGTCAAATTTGTTGTCCATTTTTCGTAAAAAACTCATTGTATCTATTTCATCGGATTGTTTATTTTTATTGGTTGAAACTGGGGTCAACTGAATCCCAGAATCAACATTTGTTTCGCTTAATTGCGTTTGAGCAATAATTGGGGTAGAATGAATGATGACATTGCCGCCAACAGCTGTTTCTGTAACAGCGCTCGGCTCAACTGTCAGCATACCACTTTCATTCAGCGACTGCGACTCAAGGTCACTTTCACTCATTTCTATGTTAGTTATATTACTTTTAGTATTCTCAGACATTTTTACTTGATTTATTTTTACTTACGTAATAACCACCAATGATTAATCTCTGGTGGTTAATCGAACAGACACACAACACAGCACACCTCACCTTCTATCATGCTACCCCAAAAATCCTCAATCCCTAGCTTGGACCATGCCAGATCCTCAACCGATATGTTTCCCCTTATATGCAAGCTGGGCTGCCTTTAGCAGATACTGGGCTCACACACACACACCCATTCTACATATTGTAAGGTTAACATATTCTTCAAAAATTTATTATCTCATTTAAGTGAAAAATCCAAAATTCAAACTAAAATATTTTATCAAAAAATTCTCTTCCTTGGTTTTTTGTTATCAAAAAAAATTAAATCAATTGAACATTTCTTAAAATAAGTAACATCCTTAAACTAACATGTGATTACACCTAGAGTCTAACAATACAATTCAATAATAATAAACACGGTTAGTACACAAACAATACAATAATCAAAGTTTAAGAATATCAATTACATGGCAGGCGCAAAATCAAGAAATTCTTTTTTTTTTCAAAAAAAATTTCCAAAGAAAAATTTTAAATTCAAAACATTTAAATTTATTAAAATATTTTCTTTTCATATTGAAATCATTTAAAGTTTGTTCAAATCGATTGAAAACAAAAGTTGAATTAACTTCCATACTAAACATGCCTAGTATATGACCTCACCCGTCAGCTGACCAAAACTGGGTCAAGTCAAGAACCTTGACCTACATACGTTATGTACAAGTTACATCTGTGAATACATTAAACTTCTGTAAAATTCTGTCTTGAAACACCAAAAACATAATAAAATAAAATATTTAAAATTAACAAAATATTATTATAAATAACAATTAAATTGACATTTAAATTATTCAAATAAACACTTTCTAACTTTACCTTATTTTCAAATTCTATCAAAATTCTGTCACTGGTTTTAATTAAAATTTTATTATTCTTATTATAAATCTCTTTCTTTATTATTCTCACTTTATCAAATTACTTTGGGTGACTTAATTATTGTAATAACTCGATTTGCCACTTGGCATGTATTCATATATAATATCTTTCTCACTCTGACTCTAATACCACTAACAACTATAACTCATATGACACCCATCTCTATCACAACATCTATCAAACAGTCTCTAAACCCAACTTATCATTAAACTCAAATCGCCACATTCTCTCAATATATAAAAAAATACTCTCTAACCCTTTGTACCTAGGATAAGTGTTCCCCCCCCAAAAGCTCATCCCATTATGTTGGTTCCTGGATTCTACCTAAGGTAACCCTTTCCGGCGCCAAACGGTCCCATACCGTCCCAACCCTTTTGTTGCGGACTCCCACATTACACTACCCCCTTTTACAAAATTGCCATCCCCAAATCTCAATCTTATTACCTCACTTCAACTACAACAAAATAACATCATCAATTATAAACATCAATATATCACTCAATACTCTCCATATTTCCCCATAACTACTGTGTCAACATCAATATTTCTCAAATTCTATAACATACATTAACTCACACCAACATTACATTAACTCAAAACAATATTTTTCTCTCTACTACCATTTTAACTTTGACATGGACTGATCTATAGGTCCCACAAAATATTTATCACCCAACATCTTTTATTATTTCTCACAAATCATTTAAACATCGCAACTTTATTAACTTACTTTTCTCATGATTTAAAACAACTAACAAAGTGAAAGCACATTTCAAAAATTGTGCAGATTACATTAAATACATATGATTATCAATTCTTACTTCTAACATCCTTGTTTCCCCTTTTTCTGACTCTAGTAATTTATGTTAACCGCCTGCCAGTCGGTTTAGTTATTTGCTTAGTTTCAAAAATACACACATTATATAAAACACATATTTCAATTCTTACTTCTAACACAAGAAAATAATACATTGAACACAATAAAATACAGAATGAACACAGTATACTGAATGTATGAAACCCTATTTATCAAAACAGAATACAAGCGTTTTTATTAGAGCAACATTGATTTAGCATTTTTAATTTACAAATTTTAAGCACGTTGCTCATCTGAGCAACCCCCTGGTCCACACACACTATTGTAATTTATGTAAGACTGTAGCGCCTTTTTGCTTCCACAAAGACTGCATATTTGGAGGAATTAGACATCTCCGTGTCTTTGCTTCGGCATTTACATTTTAACGTTTGTGGATATCAACATATCCTTGGTATATATTGAAACGCCCTTAAAACGGGTCTACCACCTGGCTATGCTGTCCCCACGCGGACAGAGTGGCAGCCGCTGTTCCATAGTTCCTGGATTTCCCCTAGTGTCACCCCCCATTTAATTTCTATTATAAACCAATTTCAAGTCAGCTATGGTCAAGGGACTTGATATGGCCATAGCTGGCCGCTAGCCAAAGCCACGATTAGTGCTGGTAAGGCAGTAATCGCCCGAAAAGTCGGGGAAATCTGACTTTCATTTCAATGCCTGTTCTACATTATCATTGTTATGTGCGACACGAGCGTCTATCAGGGTACAAATTAAATTTGTACGAAAAAGGTGTACCGCACATTTTCGCCATGTTGGCCTCCGATGGAGGTAACACTCTCTGTTACCCCCAACCCATTTCCCTATCTACTAGGGCACAGGCCACACTAGCAATAGCACCTTACTAACTAAATAATTAAATTAAATATCCAACATTATAATATGAAACCTTCCTCCATCATTAATCATTTAACTCATTCATGACTTTCTACACTTAGGTCACTTAAAATTTTCAAATTCATTATTAATAATTATTATATATCATCTTTCAGTTATTATTAAAACTTTTTAATTATTTTTTAATTTTTAATTATCATTTTTCTTTCACACAATTATTTCAAATCATCTCATTATTGAATTAAAATCCTTTCATTTGCGTTACACCTGTAAACATTTTTATTATACTTGATTCATACTATAAAATTTCTATACTTACAGTCCATTTAAACTGACATACACAAAATATATACCATACACCAATACTTTCACCTCACCTCTGAAACATTTAACACAAATGTTAGTTTAAATCAAACAATTTATCCTTTAATTACCAAATTCACAAATCTCTTAAAAATAATTTAAATTCCTTAGAAAAGTTAATTATGCAACATTTAAATCAATCAAAATATTTAACAAATCTCAAATTATTTTAATTAAATTAATTATTGGTAATACAAATTTATTGCTACCAGAACAGTTGCAATTTGTTAATTACTGTCTTCAAAATTAATTCGGTTATTTATTTAAATTGCAAACATTAATATTATTATTACAACAATCATCTACACACTTGTTTACTTGACATTCTACAATACACACAAATAAATTTACTACATTTTTATTTACAAACTTTTGTTATTAACTGTTCCATTTTTTCACACTTCATTGTCCAAATCTGCGAGGTCAAAAACCATAAAACAAAATATTTATAACTGTCCATTCATTGTTTATAGTTTAGCCTCCATCGTCAAAGATTAGTCTTTGTTTTATATAGCATTTTTCAATTTTATTAACCCACATATTATTGTCTTGTGTGTCATAACCAAACAATTTCAATTTATCCGTTATACCATAATAATCATTCACCAAGTCTACGTTAAGTATTTTTGTTAAGTCTCCATCAGTAAATATATTCATTATCGGGTTAGTTACTTTTTTCTTATCAATTAAATCATTCTTATTTAAATATACTTCTAACCTTACTTTCCATTTATCATAATCTCCATTTAAATTATACAATTCTGTTTCTCTCTCAACATACAATTCTCTACTTAAATCTCTCTCGTCATAATACCATATCACACTCTCAAAATTACTCCAGACAGAGGGTACAAAATTATACAACAAATATAAACAACTCCAATCTTCTACTAACACGGGACTCTTGCCCTTCTTAAACAATACTTGTGAACACTCTGGTTCAGAAAAAATAAAGGAAAAATTTACCCTCTGCCCACTATACTATTTTTCCGCTCTCTCTGTAACTCATAAGCATACATTAACATTTCATAATCACATTCTACAAACTCATCAGTACTCTCAGGTACTACATTTTCAATTACATCACTATTCTCAATCCTATTTTCATTATTTTCAACATCATCGTCATCATTTGTTAACTCTTTATCTAATACAACATTGCCATTACAACTTTCATTTGTATTACTCTTACTCTGTTCTACTTTATTCAAACTATTTTTTATTTCATTGGTATTTTCTAAACATTTATTCTTGTCTTGTATATCATTTATTAACTCATCAAATTTTACACTAATACTCTGCTGCAACTGAATATTCTGGTCTTTAATTTCTTTAAAATTAATCTCGTTTTGAATATTCTGCTGTTCGCATTTTATTTTCTGTTCATCTAATTTATTGTTAAAATCACTTTTCATCTCATTTAAAATTATTTCGTTACTATCAAAGCGTTTATTTAATTCTTTAAATTGGTTATTCTGCATGTCAAATTTGTTGTCCATTTTTCGTAAAAAACTCATTATATCTATTTCATCGGATTGTTTATTTTTATTGGTTGAAACTGGGGTCAACTGAATCCCAGAATCAACATTTGTTTCGCTTAATTGCGTTTGAGCAATAATTGGGGTAGAATGAATGATGACATTGCCGCCAACAGCTGTTTCTGTAACAGCGCTCGGCTCAACTGTCAGCATACCACTTTCATTCAGCGACTGCGACTCAAGGTCACTTTCACTCATTTCTATGTTAGTTATATTACTTTTAGTATTCTCAGACATTTTTACTTGATTTATTTTTACTTACGTAATAACCACCAATGATTAATCTCTTTTCAAAACTTATATTACAACATACATAAAATCAACCTTATACCATAATTACGCAAGTTCACATCAATACAATTTTACTTTCGCAACCGTACTTCATTCAATGTACTGTCAAAATGTAGGCTGGCGTAATACAACTTTTTTGTTATATTACATCCCGCTGTCACGGCACCAAATGTAACCCTCGGTTACTTTTTTATTTATTAATGAAACTGTAAACTCCCACTTACCTTTAACTTTAGATCTGGCCGGATCTCCAAGTGGGGACGAACCCCGTTCGTACGGTGAACTTGACAGCACATCAAATGAAATAAGGTTTTTGAATGAATTTAATTAACAAAATTTATCATTTGAAAGATACTGGTTTTTATTTTTTAAACATCTTAGACATGTATAAAATCAGAAAAAAAATTGCTACTCTCTCCACTGGTTTTTTAAATTTTGAATTACAGTCTTAGAAATATAATAATGAATACAAAAACATAATAATTACCTTACCTTCTATATAGCACACACAAACATAAACAGCCCAGCTTTGCTCACACACGCATTCACGCCATTAAAAACCCATTTTATTTTTATTACCCCACAGCCCTTAAACCTTTGTTGGAATACTACCCACCGGCAACGTGGTTTTCGTGCGCACTCATTATTACTCTTTTAAATTTATTTTTTGTGTCCGAAAATTAGATAGATATGTTCCCCACTGTTTGATCGACCGCGGTCACATAGTTTTAACTGTTATTTCACTTTTTTCTGGCACAATATGAAATTTTGTAAAGAGCCTACTTGGCTCGGTACCTGCAGGTACGATAGCTAGGCCAAACTGGGCCGAACAGCAAGGCGTTCGCCGCTAACTCGATTTCGTCGTTGTTCTGGAAGTCAAAGCCTCATGGTTGTTCGTCGTCCCTTCTTCCTATTTAATCCATGTAAAAGTTTGCCAGTGTATGATAGCATATATTTGTGTGGCACTGGCTGACGACACGAAATGGGCGTGACTTAATTTGCATATCCGTCGCCTCAGTCAATGAAAGTGGATTAAAATCGTTTCTGGGCCATCTTAGTTTTGGACGGTAGCGTCACCTCGCGCGCCTGGATGTATAATGCGTATGGGCGCGCTGTCACACTCAAACAAAGTTCTTGGAAATGAGGCTTGGTAAATTCTACCGATTGCACAACGTGATACTACTGCGTTGCCTTTGTTACAAACTGCTCTTACAACACGTGGTCTGTCTTTGTTGGAATAAAATTTAGACAATACATTTATAAAACCCAAAAAATGCAATAAATAAAAATACCCATAAATTTGGCACGTTACAATACCCCCTCAATGAGAGATCTTCTGTCAAAACAGAAGAAATCTCATTGATAAAACCCCTAAGAGGACCGGTGAGGAACTGGTGCCAACAACCCCCTTTTGTTCTTACACTGCATGGGTACACGACCCCCCTGGCTCGGCGACTATGGACGCATCTGAACGAGATCACTGGACTTCTCTGTGCGAGATCCCAACACCGAAAAATCGAACAGACACGCAACACAGCGCACCTCACCTTCTATGATGCTACCCCAAAAATCCTCAATCCCTAGCTTGGACCATGCCAGATCCTCAACCGATATGTTTCCCCTTATATGCAAGCTGGGCTGCCTTTAGCAGATACTGGGCTCACACACACACACACCCATTCTACATATTGTAAGGTTAACATATTCTTCAAAAATTTATTATCTCATTTAAGTGAAAAATCCAAAATTCAAACTAAAATATTTTATCAAAAAATTCTCTTCCTTAGTTTTTTGTTATAAAAAAAAATTAAATCAATTGAACATTTCTTAAAATAAGTAACATCCTTAAACTAACATGTGATTACACCTAGAGTCTAACAATACAATTCAATAATAATAAACACGGTTAGTACACAAACAATACAATAATCAAAGTTTAAGAATATCAATTACATGGCAGGCGCAAAATCAAGAAATTCTTTTTTTTTTCAAAAAAAATTTCCAAAGAAAAATTTTAAATTCAAAACATTTAAATTTATTAAAATATTTTCTTTTCATATTGAAATCATTTAAAGTTTGTTCAAATCGATTGAAAACAAAAGTTGAATTAACTTCCATACTAAACATGCCTAGTATATGACCTCACCCGTCAGCTGACCAAAACTGGGTCAAGTCAAGAACCTTGACCTACATACGTTATGTACAAGTTACATCTGTGAATACATTAAACTTCTGTAAAATTCTGTCTTGAAACACCAAAAACATAATAAAATAAAATATTTAAAATTAACAAAATATTATTATAAATAACAATTAAATTGACATTTAAATTATTCAAATAAACACTTTCTAACTTTACCTTATTTTCAAATTCTATCAAAATTCTGTCACTGGTTTTAATTAAAATTTTATTATTCTTATTATAAATCTCTTTCTTTATTATTCTCACTTTATCAAATTACTTTGGGTGACTTAATTATTGTAATAACTCGATTTGCCACTTGGCATGTATTCATATATAATATCTTTCTCACTCTGACTCTAATACCACTAACAACTATAACTCATATGACACCCATCTCTATCACAACATCTATCAAACAGTCTCTAAACCCAACTTATCATTAAACTCAAATCGCCACATTCTCTCAATATATATAAAAAAATACTCTCTAACCCTTTGTACCTAGGATAAGTGTTCCCCCCCCAAAAGCTCATCCCATTATGTTGGTTCCTGGATTCTACCTAAGGTAACCCTTTCCGGCGCCAAACGGTCCCATACCGTCCCAACCCTTTTGTTGCGGACTCCCACATTACACTACCCCCTTTTACAAAATTGCCATCCCCAAATCTCAATCTTATTACCTCACTTCAACTACAACAAAATAACATAATCAATTATAAACATCAATATATCACTCAATACTCTCCATATTTCCCCATAACTACTGTGTCAACATCAATATTTCTCAAATTCTATAACATACATTAACTCACACCAACATTACATTAACTCAAAACAATATTTTTCTCTCTACTACCATTTTAACTTTGACATGGACTGATCTATAGGTCCCACAAAATATTTATCACCCAACATCTTTTATTATTTATCACAAATCATTTAAACATCGCAACTTTATTAACTTACTTTTCTCATGATTTGAAACAACTAACAAAGTGAAAGCACATTTCAAAAATTGTGCAGATTACATTAAATACATATGATTATCAATTCTTACTTCTAACATCCTTGTTTCCCCTTTTTCTGACTCTAGTAATTTATGTTAACCGCCTGCCAGTCGGTTTAGTTATTTGCTTAGTTTCAAAAATACACACATTATATAAAACACATATTTCAATTCTTACTTCTAACACAAGAAAATAATACGTTGAACACAATAAAATACAGAATGAACACAGTATACTGAATGTATGAAACCCTATTTATCAAAACAGAATACAAGCGTTTTTATTAGAGCAACATTGATTTAGCATTTTTAATTTACAAATTTTAAGCACGTTGCTCATCTGAGCAACCCCATGGTCCACACACACTATTGTAATTTATGTAAGACTGTAGCGCCTTTTTGCTTCCACAAAGACTGCATATTTGGAGGAATTAGACATCTCCGTGTCTTTGCTTCGGCATTTACATTTTAACGTTTGTGGATATCAACATATCCTTGGTATATATTGAAACGCCCTTAAAACGGGTCTACCACCTGGCTATGCTGTCCCCACGCGGACAGAGTGGCAGCCGCTGTTCCATAGTTCCTGGATTTCCCCTAGTGTCACCCCCCATTTAATTTCTATTATAAACCAATTTCAAGTCAGCTATGGTCAAGGGACTTGATATGGCCATAGCTGGCCGCTAGCCAAAGCCACGATTAGTGCTGGTAAGGCAGTAATCGCCCGAAAAGTCGGGGAAATCTGACTTTCATTTCAATGCCTGTTCTACATTATCATTGTTATGTGCGACACGAGCGTCTATCAGGGTACAAATTAAATTTGTACGAAAAAGGTGTACCGCACATTTTCGCCATGTTGGCCTCCGATGGAGGTAACACTCTCTGTTACCCCCAACCCATTTCCCTATCTACTAGGGCACAGGCCACACTAGCAATAGCACCTTACTAACTAAATAATTAAATTAAATATCCAACATTATAATATGAAACCTTCCTCCATCATTAATCATTTAACTCATTCATGACTTTCTACACTTAGGTCACTTAAAATTTTCAAATTCATTATTAATAATTATTATATATCATCTTTCAGTTATTATTAAAACTTTTTAATTATTTTTTAATTTTTAATTATCATTTTTCTTTCACACAATTATTTCAAATCATCTCATTTGCGTTACACCTGTAAACATTTTTATTATACTTGATTCGTACTATAAAATTTCTATACTTACAGTCCATTTAAACTGACATACACAAAATATATACCATACACCAATACTTTCACCTCACCTCTGAAACATTTAACACAAATGTTAGTTTAAATCAAACAATTTATCCTTTAATTACCAAATTCACAAATCTCTTAAAAATAATTTAAATTCCTTAGAAAAGTTAATTATGCAACATTTAAATCAATCAAAATATTTAACACATCTCAAATTATTTTAATTAAATTAATTATTGGTAATACAAATTTATTGCTACCAGAACAGTTGCAATTTGTTAATTACTGTCTTCAAAATTAATTCGGTTATTTATTTAAATTGCAAACATTAATATTATTATTACAACAATCATCTACACACTTGTTTACTTGACATTCTACAATACACACAAATAAATTTACTACATTTTTATTTACAAACTTTTGTTATTAACTGTTCCATTTTTTCACACTTCATTGTCCAAATCTGCGAGGTCAAAAACCATAAAACAAAATATTTATAACTGTCCATTCATTGTTTATAGTTTAGCCTCCATCGTCAAAGATTAGTCTTTGTTTTATATAGCATTTTTCAATTTTATTAACCCACATATTATTGTCTTGTGTGTCATAACCAAACAATTTCAATTTATCCGTTATACCATAATAATCATTCACCAAGTCTACGTTAAGTATTTTTGTTAAGTCTCCATCAGTAAATATATTCATTATCGGGTTAGTTACTTTTTTCTTATCAATTAAATCATTCTTATTTAAATATACTTCTAACCTTACTTTCCATTTATCATAATCTCCATTTAAATTATACAATTCTGTTTCTCTCTCAACATACAATTCTCTACTTAAATCTCTCTCGTCATAATACCATATCACACTCTCAAAATTACTCCAGACAGAGGGTACAAAATTATACAACAAATATAAACAACTCCAATCTTCTACTAACACGGGACTCTTGCCCTTCTTAAACAATACTTGTGAACACTCTGGTTCAGAAAAAATAAAGGAAAAATTTACCCTCTGCCCACTATACTATTTTTCCGCTCTCTCTGTAACTCATAAGCATACATTAACATTTCATAATCACATTCTACAAACTCATCAGTACTCTCAGGTACTACATTTTCAATTACATCACTATTCTCAATCCTATTTTCATTATTTTCAACATCATCGTCATCATTTGTTAACTCTTTATCTAATACAACATTGCCATTACAACTTTCATTTGTATTACTCTTACTCTGTTCTACTTTATTCAAACTATTTTTTATTTCATTGGTATTTTCTAAACATTTATTCTTGTCTTGTATATCATTTATTAACTCATCAAATTTTACACTAATACTCTGCTGCAACTGAATATTCTGGTCTTTAATTTCTTTAAAATTAATCTCGTTTTGAATATTCTGCTGTTCGCATTTTATTTTCTGTTCATCTAATTTATTGTTAAAATCATTTTTCATCTCATTTAAAATTATTTCGTTACTATCAAAGCGTTTATTTAATTCTTTAAATTGGTTATTCTGCATGTCAAATTTGTTGTCCATTTTTCGTAAAAAACTCATTATATCTATTTCATCGGATTGTTTATTTTTATTGGTTGAAACTGGGGTCAACTGAATCCCAGAATCAACATTTGTTTCGCTTAATTGCGTTTGAGCAATAATTGGGGTAGAATGAATGATGACATTGCCGCCAACAGCTGTTTCTGTAACAGCGCTCGGCTCAACTGTCAGCATACCACTTTCATTCAGCGACTGCGACTCAAGGTCACTTTCACTCATTTCTATGTTAGGTATATTACTTTTAGTATTCTCAGACATTTTTACTTGATTTATTTTTACTTACGTAATAACCACCAATGATTAATCTCTTTTCAAAACTTATATTACAACATACATAAAATCAACCTTATACCATAATTACGCAAGTTCACATCAATACAATTTTACTTTCGCAACCGTACTTCATTCAATGTACTGTCAAAATGTAGGCTGGCGAATACAACTTTTTTGTTATATTACATCCCGCTGTCACGGCACCAAATGTAACCCTCGGTTACTTTTTTATTTATTAATGAAACTGTAAACTCCCACTTACCTTTAACTTTAGATCTGGCCGGATCTCCAAGTGGGGACGAACCCCGTTCGTACGGCGAACTTGACAGCACATCAAATGAAATAAGGTTTTTGAATGAATTTAATTAACAAAATTTATCATTTGAAAGATACTGGTTTTTATTTTTTAAACATCTTAGACATGTATAAAATCAGAAAAAAAATTGCTACTCTCTCCACTGGTTTTTTAAATTTTGAATTACAGTCTTAGAAATATAATAATGAATACAAAAACATAATAATTACCTTACCTTCTATATAGCACACACAAACATAAACAGCCCAGCTTTGCTCACACACGCATTCACGCCATTAAAAACCCATTTTATTTTTATTACCCCACAGCCCTTAAACCTTTGTTGGAATACTACCCACCGGCAACGTGGTTTTCGTGCGCACTCATTATTACTCTTTTAAATTTATTTTTTGTGTCCGAAAATTAGATAGATATGTTCCCCACTGTTTGATCGACCGCAGTCACATAGTTTTAACTGTTATTTCACTTTTTTCTGGCACAATATGAAATTTTGTAAAGAGCCTACTTGGCTCGGTACCTGCAGGTACGATAGCTAGGCCAAACTGGGCCGAACAGCAAGGCGTTCGCCGCTAACTCGATTTCGTCGTTGTTCTGGAAGTCAAAGCCTCATGGTTGTTCGTCGTCCCTTCTTCCTATTTAATCCATGTAAAAGTTTGCCAGTGTGATAGCATATATTTGTGTGGCACTGGCTGACGACACGAAATGGGCGTGACTTAATTTGCATATCCGTCGCCTCAGTCGATGAAAGTGGATTAAAATCGTTTCTGGGCCATCTTAGTTTTGGACGGTAGCGTCACCTCGCGCGCCTGGATGTATAATGCGTATGGGCGCGCTGTCACACTCAAACAAAGTTCTTGGAAATGAGGCTTGGTAAATTCTACCGATTGCACAACGTGATACTACTGCGTTGCCTTTGTTACAAACTGCTCTTACAACACGTGGTCTGTCTTTGTTGGAATAAAATTTAGACAATACATTTATAAAACCCAAAAAATGCAATAAATAAAAATACCCATAAATTTGGCACGTTACAATACCCCCTCAATGAGAGATCTTCTGTCAAAACAGAAGAAATCTCATTGATAAAACCCCTAAGAGGACCGGTGAGGAACTGGTGCCAACAACCCCCTTTTGTTCTTACACTGCATGGGTACACGACCCCCCTGGCTCGGCGACTATGGACGCATCTGAACGAGATCACTGGACTTCTCTGTGCGAGATCCCAACACCGAAAAATCGAACAGACACGCAACACAGCGCACCTCACCTTCTATGATGCTACCCCAAAAATCCTCAATCCCTAGCTTGGACCATGCCAGATCCTCAACCGATATGTTTCCCCTTATATGCAAGCTGGGCTGCCTTTAGCAGATACTGGGCTCACACACACACACACCCATTCTACATATTGTAAGGTTAACATATTCTTCAAAAATTTATTATCTCATTTAAGTGAAAAATCCAAAATTCAAACTAAAATATTTAACAAAAAATTCTCTTCCTTAGTTTTTTGTTATCAAAAAAAATTAAATCAATTGAACATTTCTTAAAATAAGTAACATCCTTAAACTAACATGTGATTACACCTAGAGTCTAACAATACAATTCAATAATAATAAACACGGTTAGTACACAAACAATACAATAATCAAAGTTTAAGAATATCAATTACATGGCAGGCGCAAAATCAAGAAATTCTTTTTTTTTTCAAAAAAAATTTCCAAAGAAAAATTTTAAATTCAAAACATTTAAATTTATTAAAATATTTTCTTTTCATATTGAAATCATTTAAAGTTTGTTCAAATCGATTGAAAACAAAAGTTGAATTAACTTCCATACTAAACATGCCTAGTATATGACCTCACCCGTCAGCTGACCAAAACTGGGTCAAGTCAAGAACCTTGACCTACATACGTTATGTACAAGTTACATCTGTGAATACATTAAACTTCTGTAAAATTCTGTCTTGAAACACCAAAAACATAATAAAATAAAATATTTAAAATTAACAAAATATTATTATAAATAACAATTAAATTGACATTTAAATTATTCAAATAAACACTTTCTAACTTTACCTTATTTTCAAATTCTATCAAAATTCTGTCACTGGTTTTAATTAAAATTTTATTATTCTTATTATAAATCTCTTTCTTTATTATTCTCACTTTATCAAATTACTTTGGGTGACTTAATTATTGTAATAACTCGATTTGCCACTTGGCATGTATTCATATATAATATCTTTCTCACTCTGACTCTAATACCACTAACAACTATAACTCATATGACACCAATCTCTATCACAACATCTATCAAACAGTCTCTAAACCCAACTTATCATTAAACTCAAATCGCCACATTCTCTCAATATATAAAAAAATACTCTCTAACCCTTTGTACCTAGGATAAGTGTTCCCCCCCCAAAAGCTCATCCCATTATGTTGGTTCCTGGATTCTACCTAAGGTAACCCTTTCCGGCGCCAAACGGTCCCATCCCGTCCCAACCCTTTTGTTGCGGACTCCCACATTACACTACCCCCTTTTACAAAATTGCCATCCCCAAATCTCAATCTTATTACCTCACTTCAACTACAACAAAATAACATCATCAATTATAAACATCAATATATCACTCAATACTCTCCATATTTCCCCATAACTACTGTGTCAACATCAATATTTCTCAAATTCTATAACATACATTAACTCACACCAACATTACATTAACTCAAAACAATATTTTTCTCTCTACTACCATTTTAACTTTGACATGGACTGATCTATAGGTCCCACAAAATATTTATCACCCAACATCTTTTATTATTTCTCACAAATCATTTAAACATCGCAACTTTATTAACTTACTTTTCTCATGATTTGAAACAACTAACAAAGTGAAAGCACATTTCAAAAATTGTGCAGATTACATTAAATACATATGATTATCAATTCTTACTTCTAACATCCTTGTTTTCTCCTTTTTCTGACTCTAGTAATTTATGTTAACCGCCTGCCAGTCGGTTTAGTTATTTGCTTAGTTTCAAAAATACACACATTATATAAAACACATATTTCAATTCTTACTTCTAACACAAGAAAATAATACATTGAACACAATAAAATACAGAATGAACACAGTATACTGAATGTATGAAACCCTATTTATCAAAACAGAATACAAGCGTTTTTATTAGAGCAACATTGATTTAGCATTTTTAATTTACAAATTTTAAGCACGTTGCTCATCTGAGCAACCCCCTGGTCCACACACACTATTGTAATTTATGTAAGACTGTAGCGCCTTTTTGCTTCCACAAAGACTGCATATTTGGAGGAATTAGACATCTCCGTGTCTTTGCTTCGGCATTTACATTTTAACGTTTGTGGATATCAACATATCCTTGGTATATATTGAAACGCCCTTAAAACGGGTCTACCACCTGGCTATGCTGTCCCCACGCGGACAGAGTGGCAGCCACTGTTCCATAGTTCCTGGATTTCCCCTAGTGTCACCCCCCATTTAATTTCTATTATAAACCAATTTCAAGTCAGCTATGGTCAAGGGACTTGATATGGCCATAGCTGGCCGCTAGCCAAAGCCACGATTAGTGCTGGTAAGGCAGTAATCGCCCGAAAAGTCGGGGAAATCTGACTTTCATTTCAATGCCTGTTCTACATTATCATTGTTATGTGCGACACGAGCGTCTATCAGGGTACAAATTAAATTTGTACGAAAAAGGTGTACCGCACATTTTCGCCATGTTGGCCTCCGATGGAGGTAACACTCTCTGTTACCCCCAACCCATTTCCCTATCTACTAGGGCACAGGCCACACTAGCAATAGCACCTTACTAACTAAATAATTAAATTAAATATCCAACATTATAATATGAAACCTTCCTCCATCATTAATCATTTAACTCATTCATGACTTTCTACACTTAGGTCACTTAAAATTTTCAAATTCATTATTAATAATTATTATATATCATCTTTCAGTTATTATTAAAACTTTTTAATTATTTTTTAATTTTTAATTATCATTTTTCTTTCACACAATTATTTCAAATCATCTCATTATTGAATTAAAATCCTTTCATTTGCGTTACACCTGTAAACATTTTTATTATACTTGATTCGTACTATAAAATTTCTATACTTACAGTCCATTTAAACTGACATACACAAAATATATACCATACACCAATACTTTCACCTCACCTCTGAAACATTTAACACAAATGTTAGTTTAAATCAAACAATTTATCCTTTAATTACCAAATTCACAAATCTCTTAAAAATAATTTAAATTCCTTAGAAAAGTTAATTATGCAACATTTAAATCAATCAAAATATTTAACACATCTCAAATTATTTTAATTAAATTAATTATTGGTAATACAAATTTATTGCTACCAGAACAGTTGCAATTTGTTAATTACTGTCTTCAAAATTAATTCGGTTATTTATTTAAATTGCAAACATTAATATTATTATTACAACAATCATCTACACACTTGTTTACTTGACATTCTACAATACACACAAATAAATTTACTACATTTTTATTTACAAACTTTTGTTATTAACTGTTCCATTTTTTCACACTTCATTGTCCAAATCTGCGAGGTCAAAAACCATAAAACAAAATATTTATAACTGTCCATTCATTGTTTATAGTTTAGCCTCCATCGTCAAAGATTAGTCTTTGTTTTATATAGCATTTTTCAATTTTATTAACCCACATATTATTGTCTTGTGTGTCATAACCAAACAATTTCAATTTATCCGTTATACCATAATAATCATTCACCAAGTCTACGTTAAGTATTTTTGTTAAGTCTCCATCAGTAAATATATTCATTATCGGGTTAGTTACTTTTTTCTTATCAATTAAATCATTCTTATTTAAATATACTTCTAACCTTACTTTCCATTTATCATAATCTCCATTTAAATTATACAATTCTGTTTCTCTCTCAACATACAATTCTCTACTTAAATCTCTCTCGTCATAATACCATATCACACTCTCAAAATTACTCCAGACAGAGGGTACAAAATTATACAACAAATATAAACAACTCCAATCTTCTACTAACACGGGACTCTTGCCCTTCTTAAACAATACTTGTGAACACTCTGGTTCAGAAAAAATAAAGGAAAAATTTACCCTCTGCCCACTATACTATTTTTCCGCTCTCTCTGTAACTCATAAGCATACATTAACATTTCATAATCACATTCTACAAACTCATCAGTACTCTCAGGTACTACATTTTCAATTACATCACTATTCTCAATCCTATTTTCATTATTTTCAACATCATCGTCATCATTTGTTAACTCTTTATCTAATACAACATTGCCATTACAACTTTCATTTGTATTACTCTTACTCTGTTCTACTTTATTCAAACTATTTTTTATTTCATTGGTATTTTCTAAACATTTATTCTTGTCTTGTATATCATTTATTAACTCATCAAATTTTACACTAATACTCTGCTGCAACTGAATATTCTGGTCTTTAATTTCTTTAAAATTAATCTCGTTTTGAATATTCTGCTGTTCGCATTTTATTTTCTGTTCATCTAATTTATTGTTAAAATCACTTTTCATCTCATTTAAAATTATTTCGTTACTATCAAAGCGTTTATTTAATTCTTTAAATTGGTTATTCTGCATGTCAAATTTGTTGTCCATTTTTCGTAAAAAACTCATTATATCTATTTCATCGGATTGTTTATTTTTATTGGTTGAAACTGGGGTCAACTGAATCCCAGAATCAACATTTGTTTCGCTTAATTGCGTTTGAGCAATAATTGGGGTAGAATGAATGATGACATTGCCGCCAACAGCTGTTTCTGTAACAGCGCTCGGCTCAACTGTCAGCATACCACTTTCATTCAGCGACTGCGACTCAAGGTCACTTTCACTCATTTCTATGTTAGTTATATTACTTTTAGTATTCTCAGACATTTTTACTTGATTTATTTTTACTTACGTAATAACCACCAATGATTAATCTCTTTTCAAAACTTATATTACAACATACATAAAATCAACCTTATACCATAATTACGCAAGTTCACATCAATACAATTTTACTTTCGCAACCGTACTTCATTCAATGTACTGTCAAAATGTAGGCTGGCGTAATACAACTTTTTTGTTATATTACATCCCGCTGTCACGGCACCAAATGTAACCCTCGGTTACTTTTTTATTTATTAATGAAACTGTAAACTCCCACTTACCTTTAACTTTAGATCTGGCCGGATCTCCAAGTGGGGACGAACCCCGTTCGTACGGCGAACTTGACAGCACATCAAATGAAATAAGGTTTTTGAATGAATTTAATTAACAAAATTTATCATTTGAAAGATACTGGTTTTTATTTTTTAAACATCTTAGACATGTATAAAATCAGAAAAAAATTGCTACTCTCTCCACTGGTTTTTTAAATTTTGAATTACAGTCTTAGAAATATAATAATGAATACAAAAACATAATAATTACCTTACCTTCTATATAGCACACACAAACATAAACAGCCCAGCTTTGCTCACACACGCATTCACGCCATTAAAAACCCATTTTATTTTTATTACCCCACAGCCCTTAAACCTTTGTTGGAATACTACCCACCGGCAACGTGGTTTTCGTGCGCACTCATTATTACTCTTTTAAATTTATTTTTTGTGTCCGAAAATTAGATAGATATGTTCCCCACTGTTTGATCGACCGCGGTCACATAGTTTTAACTGTTATTTCACTTTTTTCTGGCACAATATGAAATTTTGTAAAGAGCCTACTTGGCTCGGTACCTGCAGGTACGATAGCTAGGCCAAACTGGGCCGAACAGCAAGGCGTTCGCCGCTAACTCGATTTCGTCGTTGTTCTGGAAGTCAAAGCCTCATGGTTGTTCGTCGTCCCTTCTTCCTATTTAATCCATGTAAAAGTTTGCCAGTGTATGATAGCATATATTTGTGTGGCACTGGCTGACGACACGAAATGGGCGTGACTTAATTTGCATATCCGTCGCCTCAGTCGATGAAAGTGGATTAAAATCGTTTCTGGGCCATCTTAGTTTTGGACGGTAGCGTCACCTCGCGCGCCTGGATGTATAATGCGTATGGGCGCGCTGTCACACTCAAACAAAGTTCTTGGAAATGAGGCTTGGTAAATTCTACCGATTGCACAACGTGATACTACTGCGTTGCCTTTGTTACAAACTGCTCTTACAACACGTGGTCTGTCTTTGTTGGAATAAAATTTAGACAATACATTTATAAAACCCAAAAAATGCAATAAATAAAAATACCCATAAATTTGGCACGTTACAATACCCCCTCAATGAGAGATCTTCTGTCAAAACAGAAGAAATCTCATTGATAAAACCCCTAAGAGGACCGGTGAGGAACTGGTGCCAACAACCCCCTTTTGTTCTTACACTGCATGGGTACACGACCCCCCTGGCTCGGCGACTATGGACGCATCTGAACGAGATCACTGGACTTCTCTGTGCGAGATCCCAACACCGAAAAATCGAACAGACACGCAACACAGCGCACCTCACCTTCTATGATGCTACCCCAAAAATCCTCAATCCCTAGCTTGGACCATGCCAGATCCTCAACCGATATGTTTCCCCTTATATGCAAGCTGGGCTGCCTTTAGCAGATACTGGGCTCACACACACACACCCATTCTACATATTGTAAGGTTAACATATTCTTCAAAAATTTATTATCTCATTTAAGTGAAAAATCCAAAATTCAAACTAAAATATTTTATCAAAAAATTCTCTTCCTTAGTTTTTTGTTATCAAAAAAAATTAAATCAATTGAACATTTCTTAAAATAAGTAACATCCTTAAACTAACATGTGATTACACCTAGAGTCTAACAATACAATTCAATAATAATAAACACGGTTAGTACACAAAAAATACAATAATCTAAGTTTAAGAATATCAATTACGTGGCAGGCGCAAAATCAAGAAATTCTTTTTTTTTTTCAAAAAAAATTTCCAAAGAAAAATTTTAAATTCAAAACATTTAAATTTATTAAAATATTTTCTTTTCATATTGAAATCATTTAAAGTTTGTTCAAATCGATTGAAAACAAAAGTTGAATTAACTTCCATACTAAACATGCCTAGTATATGACCTCACCCATCAGCTGACCAAAACTGGGTCAAGTCAAGAACCTTGACCTACATACGTTATGTACAAGTTACATCTGTGAATACATTAAACTTCTGTAAAATTCTGTCTTGAAACACCAAAAACATAATAAAATAAAATATTTAAAATTAACAAAATATTATTATAAATAACAATTAAATTGACATTTAAATTATTCAAATAAACACTTTCTAACTTTACCTTATTTTCAAATTCTATCAAAATTCTGTCACTGGTTTTAATTAAAATTTTATTATTCTTATTATAAATCTCTTTCTTTATTATTCTCACTTTATCAAATTACTTTAGGTGACTTAATTATTGTAATAACTCGATTTGCCACTTGGCATGTATTCATATATAATATCTTTCTCACTCTGACTCTAATACCACTAACAACTATAACTCATATGACACCCATCTCTATCACAACATCTATCAAACAGTCTCTAAACCCAACTTATCATTAAACTCAAATCGCCACATTCTCTCAATATATAAAAAAATACTCTCTAACCCTTTGTACCTAGGATAAGTGTTCCCCCCCCAAACGCTCATCCCATTATGTTGGTTCCTGGATTCTACCTAAGGTAACCCTTTCCGGCGCCAAACGGTCCCATCCCGTCCCAACCCTTTTGTTGCGGACTCCCACATTACACTACCCCCTTTTACAAAATTGCCATCCCCAAATCTCAATCTTATTACCTCACTTCAACTACAACAAAATAACATCATCAATTATAAACATCAATATATCACTCAATACTCTCCATATTTCCCCATAACTACTGTGTCAAAATCAATATTTCTCAAATTCTATAACATACATTAACTCACACCAACATTACATTAACTCAAAACAATATTTTTCTCTCTACTACCATTTTAACTTTGACTTGGACTGATCTATAGGTCCCACAAAATATTTATCACCCAACATCTTTTATTATTTCTCACAAATCATTTAAACATCGCAACTTTATTAACTTACTTTTCTCATGATTTAAAACAACTAACAAAGTGAAAGCACATTTCAAAAATTGTGCAGATTACATTAAATACATATGATTATCAATTCTTACTTCTAACATCCTTGTTTCCCCTTTTTCTGACTCTAGTAATTTATGTTAACCGCCTGCCAGTCGGTTTAGTTATTTGCTTAGTTTCAAAAATACACACATTATATAAAACACATATTTCAATTCTTACTTCTAACACAAGAAAATAATACATTGAACACAATAAAATACAGAATGAACACAGTATACTGAATGTATGAAACCCTATTTATCAAAACAGAATACAAGCGTTTTTATTAGAGCAACATTGATTTAGCATTTTTAATTTACAAATTTTAAGCACGTTGCTCATCTGAGCAACCCCCTGGTCCACACACACTATTGTAATTTATGTAAGACTGTAGCGCCTTTTTGCTTCCACAAAGACTGCATATTTGGAGGAATTAGACATCTCCGTGTCTTTGCTTCGGCATTTACATTTTAACGTTTGTGGATATCAACATATCCTTGGTATATATTGAAACGCCCTTAAAACGGGTCTACCACCTGGCTATGCTGTCCCCACGCGGACAGAGTGGCAGCCGCTGTTCCATAGTTCCTGGATTTCCCCTAGTGTCACCCCCCATTTAATTTCTATTATAAACCAATTTCAAGTCAGCTATGGTCAAGGGACTTGATATGGCCATAGCTGGCCGCTAGCCAAAGCCACGATTAGTGCTGGTAAGGCAGTAATCGCCCGAAAAGTCGGGGAAATCTGACTTTCATTTCAATGCCTGTTCTACATTATCATTGTTATGTGCGACACGAGCGTCTATCAGGGTACAAATTAAATTTGTACGAAAAAGGTGTACCGCACATTTTCGCCATGTTGGCCTCCGATGGAGGTAACACTCTCTGTTACCCCCAACCCATTTCCCTATCTACTAGGGCACAGGCCACACTAGCAATAGCACCTTACTAACTAAATAATTAAATTAAATATCCAACATTATAATATGAAACCTTCCTCCATCATTAATCATTTAACTCATTCATGACTTTCTACACTTAGGTCACTTAAAATTTTCAAATTCATTATTAATAATTATTATATATCATCTTTCAGTTATTATTAAAACTTTTTAATTATTTTTTAATTTTTAATTATCATTTTTCTTTCACACAATTATTTCAAATCATCTCATTATTGAATTAAAATCCTTTCATTTGCGTTACACCTGTAAACATTTTTATTATACTTGATTCGTACTATAAAATTTCTATACTTACAGTCCATTTAAACTGACATACACAAAATATATACCATACACCAATACTTTCACCTCACCTCTGAAACATTTAACACAAATGTTAGTTTAAATCAAACAATTTATCCTTTAATTACCAAATTCACAAATCTCTTAAAAATAATTTAAATTCCTTAGAAAAGTTAATTATGCAACATTTAAATCAATCAAAATATTTAACACATCTCAAATTATTTTAATTAAATTAATTATTGGTAATACAAATTTATTGCTACCAGAACAGTTGCAATTTGTTAATTACTGTCTTCAAAATTAATTCGGTTATTTATTTAAATTGCAAACATTAATATTATTATTACAACAATCATCTACACACTTGTTTACTTGACATTCTACAATACACACAAATAAATTTACTACATTTTTATTTACAAACTTTTGTTATTAACTGTTCCATTTTTTCACACTTCATTGTCCAAATCTGCGAGGTCAAAAACCATAAAACAAAATATTTATAACTGTCCATTCATTGTTTATAGTTTAGCCTCCATCGTCAAAGATTAGTCTTTGTTTTATATAGCATTTTTCAATTTTATTAACCCACATATTATTGTCTTGTGTGTCATAACCAAACAATTTCAATTTATCCGTTATACCATAATAATCATTCACCAAGTCTACGTTAAGTATTTTTGTTAAGTTGTTATATTAATAAGTAATCGTCTTTTGTATTTAAATTTATTATTACACTTTGTTGGTTCAGGTAATCGCCATGTGGTTGTTACCAACATAAAAATTTTACCTAAGGGTTCCAAGATTCTATAAACGAGCGAAGAAACACTATGGTTGTAGAGAAATAATAGACTTTGACTGCATTAGATAAAACTTGTGTTTATTAATGATCGGAATTTTTCATATTTTATAACAAAATGGAATCATTCTGCTTCTACAAATCCAAGATAGCTGCGGGACATTTTCCCTACATCAGCCTTTATGCATGATACATTTACGCAATATATATTTTGACTTCGAATTACTCTTGTTACATATGGAAATGAATACAAGCAATTACTGCTGTTTTAATAATTCAAATTACTTAGTTATGTAAATCACTTAACGTAAACCAATGCTTTTATGTGATTTATATAGGTACCTACACACCCTCACGCATACCCACACACACGCTATTTGACACAGTACATTTTATGTATTAATTACTGAACTCGAATTAATTAGGGGCAGCATTTTATCTAATTTAGAAAAGGTTTACTTTCCTGTGTTCAGGTGTCGAAAATCGACCCAGGCGTCACTCATGGTTTACACTGTTACTCGGCCGAACTATTAAAATGTTTCTTCTTCCAATTTTGCTCACTGCCTCTATTTATTTATAAAAGACTGTTTAAATATAGTAATATATCAAAATTCACATTTTTACTTGTTTTGCGGGCCCGCACAAATATGTTCCGAAACTTCACAGGTGTTGCTCGCGCGAGCATTGAATTTAGACTGGGCTGAGAAATAGGCGCTATTTTGTGAAGCAACTGTTGTTGGATGTTCAATTCTTATTGTCTTAAAGTTTATATCACTCCGCCAGCTGCATGTCACCGTTATGTAACGGAATTACTCATCAAGGATAGGCTCTGACGTAACGCTCGCCTGATGCTGGTTATATAATTTGTTTACTGTTGTTTTCGTCATTTGTTGACCTTGGTACCGTTGCAGTTATTAAAATCTGCGTCTGTTGAATCTGTTTTTACAAAATATCATCGAATAACCTTCCCAGTCAATGCTGCCACTGTTGTTTTCGTTTCAAACAAATTTACCTCTCGGTTACAAAATTTATAATTTCTGTCCTTATCACTCAACAAGGGATAAAGTTATTATTATTTATTTATAAAAAAAATACAAAATATGTTATTTATTATCAATAAAATATAAACTTCTTTACATTGTCTCAGGTAGGCCCCAAAAATGCCCCGCTACAATACCCCCTCAATGAGATATTTTATGCCGAAGCATAAAAAATCTCATTGACACATTCATACTTGCTAAAGGGATCAGCCAGGGTATGTCGCCACAACCCCCTGTATGGTTTACAAAAAAGAATAATCAACTCACCCTTGGTCCGGTGACTGTGACCGCATCTGCATGACAATACTGGACTTCTCTCTCGAGATCCCAACACCGTAGAGTCAGACAGATACTCCACGCCCCTGCTCTGACGCGCAGGCCAGCTCAGGTCCGCCGCCACAGCATCACCAAACACTGAAACAACAAATCAAAATATTAAATAGTGGCCTTATACAACACCATATCCCCAACTGATCTGTTCCCCCCTAGCGGTGCTGGTTTGCGCTAAGAAGCACTGGTTTTGTTTTTACTCACTTATTACTAACATGTATATATCAGAATACCTAACATAACTTAACATAAGAAAACACAGTACATTAATAATTCATTTTAAAATAAACAACTTACAATTAAAATGTTACACACTTTACATCATTAAATTAGCATATAAAATCAAAAAATTACTTTTAAACTTGATTTACTCTTATTAATTCGTTTCTCAAAATTACAAAAATTATTTATTTATTTTTTTTTTTTTTTTTTTTTTTAAATTATGGCCATCATTATTCCCTTTCATTACTTTGGGTGATTCTACGTTATTCATTATTTCATTATAATTTACTTCATCCACTTGGCATTTACTCATAAACTTCCCCTTTTATTACTCTAATGCTCCCTTACAAAATCTTTAACTAGTATGACACCCCTCTATCAAAATTTTACTAACCCTTCTCTACCTCTAACTACTTACTACTTTAACTCCAATCGCCACCCTCTACTCTTATATAAAAAAAAAAATACTCTCTAACCCTTTGTACATAGGATACGTGTTTCCTTCCCAAAACTCATTCCCTTATGTTGGTCCCTGGACTCACCCTAGGTAACCCTTTCCGGCGCCAATCGGTCCCTATCCCGTCCCAACCCTTGTTGCGGACTCCCCAAATACACTACCACTACTACAAAATTACCATCCCCAAAAAATCTCAATCTCATAACCTCACTACAATTACAACAAATTAACATCAACAAATAAACAATATATCGCTCCAAACTCTACATAAAATCTCCATAACTACTGTGTCTCCACTTATACTTCTCAAAATTCTATAACATATACTAACTCAAAACAACATGGCATTATTTTCATTTCCACTATTACTTTAACTTTTACTTCGATTTGGACAAATCTATGTCCCACAAAATTCAACTTGAACTGATTCAAACATTTTATTCAAACAATTACTATCACCCACTTCTATCTTTTACAACCTATTGAAAATTTTACTTATTACTTGTAATAAGTAATTTTACTTATTACAACTATTTTTCATTTTATTTTAAAATCTGTAAACACATTGAAAACATATTATTATATTTTTATAATACTTATTCCTAACATACTAAATGCAAACAACACAATAAGACACAATAACACAATATAAGAAGTATTTAGTGCATCCAATTTTTAAATTCAAACAAAATTATTGAGTAGCAAATCATCATTATTAATTAAAATATATCAAATTTTTAATACGTTATCCCCTTGGATAACCTCCCAGCCACACACACTATTTCAGAATTATGGAAGACTGTGGCGCCTTTTCGCTTCCACAGAGACTGTATATTTTGGAGCAGGGTTTTACCTCTCCGTGTCTCTGCTTCCGCTGTTAAGTTTAAAATTGTTGAACATCAACATGTTCTCGTTAATAATTATACACCCTTAAACGGATCTACCACCTGGCTCTGCTGTTCCTTCTCGAACAGAGTGGCAGCCGCTGTTCCATAGTTTGGTGATTCCCCTTTTATTACCCCCCATCAATTTCAAAATGCACCTTTACAACGATAACAGCTATGGCCAGTTATGGTCAGCGCGCAATCGTAATGTGCCCCAACCATAGCTGTTAAAGCTAAACCAATTCCACGGTCAGGGTTCGGTGAGGCCGTGACCGCCCGAAAATTTGGGGAATCACAAGTAAAATTAAATTTACGAATTTATATTTAAATGACAATATTAATTTAGATGGGGTTTTAACCCACTTTGTATGGAAGCTTAACCATTATTAACATAAAATAATTAATACAAAATCTACAACCTTCCCCCATAGCAGTTCCACACTACACTGTTATGTCACTTCATTGAGCACCAAACTACCCCCCAAAATTATCCCCACATCTTGTATTGATAACAAGTTCTTATATTACTACACATTTCTTCAAAACGTTCCTATACCCACTAATACTAAAATCCAACAATTATATTTGGTCACCTAATGCTAAAAATTTAGAAGAGAAAAAAACATTTTTTATCTTAAATTTAGAATTATACACATCCAAAATTATGTTGGGGTTTTTTTTTTTTTTTTTTTTTTTTTTTTTTTTTTTTTTTTTTTTATAGAGGAGGCTGACTCTATTGTCATAATATAATTTGCTGACGCCACACATCGCCTGAAATGCCGGGTCCTGCTGCAAAACGCATCGGAACCAGGTAGATATACACGTGAATTCACGTCCCCCCTCTAAAACACACTACCCCTCCCCTCCTACCATTTCTTCTACCCCGCCTTCTACCGTGCTCCAATGCGTCCTGCCCCAAAACTCGTCGTTTCGGGCCAAACAGAAAATATTGTCAAAGGCTCCATTTTAATTTTGCCCTTGACACCAAAAAATTTAAATAGAATGCACTGCCTTTTACTTAAATGCAGCCTCCATTATTTACAAACACTCTAAGGCAGTGCAGGCACGTGACAGGCACACCAAAACCGCTGCACCGGGAGTGTATAAGAAAATAATTTATGTCACGTACCTGTGGGGTCCCCCTCCCCGTTCAAATGTGCAGTTAGTTTTCTACTTTATACCAATTTTGGTGGAGCCGGACCATCGTTGTTTTCACCGCCCGAAGGAAGATCCGCCAACCATGGCCCGCCTCCGAGTTCCGAATTCCACGGCCAGGACTGGTAAGATCGTGACCGCCCGAAAATGGGGGAGGATCCCTTCTGAAAACATACAATAATATCTGAAAAACCTATTTATAAACATAACAATTAAAGTGACCTATATAATTTTAAATTCGTCGCATTTTGCGTACCTACTATTTCCTGCGTCGCTGGGTTCCTCAGCACATACGCATTCTGCATTTTTATGTCTATGACTTCATAAGGTCCTTCATATAACAAGAAAAACTTTTTTATTTCCCTATCTTGAGCACTGGACAAATCATGTCTTTTTACTAACACTAACTGACCTACCTCATATTTGGTCCATTTACCCTTAGCATCATGTTTCTGTTTTCGTCGCTCTCCTCTAGTAAGTAAATTCTCGTTCGCCAATCTAATCTTCATATTCCTGTCCAAAATTTGACCTTCAGGTGGGTATGTGAAAAGTTGTTCTAATATCCTGGGCGGCCTTGTTCCCCTGATCAACTCATGCGGCGTAAATCCCGTGGACTCATGGGTGGTACAATTCAGCCACTCCTCTACTTTTTTCACGTAGGATGGCCATTCTGTGTGTTTGGCGTGACAGTACGCCCGGAATATCCTACCAATCTCTCTCATCACCCGTTCTGCTTGGTTCGACTGAGGATGGTACACTGCCGTATGCTTGGGTATGATGCCTTCCCATCCAAGCGTCTGCCGCCACTTGCCGCTTATAAACTGTGGACCATGGTCAGATAATATAATTTTCGGCTTTCCCACATTAAGCATATAATCTTTTACTATTCTCTCACTAAGTACTTTACTAGTTGCCCTCTTAATGCTATATAATTTTACAAATTTTGAAAAAGTGTCTAAAACTACAAATACATATACCACACCCCCTCTACCTCTGGGTAACGGTCCATATAAATCAACCGCAACTAGATCAAAAGGCTTATCTACTTTTATATAATTCATCTCTCCTTCCACTCTATAATTCACCACTTTCGATTTTTGACATAAATCACACACTCTCAACACTTTCCTCACTCTCCTCTCCATATTCTTAAATATACATGACTCTTTCAAAACATTTGCACACTTTCTCGCACCAAAATGACCATACCTTATATGACAATCCCAAATAATTTTATCTATTAACACATCAGGTATAATTAACCTCCAATCCCGCTCCCCACCATCTACTTTTTTAAACAAAATGCCTTGATATATTTGAAATCGCTCATTATATTCAGATCCCGCTACATCTGTTTCTAAACTAACAATTATTTTACCCAGTTTGCTATCAGATCTTTGCAAGTTTTTAATGTCTCTTAATTCCTCACCAAAAATCCTATCTTCTCTAGTTAACCTAAAAATTTCTATTTCTTTAAGGTCCCTACCAGTCTTATTATCTATAACATCTATTCTAGAAAGTGTATCTGGTACCTTATTATCTGACCCCTTTATGTACTCCCATGAAAAGTTATATTCCTGTAAGGCTAATACCCACCTGGTTAATCGGCTGTGTGTTAGCTTACATGAATTCAGAAATGATAGTGCCTTGTGGTCCGTCCGGATGATCGTAGTATTCCCTAGTATGTACGTGCGGAATTTACCCACGGCGAACACAATGCTCAGAAGTTCCTTTTCTGTTGTCGTGTAATTCTTTTCCGCCGATAACAGCGATCTACTGGCGAAGGCGATCGTTAGGTGTTCCTTGTCGCAACTCTCTTGGTATAACTCAGCACCTAGCGCTACATTGCTGGCGTCGGTCTGCAAATAAAAGATCTTATTAAAATCAGGATGATTCATCATTATCATATGACTGAACTTTCTCTTAATTTCATTAAATGCAGCTCGTTCCGCATCGCCCCATCTCCACTGTTTATTCTTCTGCAGGACAGCACTCAGTTTGGATGTGGTGTGTGCGTAGTTCTCCTGAAATTTCCTGTAAAAATTGCATAAGCCTAAAAAACTCTGTAGTTGCTTAATGTTTTTAGGTTCAGGGAATCGCATTATGGCTTCGACTTTGTTAGGGTTGGCTAATATCCCCTCTTGTGTAATAATAAATCCTAAAAAGTGTATCTCTGTCTGCAGAAACTTAGACTTGTCCCAATTCACTGTTAAACCCCCTACTTGTAGCTTATCTAATACATATTCTATGTGTTCTAAATGTTCAGTGAATGTTCTAGAGGCTATCAAAATATCATCGACATACACAGTTAAAAAATCTAAGTCCTTAGGTTGTAAAATATTATCTAAACATTTGATAAAACTGGCAACACTGGTGTTTAATCCAAAAGGTAAGCGTTTAAACTGGTAATTCTTACCGTTAAAAAGAAAAGCTGTATATTTCCTACTCTCTGTTGCTAATGGTACCTGCCAGTATCCAGCGGTCAGGTCTAAAGACGTCATGTATTTGACTCCGCTAAACTTTTGTAAAATCTCATTTATGGGTTCCGGAGATTCTCTATCCGGTATAATAATTTGATTTATTTTTCTAGCATCTAAACATAACCTTACCTTGCCATCCTTCTTTATCACTACCACCAAAGGGTTTGAATAAGGTGATACTGAGCGTTCAATTATGCCTCCTTGCATCATCCGGTCTAATTCCTCCTGTACGGCCCTCCTCTTCGAAAACGGCACCGGGTAGCTTCTCTGCATGTATGGTGCGTGGTCCCGAACTTTCAACTCACAGATGTAGTCCTTCGCTTTCCCTGGTGATTCATCAAACACCCCTCTGTACTGCTCCACAACTGCCCACAGCTCCTCTCGCTGAGTACTTCCTACAACTGTATTTTCATTGAAAAATTTATCGGCTCTATTTGCCCACACACTCTCATTACGCTCATTCATCTCTCTCTCCTCATTTTCTACACCATCACTCTCTAGACATATATTTATTTTAGTTTCTATCTCTCTATCACTTATCTGTTTATGTAACATTTTTATTCCAGTGACTTTAGCTTCATTTACTACTCTCTTAAACTCTATTCTGACTGGTTTATTTCCCTTCTCAAATTTTACTAGTTGTTTATTAAAATCTATTACTGCTCCGTTTCTTTCCAAAAAATCATTTCCCAATATTACATCTAGACTTAACCCTTTAACTACTAGGAAAGTATTTTCAAATTCTACTTCATTTATTAAAATATTTAATTGTACTTGTCTGGTTATTCTTTTACTTCTCACCCCAGTTACCCCCACTACTGTAACCCCTGCAACTGGTAATGACGGTATATTCTTGTTTAACTCTTTTAATTCACCCATGACATTTTCAGAAATCACTGATATCTCGCTACCGGTATCAATTAAAGTTTTATAATTCTTACCTTCAATGTTAATCGTCACCTCAGTCAATCCTGTTCTGCGTTCCACCACCTTGTTCTCCTCTTCTTCTAACAACTCTTTTGCCATATCCACCTTGATGACGTTGTTTGTGTATTCGTTAATTACTTGGACCCGGTCCTCCGTTGACAATGGCTGGGCCCGCTTCCCCATTGTCTTCCTCAGTTTTCCGTGGATGGACCTGCTACAGCTTGATGATTTCCTCCTCTACCTCTATTATGATTTCCTCCTCCCCGAGACGCTCCTCTATAAAATTCTCCTCCTCTCGACTGTTGATTTGGTGGTGGGTTTGTCCTCTCGTTTCTGGCGCACTCCCTGGTTCGATGACATCTAAAACAATTCGTTCTATTAGCATAGTTATCAATTTCACAGGCTCTACACCTCCAACTCTCGCCCCTATTATCGAAACTTCCTCCCCGCGCTCCTCTATGAAAATTCTGTGTACCCCTGTTATGATGGAAAAAATTATTATTATTATTATTATTATGGTGTGGTACTACTGGTATGTTCGGACGTCGTCCCATATCGCGTTCCCCTATATTCTGTAATACATCTAACATGTTTTCTAACTCGCTTATATTGGTAATCTCTCTAGTCATTAAAGTTATTTGCACCTCTCTGGGCAGGTGTTTGCTAATATGTCGTACAAATGATCGGAATGGCAACGGCGGTTCTAAATACTTTGCTTCGTTATAAATGGTCATCACATATATGGTTAGGTGGTTATTAATCCTACCAAAATTCCCATTACCCATTATTTTACTTCTTAGTATTTCTTGGTCTTCTTCTGACCAATATTTGTTGCGGAAAGCTATCTCAAAATCTTCATAACTTTCCCATTCGGTATGGTGTACTTCCGACCATATCTCAGCACTACCTTTGAAACATTTGATAATCTTCAACAACTTAACCTCCCAGCTACTATTATTAAACCGATTAAATTCCCTAACCCTATTTAAAAATTGCATTGGGTGTACTCTACGATTGTCACAATTGAAAGTTTCTAATTCTATTTCATTATTTGTATCTCGTGTCATAAATACTCGTTCAATAACATTGTTTACATTTTGATTTTTCACTAAACTTAATTCATCTCGCACATTACTAATATTTTGTTCAAGTGAATACAATTTTTTATCATTACTATATTCAGACTGTACATTATTTTTTGCTATTATTTCAATAGATTCATTTACTGCTTGTATCTCCGTCTTATAATTACTTTCAATTTCATATATTTTTGAGTCTATCTTATTTTGGTGTTCATCAATATTCTGACTGAATTTTTCAACTGTCATTATTACACTACTCAATTTACAATCAGTTTCAGTATTACGTTTAATAATTTTAGATTCTATGTCATTGTTATACTCATTCATTGAATTTATTAATATTTCGTTATTTTCATTGATTTGCTTCTCAACTCTATCTATCTGACTATCTATTTCACTAAATTTAACATCTGTCTTTTGTATTGAATCATCTAACTTGGTTTCTACTTGACTGATTTTATTAGTAAATTCTACTTTGGTATTTTCACAATGCTTATTAATTTCTTGTATCTCATGTTTCAACTCCTCAAAACTATTCTTTTGAATATCGAACTTTTCATTGATACTACTTTTGAACTCTTGCATATCGTTTTTCTGTTCATTAAAAAGCAATTTCATCATCTTAATCATATCATTATCTTCAGCCGTTTTATTCGCGACTGGTGTTGAGTGAACACCTTCATGCATGATTTGAGATTCAGTTATGCTTATTTGGCTTTCATCTACACTGTCAGTGACGCCGACAGTTTCATGATTGTCTGCCATTTTTCTTAAAAATTTTTTAATATATATTTCTTTATTAAAAGCCTATTATATGTAACATATACTTATTGAAAAATATTCTACTCACCCATCTTGAACATAACCTCTTACATTTAATTTACGTACATACGTAAATACACATTCCAAACAACCATATCATTTCTTCAACAGGTCCACCTTTGCATAATTTAATTTATGCAAACGGGTCCAGCTGTAAGGGCGCCACTGTTATATTAATAAGTAATCGTCTTTTGTATAAATTTATTATTACACTTTGTTGGTTCAGGTAATCGCCATGTGGTTGTTACCAACATAAAAATTTTACCTAAGGGTTCCAAGATTCTATAAACGAGCGAAGAAACACTATGGTTGTAGAGAAATAATAGACTTTGACTGCATTAGATAAAACTTGTGTTTATTAATGATCGGAATTTTTCATATTTTATAACAAAATGGAATCATTCTGCTTCTACAAATCCAAGATAGCTGCGGGACATTTTCCCTACATCAGCCTTTATGCATGATACATTTACGCAATATATATTTTGACTTCGAATTACTCTTGTTACATATGGAAATGAATACAAGCAATTACTGCTGTTTTAATAATTCAAATTACTTAGTTATGTAAATCACTTAACGTAAACCAATGCTTTTATGTGATTTATATAGGTACCTACACACCCTCACGCATACCCACACACACGCTATTTGACACAGTACATTTTATGTATTAATTACTGAACTCGAATTAATTAGGGGCAGCATTTTATCTAATTTAGAAAAGGTTTACTTTCCTGTGTTCAGGTGTCGAAAATCGACCCAGGCGTCACTCATGGTTTACACTGTTACTCGGCCGAACTATTAAAATGTTTCTTCTTCCAATTTTGCTCACTGCCTCTATTTATTTATAAAAGACTGTTTAAATATAGTAATATATCAAAATTCACATTTTTACTTGTTTTGCGGGCCCGCACAAATATGTTCCGAAACTTCACAGGTGTTGCTCGCGCGAGCATTGAATTTAGACTGGGCTGAGAAATAGGCGCTATTTTGTGAAGCAACTGTTGTTGGATGTTCAATTCTTATTGTCTTAAAGTTTATATCACTCCGCCAGCTGCATGTCACCGTTATGTAACGGAATTACTCATCAAGGATAGGCTCTGACGTAACGCTCGCCTGATGCTGGTTATATAATTTGTTTACTGTTGTTTTCGTCATTTGTTGACCTTGGTACCGTTGCAGTTATTAAAATCTGCGTCTGTTGAATCTGTTTTTACAAAATATCATCGAATAACCTTCCCAGTCAATGCTGCCACTGTTGTTTTCGTTTCAAACAAATTTACCTCTCGGTTACAAAATTTATAATTTCTGTCCTTATCACTCAACAAGGGATAAAGTTATTATTATTTATTTATAAAAAAAATACAAAATATGTTATTTATTATCAATAAAATATAAACTTCTTTACATTGTCTCAGGTAGGCCCCAAAAATGCCCCGCTACAAAGTCTCCATCAGTAAATATATTCATTATCGGGTTAGTTACTTTTTTCTTATCAATTAAATCATTCTTATTTAAATATACTTCTAACCTTACTTTCCATTTATCATAATCTCCATTTAAATTATACAATTCTGTTTCTCTCTCAACATACAATTCTCTACTTAAATCTCTCTCGTCATAATACCATATCACACTCTCAAAATTACTCCAGACAGAGGGTACAAAATTATACAACAAATATAAACAACTCCAATCTTCTACTAACACGGGACTCTTGCCCTTCTTAAACAATACTTGTGAACACTCTGGTTCAGAAAAAATAAAGGAAAAATTTACCCTCTGCCCACTATACTATTTTTCCGCTCTCTCTGTAACTCATAAGCATACATTAACATTTCATAATCACATTCTACAAACTCATCAGTACTCTCAGGTACTACATTTTCAATTACATCACTATTCTCAATCCTATTTTCATTATTTTCAACATCATCGTCATCATTTGTTAACTCTTTATCTAATACAACATTGCCATTACAACTTTCATTTGTATTACTCTTACTCTGTTCTACTTTATTCAAACTATTTTTTATTTCATTGGTATTTTCTAAACATTTATTCTTGTCTTGTATATCATTTATTAACTCATCAAATTTTACACTAATACTCTGCTGCAACTGAATATTCTGGTCTTTAATTTCTTTAAAATTAATCTCGTTTTGAATATTCTGCTGTTCGCATTTTATTTTCTGTTCATCTAATTTATTGTTAAAATCACTTTTCATCTCATTTAAAATTATTTCGTTACTATCAAAGCGTTTATTTAATTCTTTAAATTGGTTATTCTGCATGTCAAATTTGTTGTCCATTTTTCGTAAAAAACTCATTATATCTATTTCATCGGATTGTTTATTTTTATTGGTTGAAACTGGGGTCAACTGAATCCCAGAATCAACATTTGTTTCGCTTAATTGCGTTTGAGCAATAATTGGGGTAGAATGAATGATGACATTGCCGCCAACAGCTGTTTCTGTAACAGCGCTCGGCTCAACTGTCAGCATACCACTTTCATTCAGCGACTGCGACTCAAGGTCACTTTCACTCATTTCTATGTTAGTTATATTACTTTTAGTATTCTCAGACATTTTTACTTGATTTATTTTTACTTACGTAATAACCACCAATGATTAATCTCTTTTCAAAACTTATATTACAACATACATAAAATCAACCTTATACCATAATTACGCAAGTTCACATCAATACAATTTTACTTTCGCAACCGTACTTCATTCAATGTACTGTCAAAATGTAGGCTGGCGTAATACAACTTTTTTGTTATATTACATCCCGCTGTCACGGCACCAAATGTAACCCTCGGTTACTTTTTTATTTATTAATGAAACTGTAAACTCCCACTTACCTTTAACTTTAGATCTGGCCGGATCTCCAAGTGGGGACGAACCCCGTTCGTACGGCGATCTTGACAGCACATCAAATGAAATAAGGTTTTTGAATGAATTTAATTAACAAAATTTATCATTTGAAAGATACTGGTTTTTATTTTTTAAACATCTTAGACATGTATAAAATCAGAAAAAAAATTGCTACTCTCTCCACTGGTTTTTTAAATTTTGAATTACAGTCTTAGAAATATAATAATGAATACAAAAACATAATAATTACCTTACCTTCTATATAGCACACACAAACATAAACAGCCCAGCTTTGCTCACACACGCATTCACGCCATTAAAAACCCATTTTATTTTTATTACCCCACAGCCCTTAAACCTTTGTTGGAATACTACCCACCGGCAACGTGGTTTTCGTGCGCACTCATTATTACTCTTTTAAATTTATTTTTTGTGTCCGAAAATTAGATAGATATGTTCCCCACTGTTTGATCGATCGCGGTCACATAGTTTTAACTGTTATTTCACTTTTTTCTGGCACAATATGAAATTTTGTAAAGAGCCTACTTGGCTCGGTACCTGCAGGTACGATAGCTAGGCCAAACTGGGCCGAACAGCAAGGCGTTCGCCGCTAACTCGATTTCGTCGTTGTTCTGGAAGTCAAAGCCTCATGGTTGTTCGTCGTCCCTTCTTCCTATTTAATCCATGTAAAAGTTTGCCAGTGTATGATAGCATATATTTGTGTGGCACTGGCTGACGACACGAAATGGGCGTGACTTAATTTGCATATCCGTCGCCTCAGTCGATGAAAGTGGATTAAAATCGTTTCTGGGCCATCTTAGTTTTGGACGGTAGCGTCACCTCGCGCGCCTGGATGTATAATGCGTATGGGCGCGCTGTCACACTCAAACAAAGTTCTTGGAAATGAGGCTTGGTAAATTCTACCGATTGCACAACGTGATACTACTGCGTTGCCTTTGTTACAAACTGCTCTTACAACACGTGGTCTGTCTTTGTTGGAATAAAATTTAGACAATACATTTATAAAACCCAAAAAATGCAATAAATAAAAATACCCATAAATTTGGCACGTTACAATACCCCCTCAATGAGAGATCTTCTGTCAAAACAGAAGAAATCTCATTGATAAAACCCCTAAGAGGACCGGTGAGGAACTGGTGCCAACAACCCCCTTTTGTTCTTACACTGCATGGGTACACGACCCCCCTGGCTCGGCGACTATGGACGCATCTGAACGAGATCACTGGACTTCTCTGTGCGAGATCCCAACACCGAAAAATCGAACAGACACGCAACACAGCGCACCTCACCTTCTATCATGCTACCCCAAAAATCCTCAATCCCTAGCTTGGACCATGCCAGATCCTCAACCGATATGTTTCCCCTTATATGCAAGCTGGGCTGCCTTTAGCAGATACTGGGCTCACACACACACACCCATTCTACATATTGTAAGGTTAACATATTCTTCAAAAATTTATTATCTCATTTAAGTGAAAAATCCAAAATTCAAACTAAAATATTTTATCAAAAAATTCTCTTCCTTAGTTTTTTGTTATAAAAAAAAATTAAATCAATTGAACATTTCTTAAAATAAGTAACATCCTTAAACTAACATGTGATTACACCTAGAGTCTAACAATACAATTCAATAATAATAAACACGGTTAGTACACAAACAATACAATAATCAAAGTTTAAGAATATCAATTACATGGCAGGCGCAAAATCAAGAAATTCTTTTTTTTTTCAAAAAAAATTTCCAAAGAAAAATTTTAAATTCAAAACATTTAAATTTATTAAAATATTTTCTTTTCATATTGAAATCATTTAAAGTTTGTTCAAATCGATTGAAAACAAAAGTTGAATTAACTTCCATACTAAACATGCCTAGTATATGACCTCACCCATCAGCTGACCAAAACTGGGTCAAGTCAAGAACCTTGACCTACATACGTTATGTACAAGTTACATCTGTGAATACATTAAACTTCTGTAAAATTCTGTCTTGAAACACCAAAAACATAATAAAATAAAATATTTAAAATTAACAAAATATTATTATAAATAACAATTAAATTGACATTTAAATTATTCAAATAAACACTTTCTAACTTTACCTTATTTTCAAATTCTATCAAAATTCTGTCACTGGTTTTAATTAAAATTTTATTATTCTTATTATAAATCTCTTTCTTTATTATTCTCACTTTATCAAATTACTTTGGGTGACTTAATTATTGTAATAACTCGATTTGCCACTTGGCATGTATTCATATATAATATCTTTCTCACTCTGACTCTAATACCACTAACAACTATAACTCATATGACACCAATCTCTATCACAACATCTATCAAACAGTCTCTAAACCCAACTTATCATTAAACTCAAATCGCCACATTCTCTCAATATATAAAAAAATACTCTCTAACCCTTTGTACCTAGGATAAGTGTTCCCCCCCCCAAAAGCTCATCCCATTATGTTGGTTCCTGGATTCTACCTAAGGTAACCCTTTCCGGCGCCAAACGGTCCCATCCCGTCCCAACCCTTTTGTTGCGGACTCCCACATTACACTACCCCCTTTTACAAAATTGCCATCCCCAAATCTCAATCTTATTACCTCACTTCAACTACAACAAAATAACATCATCAATTATAAACATCAATATATCACTCAATACTCTCCATATTTCCCCATAACTACTGTGTCAACATCAATATTTCTCAAATTCTATAACATACATTAACTCACACCAACATTACATTAACTCAAAACAATATTTTTCTCTCTACTACCATTTTAACTTTGACTTGGACTGATCTATAGGTCCCACAAAATATTTATCACCCAACATCTTTTATTATTTCTCACAAATCATTTAAACATCGCAACTTTATTAACTTACTTTTCTCATGATTTAAAACAACTAACAAAGTGAAAGCACATTTCAAAAATTGTGCAGATTACATTAAATACATATGATTATCAATTCTTACTTCTAACATCCTTGTTTCCCCTTTTTCTGACTCTAGTAATTTATGTTAACCGCCTGCCAGTCGGTTTAGTTATTTGCTTAGTTTCAAAAATACACACATTATATAAAACACATATTTCAATTCTTACTTCTAACACAAGAAAATAATACATTGAACACAATAAAATACAGAATGAACACAGTATACTGAATGTATGAAACCCTATTTATCAAAACAGAATACAAGCGTTTTTATTAGAGCAACATTGATTTAGCATTTTTAATTTACAAATTTTAAGCACGTTGCTCATCTGAGCAACCCCCTGGTCCACACACACTATTGTAATTTATGTAAGACTGTAGCGCCTTTTTGCTTCCACAAAGACTGCATATTTGGAGGAATTAGACATCTCCGTGTCTTTGCTTCGGCATTTACATTTTAACGTTTGTGGATATCAACATATCCTTGGTATATATTGAAACGCCCTTAAAACGGGTCTACCACCTGGCTATGCTGTCCCCACGCGGACAGAGTGGCAGCCGCTGTTCCATAGTTCCTGGATTTCCCCTAGTGTCACCCCCCATTTAATTTCTATTATAAACCAATTTCAAGTCAGCTATGGTCAAGGGACTTGATATGGCCATAGCTGGCCGCTAGCCAAAGCCACGATTAGTGCTGGTAAGGCAGTAATCGCCCGAAAAGTCGGGGAAATCTGACTTTCATTTCAATGCCTGTTCTACATTATCATTGTTATGTGCGACACGAGCGTCTATCAGGGTACAAATTAAATTTGTACGAAAAAGGTGTACCGCACATTTTCGCCATGTTGGCCTCCGATGGAGGTAACACTCTCTGTTACCCCCAACCCATTTCCCTATCTACTAGGGCACAGGCCACACTAGCAATAGCACCTTACTAACTAAATAATTAAATTAAATATCCAACATTATAATATGAAACCTTCCTCCATCATTAATCATTTAACTCATTCATGACTTTCTACACTTAGGTCACTTAAAATTTTCAAATTCATTATTAATAATTATTATATATCATCTTTCAGTTATTATTAAAACTTTTTAATTATTTTTTAATTTTTAATTATCATTTTTCTTTCACACAATTATTTCAAATCATCTCATTATTGAATTAAAATCCTTTCATTTGCGTTACACCTGTAAACATTTTTATTATACTTGATTCGTACTATAAAATTTCTATACTTACAGTCCATTTAAACTGACATACACAAAATATATACCATACACCAATACTTTCACCTCACCTCTGAAACATTTAACACAAATGTTAGTTTAAATCAAACAATTTATCCTTTAATTACCAAATTCACAAATCTCTTAAAAATAATTTAAATTCCTTAGAAAAGTTAATTATGCAACATTTAAATCAATCAAAATATTTAACACATCTCAAATTATTTTAATTAAATTAATTATTGGTAATACAAATTTATTGCTACCAGAACAGTTGCAATTTGTTAATTACTGTCTTCAAAATTAATTCGGTTATTTATTTAAATTGCAAACATTAATATTATTATTACAACAATCATCTACACACTTGTTTACTTGACATTCTACAATACACACAAATAAATTTACTACATTTTTATTTACAAACTTTTGTTATTAACTGTTCCATTTTTTCACACTTCATTGTCCAAATCTGCGAGGTCAAAAACCATAAAACAAAATATTTATAACTGTCCATTCATTGTTTATAGTTTAGCCTCCATCGTCAAAGATTAGTCTTTGTTTTATATAGCATTTTTCAATTTTATTAACCCACATATTATTGTCTTGTGTGTCATAACCAAACAATTTCAATTTATCCGTTATACCATAATAATCATTCACCAAGTCTACGTTAAGTATTTTTGTTAAGTCTCCATCAGTAAATATATTCATTATCGGGTTAGTTACTTTTTTCTTATCAATTAAATCATTCTTATTTAAATATACTTCTAACCTTACTTTCCATTTATCATAATCTCCATTTAAATTATACAATTCTGTTTCTCTCTCAACATACAATTCTCTACTTAAATCTCTCTCGTCATAATACCATATCACACTCTCAAAATTACTCCAGACAGAGGGTACAAAATTATACAACAAATATAAACAACTCCAATCTTCTACTAACACGGGACTCTTGCCCTTCTTAAACAATACTTGTGAACACTCTGGTTCAGAAAAAATAAAGGAAAAATTTACCCTCTGCCCACTATACTATTTTTCCGCTCTCTCTGTAACTCATAAGCATACATTAACATTTCATAATCACATTCTACAAACTCATCAGTACTCTCAGGTACTACATTTTCAATTACATCACTATTCTCAATCCTATTTTCATTATTTTCAACATCATCGTCATCATTTGTTAACTCTTTATCTAATACAACATTGCCATTACAACTTTCATTTGTATTACTCTTACTCTGTTCTACTTTATTCAAACTATTTTTTATTTCATTGGTATTTTCTAAACATTTATTCTTGTCTTGTATATCATTTATTAACTCATCAAATTTTACACTAATACTCTGCTGCAACTGAATATTCTGGTCTTTAATTTCTTTAAAATTAATCTCGTTTTGAATATTCTGCTGTTCGCATTTTATTTTCTGTTCATCTAATTTATTGTTAAAATCACTTTTCATCTCATTTAAAATTATTTCGTTACTATCAAAGCGTTTATTTAATTCTTTAAATTGGTTATTCTGCATGTCAAATTTGTTGTCCATTTTTCGTAAAAAACTCATTATATCTATTTCATCGGATTGTTTATTTTTATTGGTTGAAACTGGGGTCAACTGAATCCCAGAATCAACATTTGTTTCGCTTAATTGCGTTTGAGCAATAATTGGGGTAGAATGAATGATGACATTGCCGCCAACAGCTGTTTCTGTAACAGCGCTCGGCTCAACTGTCAGCATACCACTTTCATTCAGCGACTGCGACTCAAGGTCACTTTCACTCATTTCTATGTTAGTTATATTACTTTTAGTATTCTCAGACATTTTTACTTGATTTATTTTTACTTACGTAATAACCACCAATGATTAATCTCTTTTCAAAACTTATATTACAACATACATAAAATCAACCTTATACCATAATTACGCAAGTTCACATCAATACAATTTTACTTTCGCAACCGTACTTCATTCAATGTACTGTCAAAATGTAGGCTGGCGTAATACAACTTTTTTGTTATATTACATCCCGCTGTCACGGCACCAAATGTAACCCTCGGTTACTTTTTTATTTATTAATGAAACTGTAAACTCCCACTTACCTTTAACTTTAGATCTGGCCGGATCTCCAAGTGGGGACGAACCCCGTTCGTACGGCGATCTTGACAGCACATCAAATGAAATAAGGTTTTTGAATGAATTTAATTAACAAAATTTATCATTTGAAAGATACTGGTTTTTATTTTTTAAACATCTTAGACATGTATAAAATCAGAAAAAAAATTGCTACTCTCTCCACTGGTTTTTTAAATTTTGAATTACAGTCTTAGAAATATAATAATGAATACAAAAACATAATAATTACCTTACCTTCTATATAGCACACACAAACATAAACAGCCCAGCTTTGCTCACACACGCATTCACGCCATTAAAAACCCATTTTATTTTTATTACCCCACAGCCCTTAAACCTTTGTTGGAATACTACCCACCGGCAACGTGGTTTTCGTGCGCACTCATTATTACTCTTTTAAATTTATTTTTTGTGTCCGAAAATTAGATAGATATGTTCCCCACTGTTTGATCGACCGCGGTCACATAGTTTTAACTGTTATTTCACTTTTTTCTGGCACAATATAAAATTTTGTAAAGAGCCTACTTGGCTCGGTACCTGCAGGTACGATAGCTAGGCCAAACTGGGCCGAACAGCAAGGCGTTCGCCGCTAACTCGATTTCGTCGTTGTTCTGGAAGTCAAAGCCTCATGGTTGTTCGTCGTCCCTTCTTCCTATTTAATCCATGTAAAAATTTGCCAGTGTATGATAGCATATATTTGTGTGGCACTGGCTGACGACACGAAATGGGCGTGACTTAATTTGCATATCCGTCGCCTCAGTCGATGAAAGTGGATTAAAATCGTTTCTGGGCCATCTTAGTTTTGGACGGTAGCGTCACCTCGCGCGCCTGGATGTATAATGCGTATGGGCGCGCTGTCACACTCAAACAAAGTTCTTGGAAATGAGGCTTGGTAAATTCTACCGATTGCACAACGTGATACTACTGCGTTGCCTTTGTTACAAACTGCTCTTACAACACGTGGTCTGTCTTTGTTGGAATAAAATTTAGACAATACATTTATAAAACCCAAAAAATGCAATAAATAAAAATACCCATAAATTTGGCACGTTACAATACCCCCTCAATGAGAGATCTTCTGTCAAAACAGAAGAAATCTCATTGATAAAACCCCTAAGAGGACCGGTGAGGAACTGGTGCCAACAACCCCCTTTTGTTCTTACACTGCATGGGTACACGACCCCCCTGGCTCGGCGACTATGGACGCATCTGAACGAGATCACTGGACTTCTCTGTGCGAGATCCCAACACCGAAAAATCGAACAGACACGCAACACAGCGCACCTCACCTTCTATCATGCTACCCCAAAAATCCTCAATCCCTAGCTTGGACCATGCCAGATCCTCAACCGATATGTTTCCCCTTATATGCAAGCTGGGCTGCCTTTAGCAGATACTGGGCTCACACACACACACCCATTCTACATATTGTAAGGTTAACATATTCTTCAAAAATTTATTATCTCATTTAAGTGAAAAATCCAAAATTCAAACTAAAATATTTTATCAAAAAATTCTCTTCCTTAGTTTTTTGTTATAAAAAAAAATTAAATCAATTGAACATTTCTTAAAATAAGTAACATCCTTAAACTAACATGTGATTACACCTAGAGTCTAACAATACAATTCAATAATAATAAACACGGTTAGTACACAAACAATACAATAATCAAAGTTTAAGAATATCAATTACATGGCAGGCGCAAAATCAAGAAATTCTTTTTTTTTTCAAAAAAAATTTCCAAAGAAAAATTTTAAATTCAAAACATTTAAATTTATTAAAATATTTTCTTTTCATATTGAAATCATTTAAAGTTTGTTCAAATCGATTGAAAACAAAAGTTGAATTAACTTCCATACTAAACATGCCTAGTATATGACCTCACCCATCAGCTGACCAAAACTGGGTCAAGTCAAGAACCTTGACCTACATACGTTATGTACAAGTTACATCTGTGAATACATTAAACTTCTGTAAAATTCTGTCTTGAAACACCAAAAACATAATAAAATAAAATATTTAAAATTAACAAAATATTATTATAAATAACAATTAAATTGACATTTAAATTATTCAAATAAACACTTTCTAACTTTACCTTATTTTCAAATTCTATCAAAATTCTGTCACTGGTTTTAATTAAAATTTTATTATTCTTATTATAAATCTCTTTCTTTATTATTCTCACTTTATCAAATTACTTTGGGTGACTTAATTATTGTAATAACTCGATTTGCCACTTGGCATGTATTCATATATAATATCTTTCTCACTCTGACTCTAATACCACTAACAACTATAACTCATATGACACCAATCTCTATCACAACATCTATCAAACAGTCTCTAAACCCAACTTATCATTAAACTCAAATCGCCACATTCTCTCAATATATAAAAAAATACTCTCTAACCCTTTGTACCTAGGATAAGTGTTCCCCCCCCCAAAAGCTCATCCCATTATGTTGGTTCCTGGATTCTACCTAAGGTAACCCTTTCCGGCGCCAAACGGTCCCATCCCGTCCCAACCCTTTTGTTGCGGACTCCCACATTACACTACCCCCTTTTACAAAATTGCCATCCCCAAATCTCAATCTTATTACCTCACTTCAACTACAACAAAATAACATCATCAATTATAAACATCAATATATCACTCAATACTCTCCATATTTCCCCATAACTACTGTGTCAACATCAATATTTCTCAAATTCTATAACATACATTAACTCACACCAACATTACATTAACTCAAAACAATATTTTTCTCTCTACTACCATTTTAACTTTGACTTGGACTGATCTATAGGTCCCACAAAATATTTATCACCCAACATCTTTTATTATTTCTCACAAATCATTTAAACATCGCAACTTTATTAACTTACTTTTCTCATGATTTAAAACAACTAACAAAGTGAAAGCACATTTCAAAAATTGTGCAGATTACATTAAATACATATGATTATCAATTCTTACTTCTAACATCCTTGTTTCCCCTTTTTCTGACTCTAGTAATTTATGTTAACCGCCTGCCAGTCGGTTTAGTTATTTGCTTAGTTTCAAAAATACACACATTATATAAAACACATATTTCAATTCTTACTTCTAACACAAGAAAATAATACATTGAACACAATAAAATACAGAATGAACACAGTATACTGAATGTATGAAACCCTATTTATCAAAACAGAATACAAGCGTTTTTATTAGAGCAACATTGATTTAGCATTTTTAATTTACAAATTTTAAGCACGTTGCTCATCTGAGCAACCCCCTGGTCCACACACACTATTGTAATTTATGTAAGACTGTAGCGCCTTTTTGCTTCCACAAAGACTGCATATTTGGAGGAATTAGACATCTCCGTGTCTTTGCTTCGGCATTTACATTTTAACGTTTGTGGATATCAACATATCCTTGGTATATATTGAAACGCCCTTAAAACGGGTCTACCACCTGGCTATGCTGTCCCCACGCGGACAGAGTGGCAGCCGCTGTTCCATAGTTCCTGGATTTCCCCTAGTGTCACCCCCCATTTAATTTCTATTATAAACCAATTTCAAGTCAGCTATGGTCAAGGGACTTGATATGGCCATAGCTGGCCGCTAGCCAAAGCCACGATTAGTGCTGGTAAGGCAGTAATCGCCCGAAAAGTCGGGGAAATCTGACTTTCATTTCAATGCCTGTTCTACATTATCATTGTTATGTGCGACACGAGCGTCTATCAGGGTACAAATTAAATTTGTACGAAAAAGGTGTACCGCACATTTTCGCCATGTTGGCCTCCGATGGAGGTAACACTCTCTGTTACCCCCAACCCATTTCCCTATCTACTAGGGCACAGGCCACACTAGCAATAGCACCTTACTAACTAAATAATTAAATTAAATATCCAACATTATAATATGAAACCTTCCTCCATCATTAATCATTTAACTCATTCATGACTTTCTACACTTAGGTCACTTAAAATTTTCAAATTCATTATTAATAATTATTATATATCATCTTTCAGTTATTATTAAAACTTTTTAATTATTTTTTAATTTTTAATTATCATTTTTCTTTCACACAATTATTTCAAATCATCTCATTATTGAATTAAAATCCTTTCATTTGCGTTACACCTGTAAACATTTTTATTATACTTGATTCGTACTATAAAATTTCTATACTTACAGTCCATTTAAACTGACATACACAAAATATATACCATACACCAATACTTTCACCTCACCTCTGAAACATTTAACACAAATGTTAGTTTAAATCAAACAATTTATCCTTTAATTACCAAATTCACAAATCTCTTAAAAATAATTTAAATTCCTTAGAAAAGTTAATTATGCAACATTTAAATCAATCAAAATATTTAACACATCTCAAATTATTTTAATTAAATTAATTATTGGTAATACAAATTTATTGCTACCAGAACAGTTGCAATTTGTTAATTACTGTCTTCAAAATTAATTCGGTTATTTATTTAAATTGCAAACATTAATATTATTATTACAACAATCATCTACACACTTGTTTACTTGACATTCTACAATACACACAAATAAATTTACTACATTTTTATTTACAAACTTTTGTTATTAACTGTTCCATTTTTTCACACTTCATTGTCCAAATCTGCGAGGTCAAAAACCATAAAACAAAATATTTATAACTGTCCATTCATTGTTTATAGTTTAGCCTCCATCGTCAAAGATTAGTCTTTGTTTTATATAGCATTTTTCAATTTTATTAACCCACATATTATTGTCTTGTGTGTCATAACCAAACAATTTCAATTTATCCGTTATACCATAATAATCATTCACCAAGTCTACGTTAAGTATTTTTGTTAAGTCTCCATCAGTAAATATATTCATTATCGGGTTAGTTACTTTTTTCTTATCAATTAAATCATTCTTATTTAAATATACTTCTAACCTTACTTTCCATTTATCATAATCTCCATTTAAATTATACAATTCTGTTTCTCTCTCAACATACAATTCTCTACTTAAATCTCTCTCGTCATAATACCATATCACACTCTCAAAATTACTCCAGACAGAGGGTACAAAATTATACAACAAATATAAACAACTCCAATCTTCTACTAACACGGGACTCTTGCCCTTCTTAAACAATACTTGTGAACACTCTGGTTCAGAAAAAATAAAGGAAAAATTTACCCTCTGCCCACTATACTATTTTTCCGCTCTCTCTGTAACTCATAAGCATACATTAACATTTCATAATCACATTCTACAAACTCATCAGTACTCTCAGGTACTACATTTTCAATTACATCACTATTCTCAATCCTATTTTCATTATTTTCAACATCATCGTCATCATTTGTTAACTCTTTATCTAATACAACATTGCCATTACAACTTTCATTTGTATTACTCTTACTCTGTTCTACTTTATTCAAACTATTTTTTATTTCATTGGTATTTTCTAAACATTTATTCTTGTCTTGTATATCATTTATTAACTCATCAAATTTTACACTAATACTCTGCTGCAACTGAATATTCTGGTCTTTAATTTCTTTAAAATTAATCTCGTTTTGAATATTCTGCTGTTCGCATTTTATTTTCTGTTCATCTAATTTATTGTTAAAATCACTTTTCATCTCATTTAAAATTATTTCGTTACTATCAAAGCGTTTATTTAATTCTTTAAATTGGTTATTCTGCATGTCAAATTTGTTGTCCATTTTTCGTAAAAAACTCATTATATCTATTTCATCGGATTGTTTATTTTTATTGGTTGAAACTGGGGTCAACTGAATCCCAGAATCAACATTTGTTTCGCTTAATTGCGTTTGAGCAATAATTGGGGTAGAATGAATGATGACATTGCCGCCAACAGCTGTTTCTGTAACAGCGCTCGGCTCAACTGTCAGCATACCACTTTCATTCAGCGACTGCGACTCAAGGTCACTTTCACTCATTTCTATGTTAGTTATATTACTTTTAGTATTCTCAGACATTTTTACTTGATTTATTTTTACTTACGTAATAACCACCAATGATTAATCTCTTTTCAAAACTTATATTACAACATACATAAAATCAACCTTATACCATAATTACGCAAGTTCACATCAATACAATTTTACTTTCGCAACCGTACTTCATTCAATGTACTGTCAAAATGTAGGCTGGCGTAATACAACTTTTTTGTTATATTACATCCCGCTGTCACGGCACCAAATGTAACCCTCGGTTACTTTTTTATTTATTAATGAAACTGTAAACTCCCACTTACCTTTAACTTTAGATCTGGCCGGATCTCCAAGTGGGGACGAACCCCGTTCGTACGGCGATCTTGACAGCACATCAAATGAAATAAGGTTTTTGAATGAATTTAATTAACAAAATTTATCATTTGAAAGATACTGGTTTTTATTTTTTAAACATCTTAGACATGTATAAAATCAGAAAAAAAATTGCTACTCTCTCCACTGGTTTTTTAAATTTTGAATTACAGTCTTAGAAATATAATAATGAATACAAAAACATAATAATTACCTTACCTTCTATATAGCACACACAAACATAAACAGCCCAGCTTTGCTCACACACGCATTCACGCCATTAAAAACCCATTTTATTTTTATTACCCCACAGCCCTTAAACCTTTGTTGGAATACTACCCACCGGCAACGTGGTTTTCGTGCGCACTCATTACTCTTTTAAATTTATTTTTTGTGTCCGAAAATTAGATAGATATGTTCCCCACTGTTTGATCGACCGCGGTCACATAGTTTTAACTGTTATTTCACTTTTTTCTGGCACAATATAAAATTTTGTAAAGAGCCTACTTGGCTCGGTACCTGCAGGTACGATAGCTAGGCCAAACTGGGCCGAACAGCAAGGCGTTCGCCGCTAACTCGATTTCGTCGTTGTTCTGGAAGTCAAAGCCTCATGGTTGTTCGTCGTCCCTTCTTCCTATTTAATCCATGTAAAAATTTGCCAGTGTATGATAGCATATATTTGTGTGGCACTGGCTGACGACACGAAATGGGCGTGACTTAATTTGCATATCCGTCGCCTCAGTCGATGAAAGTGGATTAAAATCGTTTCTGGGCCATCTTAGTTTTGGACGGTAGCGTCACCTCGCGCGCCTGGATGTATAATGCGTATGGGCGCGCTGTCACACTCAAACAAAGTTCTTGGAAATGAGGCTTGGTAAATTCTACCGATTGCACAACGTGATACTACTGCGTTGCCTTTGTTACAAACTGCTCTTACAACACGTGGTCTGTCTTTGTTGGAATAAAATTTAGACAATACATTTATAAAACCCAAAAAATGCAATAAATAAAAATACCCATAAATTTGGCACGTTACAATACCCCCTCAATGAGAGATCTTCTGTCAAAACAGAAGAAATCTCATTGATAAAACCCCTAAGAGGACCGGTGAGGAACTGGTGCCAACAACCCCCTTTTGTTCTTACACTGCATGGGTACACGACCCCCCTGGCTCGGCGACTATGGACGCATCTGAACGAGATCACTGGACTTCTCTGTGCGAGATCCCAACACCGAAAAATCGAACAGACACGCAACACAGCGCACCTCACCTTCTATCATGCTACCCCAAAAATCCTCAATCCCTAGCTTGGACCATGCCAGATCCTCAACCGATATGTTTCCCCTTATATGCAAGCTGGGCTGCCTTTAGCAGATACTGGGCTCACACACACACACCCATTCTACATATTGTAAGGTTAACATATTCTTCAAAAATTTATTATCTCATTTAAGTGAAAAATCCAAAATTCAAACTAAAATATTTTATCAAAAAATTCTCTTCCTTAGTTTTTTGTTATAAAAAAAAATTAAATCAATTGAACATTTCTTAAAATAAGTAACATCCTTAAACTAACATGTGATTACACCTAGAGTCTAACAATACAATTCAATAATAATAAACACGGTTAGTACACAAACAATACAATAATCAAAGTTTAAGAATATCAATTACATGGCAGGCGCAAAATCAAGAAATTCTTTTTTTTTCAAAAAAAATTTCCAAAGAAAAATTTTAAATTCAAAACATTTAAATTTATTAAAATATTTTCTTTTCATATTGAAATCATTTAAAGTTTGTTCAAATCGATTGAAAACAAAAGTTGAATTAACTTCCATACTAAACATGCCTAGTATATGACCTCACCCATCAGCTGACCAAAACTGGGTCAAGTCAAGAACCTTGACCTACATACGTTATGTACAAGTTACATCTGTGAATACATTAAACTTCTGTAAAATTCTGTCTTGAAACACCAAAAACATAATAAAATAAAATATTTAAAATTAACAAAATATTATTATAAATAACAATTAAATTGACATTTAAATTATTCAAATAAACACTTTCTAACTTTACCTTATTTTCAAATTCTATCAAAATTCTGTCACTGGTTTTAATTAAAATTTTATTATTCTTATTATAAATCTCTTTCTTTATTATTCTCACTTTATCAAATTACTTTGGGTGACTTAATTATTGTAATAACTCGATTTGCCACTTGGCATGTATTCATATATAATATCTTTCTCACTCTGACTCTAATACCACTAACAACTATAACTCATATGACACCAATCTCTATCACAACATCTATCAAACAGTCTCTAAACCCAACTTATCATTAAACTCAAATCGCCACATTCTCTCAATATATAAAAAAATACTCTCTAACCCTTTGTACCTAGGATAAGTGTCCCCCCCCCCCAAAAGCTCATCCCATTATGTTGGTTCCTGGATTCTACCTAAGGTAACCCTTTCCGGCGCCAAACGGTCCCATCCCGTCCCAACCCTTTTGTTGCGGACTCCCACATTACACTACCCCCTTTTACAAAATTGCCATCCCCAAATCTCAATCTTATTACCTCACTTCAACTACAACAAAATAACATCATCAATTATAAACATCAATATATCACTCAATACTCTCCATATTTCCCCATAACTACTGTGTCAACATCAATATTTCTCAAATTCTATAACATACATTAACTCACACCAACATTACATTAACTCAAAACAATATTTTTCTCTCTACTACCATTTTAACTTTGACTTGGACTGATCTATAGGTCCCACAAAATATTTATCACCCAACATCTTTTATTATTTCTCACAAATCATTTAAACATCGCAACTTTATTAACTTACTTTTCTCATGATTTAAAACAACTATCAAAGTGAAAGCACATTTCAAAAATTGTGCAGATTACATTAAATACATATGATTATCAATTCTTACTTCTAACATCCTTGTTTCCCCTTTTTCTGACTCTAGTAATTTATGTTAACCGCCTGCCAGTCGGTTTAGTTATTTGCTTAGTTTCAAAAATACACACATTATATAAAACACATATTTCAATTCTTACTTCTAACACAAGAAAATAATACATTGAACACAATAAAATACAGAATGAACACAGTATACTGAATGTATGAAACCCTATTTATCAAAACAGAATACAAGCGTTTTTATTAGAGCAACATTGATTTAGCATTTTTAATTTACAAATTTTAAGCACGTTGCTCATCTGAGCAACCCCCTGGTCCACACACACTATTGTAATTTATGTAAGACTGTAGCGCCTTTTTGCTTCCACAAAGACTGCATATTTGGAGGAATTAGACATCTCCGTGTCTTTGCTTCGGCATTTACATTTTAACGTTTGTGGATATCAACATATCCTTGGTATATATTGAAACGCCCTTAAAACGGGTCTACCACCTGGCTATGCTGTCCCCACGCGGACAGAGTGGCAGCCGCTGTTCCATAGTTCCTGGATTTCCCCTAGTGTCACCCCCCATTTAATTTCTATTATAAACCAATTTCAAGTCAGCTATGGTCAAGGGACTTGATATGGCCATAGCTGGCCGCTAGCCAAAGCCACGATTAGTGCTGGTAAGGCAGTAATCGCCCGAAAAGTCGGGGAAATCTGACTTTCATTTCAATGCCTGTTCTACATTATCATTGTTATGTGCGACACGAGCGTCTATCAGGGTACAAATTAAATTTGTACGAAAAAGGTGTACCGCACATTTTCGCCATGTTGGCCTCCGATGGAGGTAACACTCTCTGTTACCCCCAACCCATTTCCCTATCTACTAGGGCACAGGCCACACTAGCAATAGCACCTTACTAACTAAATAATTAAATTAAATATCCAACATTATAATATGAAACCTTCCTCCATCATTAATCATTTAACTCATTCATGACTTTCTACACTTAGGTCACTTAAAATTTTCAAATTCATTATTAATAATTATTATATATCATCTTTCAGTTATTATTAAAACTTTTTAATTATTTTTTAATTTTTAATTATCATTTTTCTTTCACACAATTATTTCAAATCATCTCATTATTGAATTAAAATCCTTTCATTTGCGTTACACCTGTAAACATTTTTATTATACTTGATTCGTACTATAAAATTTCTATACTTACAGTCCATTTAAACTGACATACACAAAATATATACCATACACCAATACTTTCACCTCACCTCTGAAACATTTAACACAAATGTTAGTTTAAATCAAACAATTTATCCTTTAATTACCAAATTCACAAATCTCTTAAAAATAATTTAAATTCCTTAGAAAAGTTAATTATGCAACATTTAAATCAATCAAAATATTTAACACATCTCAAATTATTTTAATTAAATTAATTATTGGTAATACAAATTTATTGCTACCAGAACAGTTGCAATTTGTTAATTACTGTCTTCAAAATTAATTCGGTTATTTATTTAAATTGCAAACATTAATATTATTATTACAACAATCATCTACACACTTGTTTACTTGACATTCTACAATACACACAAATAAATTTACTACATTTTTATTTACAAACTTTTGTTATTAACTGTTCCATTTTTTCACACTTCATTGTCCAAATCTGCGAGGTCAAAAACCATAAAACAAAATATTTATAACTGTCCATTCATTGTTTATAGTTTAGCCTCCATCGTCAAAGATTAGTCTTTGTTTTATATAGCATTTTTCAATTTTATATTATTGTCTTGTGTGTCATAACCAAACAATTTCAATTTATCCGTTATACCATAATAATCATTCACCAAGTCTACGTTGAGTATTTTTGTTAAGTCTCCATCAGTAAATATATTCATTATCGGGTTAGTTACTTTTTTTTTATCAATTAAATCATTCTTATTTAAATATACTTCTAACCTTACTTTCCATTTATCATAATCTCCATTTAAATTATACAATTCTGTTTCTCTCTCAACATACAATTCTCTACTTAAATCTCTCTCGTCATAATACCATATCACACTCTCAAAATTACTCCAGACAGAGGGTACAAAATTATACAACAAATATAAACAACTCCAATCTTCTACTAACACGGGACTCTTGCCCTTCTTAAACAATACTTGTGAACACTCTGGTTCAGAAAAAATAAAGGAAAAATTTACCCTCTGCCCACTATACTATTTTTCCGCTCTCTCTGTAACTCATAAGCATACATTAACATTTCATAATCACATTCTACAAACTCATCAGTACTCTCAGATACTACATTTTCAATTACATCACTATTCTCAATCCTATTTTCATTATTTTCAACATCATCGTCATCATTTGTTAACTCTTTATCTAATACAACATTGCCATTACAACTTTCATTTGTATTACTCTTACTCTGTTCTACTTTATTCAAACTATTTTTTATTTCATTGGTATTTTCTAAACATTTATTCTTGTCTTGTATATCATTTATTAACTCATCAAATTTTACACTAATACTCTGCTGCAACTGAATATTCTGGTCTTTAATTTCTTTAAAATTAATCTCGTTTTGAATATTCTGCTGTTCGCATTTTATTTTCTGTTCATCTAATTTATTGTTAAAATCACTTTTCATCTCATTTAAAATTATTTCGTTACTATCAAAGCGTTTATTTAATTCTTTAAATTGGTTATTCTGCATGTCAAATTTGTTGTCCATTTTTCGTAAAAAACTCATTATATCTATTTCATCGGATTGTTTATTTTTATTGGTTGAAACTGGGGTCAACTGAATCCCAGAATCAACATTTGTTTCGCTTAATTGCGTTTGAGCAATAATTGGGGTAGAATGAATGATGACATTGCCGCCAACAGCTGTTTCTGTAACAGCGCTCGGCTCAACTGTCAGCATACCACTTTCATTCAGCGACTGCGACTCAAGGTCACTTTCACTCATTTCTATGTTAGTTATATTACTTTTAGTATTCTCAGACATTTTTACTTGATTTATTTTTACTTACGTAATAACCACCAATGATTAATCTCTTTTCAAAACTTATATTACAACATACATAAAATCAACCTTATACCATAATTACGCAAGTTCACATCAATACAATTTTACTTTCGCAACCGTACTTCATTCAATGTACTGTCAAAATGTAGGCTGGCGTAATACAACTTTTTTGTTATATTACATCCCGCTGTCACGGCACCAAATGTAACCCTCGGTTACTTTTTTATTTATTAATGAAACTGTAAACTCCCACTTACCTTTAACTTTAGATCTGGCCGGATCTCCAAGTGGGGACGAACCCCGTTCGTACGGCGATCTTGACAGCACATCAAATGAAATAAGGTTTTTGAATGAATTTAATTAACAAAATTTATCATTTGAAAGATACTGGTTTTTATTTTTTAAACATCTTAGACATGTATAAAATCAGAAAAAAAATTGTTACTCTCTCCACTGGTTTTTTAAATTTTGAATTACAGTCTTAGAAATATAATAATGAATACAAAAACATAATAATTACCTTACCTTCTATATAGCACACACAAACATAAACAGCCCAGCTTTGCTCACACACGCATTCACGCCATTAAAAACCCATTTTATTTTTATTACCCCACAGCCCTTAAACCTTTGTTGGAATACTACCCACCGGCAACGTGGTTTTCGTGCGCACTCATTATTACTCTTTTAAATTTATTTTTTGTGTCCGAAAATTAGATAGATATGTTCCCCACTGTTTGATCGACCGCGGTCACATAGTTTTAACTGTTATTTCACTTTTTTCTGGCACAATATAAAATTTTGTAAAGAGCCTACTTGGCTCGGTACCTGCAGGTACGATAGCTAGGCCAAACTGGGCCGAACAGCAAGGCGTTCGCCGCTAACTCGATTTCGCCGTTGTTCTGGAAGTCAAAGCCTCATGGTTGTTCGTCGTCCCTTCTTCCTATTTAATCCATGTAAAAGTTTGCCAGTGTATGATAGCATATATTTGTGTGGCACTGGCTGACGACACGAAATGGGCGTGACTTAATTTGCATATCCGTCGCCTCAGTCGATGAAAGTGGATTAAAATCGTTTCTGGGCCATCTTAGTTTTGGACGGTAGCGTCACCTCGCGCGCCTGGATGTATAATGCGTATGGGCGCGCTGTCACACTCAAACAAAGTTCTTGGAAATGAGGCTTGGTAAATTCTACCGATTGCACAACGTGATACTACTGCGTTGCCTTTGTTACAAACTGCTCTTACAACACGTGGTCTGTCTTTGTTGGAATAAAATTTACACAATACATTTATAAAACCCAAAAAATGCAATAAATAAAAATACCCATAAATTTGGCACGTTACAATACCCCCTCAATGAGAGATCTTCTGTAAAAACAGAAGAAATCTCATTGATAAAACCCCTAAGAGGACCGGTGAGGAACTGGTGCCAACAACCCCCTTTTGTTCTTACACTGCATGGGTACACGACCCCCCTGGCTCGGCGACTATGGACGCATCTGAACGAGATCACTGGACTTCTCTGTGCGAGATCCCAACACCGAAAAATCGAACAGACACGCAACACAGCGCACCTCACCTTCTATCATGCTACCCCAAAAATCCTCAATCCCTAGCTTGGACCATGCCAGATCCTCAACCGATATGTTTCCCCTTATATGCAAGCTGGGCTGCCTTTAGCAGATACTGGGCTCACACACACACACCCATTCTACATATTGTAAGGTTAACATATTCTTCAAAAATTTATTATCTCATTTAAGTGAAAAATCCAAAATTCAAACTAAAATATTTTATCAAAAAATTCTCTTCCTTAGTTTTTTGTTATAAAAAAAAATTAAATCAATTGAACATTTCTTAAAATAAGTAACATCCTTAAACTAACATGTGATTACACCTAGAGTCTAACAATACAATTCAATAATAATAAACACGGTTAGTACACAAACAATACAATAATCAAAGTTTAAGAATATCAATTACATGGCAGGCGCAAAATCAAGAAATTCTTTTTTTTTTCAAAAAAAATTTCCAAAGAAAAATTTTAAATTCAAAACATTTAAATTTATTAAAATATTTTCTTTTCATATTGAAATCATTTAAAGTTTGTTCAAATCGATTGAAAACAAAAATTGAATTAACTTCCATACTAAACATGCCTAGTATATGACCTCACCCATCAGCTGACCAAAACTGGGTCAAGTCAAGAACCTTGACCTACATACGTTATGTACAAGTTACATCTGCGAATACATTAAACTTCTGTAAAATTCTGTCTTGAAACACCAAAAACATAATAAAATAAAATATTTAAAATTAACAAAATATTATTATAAATAACAATTAAATTGACATTTAAATTATTCAAATAAACACTTTCTAACTTTACCTTATTTTCAAATTCTATCAAAATTCTGTCACTGGTTTAAATTAAAATTTTATTATTCTTATTATAAATCTCTTTCTTTATTATTCTCACTTTATCAAATTACTTTGGGTGACTTAATTATTGTAATAACTCGATTTGCCACTTGGCATGTATTCATATATAATATCTTTCTCACTCTGACTCTAATACCACTAACAACTATAACTCATATGACACCAATCTCTATCACAACATCTATCAAACAGTCTCTAAACCCAACTTATCATTAAACTCAAATCGCCACATTCTCTCAATATATAAAAAAATACTCTCTAACCCTTTGTACCTAGGATAAGTGTTCCCCCCCCCCAAAAGCTCATCCCATTATGTTGGTTCCTGGATTCTACCTAAGGTAACCCTTTCCGGCGCCAAACGGTCCCATCCCGTCCCAACCCTTTTGTTGCGGACTCCCACATTACACTACCCCCTTTTACAAAATTGCCATCCCCAAATCTCAATCTTATTACCTCACTTCAACTACAACAAAATAACATCATCAATTATAAACATCAATATATCACTCAATACTCTCCATATTTCCCCATAACTACTGTGTCAACATCAATATTTCTCAAATTCTATAACATACATTAACTCACACCAATATTACATTAACTCAAAACAATATTTTTCTCTCTACTACCATTTTAACTTTGACTTGGACTGATCTATAGGTCCCACAAAATATTTATCACCCAACATCTTTTATTATTTCTCACAAATCATTTAAACATCGCAACTTTATTAACTTACTTTTCTCATGATTTAAAACAACTAACAAAGTGAAAGCACATTTCAAAAATTGTGCAGATTACATTAAATACATATGATTATCAATTCTTACTTCTAACATCCTTGTTTCCCCTTTTTCTGACTCTAGTAATTTATGTTAACCGCCTGCCAGTCGGTTTAGTTATTTGCTTAGTTTCAAAAATACACACATTATATAAAACACATATTTCAATTCTTACTTCTAACACAAGAAAATAATACATTGAACACAATAAAATACAGAATGAACACAGTATACTGAATGTATGAAACCCTATTTATCAAAACAGAATACAAGCGTTTTTATTAGAGCAACATTGATTTAGCATTTTTAATTTACAAATTTTAAGCACGTTGCTCATCTGAGCAACCCCCTGGTCCACACACACTATTGTAATTTATGTAAGACTGTAGCGCCTTTTTGCTTCCACAAAGACTGCATATTTGGAGGAATTAGACATCTCCGTGTCTTTGCTTCGGCATTTACATTTTAACGTTTGTGGATATCAACATATCCTTGGTATATATTGAAACGCCCTTAAAACGGGTCTACCACCTGGCTATGCTGTCCCCACGCGGACAGAGTGGCAGCCGCTGTTCCATAGTTCCTGGATTTCCCCTAGTGTCACCCCCCATTTAATTTCTATTATAAACCAATTTCAAGTCAGCTATGGTCAAGGGACTTGATATGGCCATAGCTGGCCGCTAGCCAAAGCCACGATTAGTGCTGGTAAGGCAGTAATCGCCCGAAAAGTCGGGGAAATCTGACTTTCATTTCAATGCCTGTTCTACATTATCATTGTTATGTGCGACACGAGCGTCTATCAGGGTACAAATTAAATTTGTACGAAAAAGGTGTACCGCACATTTTCGCCATGTTGGCCTCCGATGGAGGTAACACTCTCTGTTACCCCCAACCCATTTCCCTATCTACTAGGGCACAGGCCACACTAGCAATAGCACCTTACTAACTAAATAATTAAATTAAATATCCAACATTATAATATGAAACCTTCCTCCATCATTAATCATTTAACTCATTCATGACTTTCTACACTTAGGTCACTTAAAATTTTCAAATTCATTATTAATAATTATTATATATCATCTTTCAGTTATTATTAAAACTTTTTAATTATTTTTTAATTTTTAATTATCATTTTTCTTTCACACAATTATTTCAAATCATCTCATTATTGAATTAAAATCCTTTCATTTGCGTTACACCTGTAAACATTTTTATTATACTTGATTCGTACTATAAAATTTCTATACTTACAGTCCATTTAAACTGACATACACAAAATATATACCATACACCAATACTTTCACCTCACCTCTGAAACATTTAACACAAATGTTAGTTTAAATCAAACAATTTATCCTTTAATTACCAAATTCACAAATCTCTTAAAAATAATTTAAATTCCTTAGAAAAGTTAATTATGCAACATTTAAATCAATCAAAATATTTAACACATCTCAAATTATTTTAATTAAATTAATTATTGGTAATACAAATTTATTGCTACCAGAACAGTTGCAATTTGTTAATTACTGTCTTCAAAATTAATTCGGTTATTTATTTAAATTGCAAACATTAATATTATTATTACAACAATCATCTACACACTTGTTTACTTGACATTCTACAATACACACAAATAAATTTACTACATTTTTATTTACAAACTTTTGTTATTAACTGTTCCATTTTTTCACACTTCATTGTCCAAATCTGCGAGGTCAAAAACCATAAAACAAAATATTTATAACTGTCCATTCATTGTTTATAGTTTAGCCTCCATCGTCAAAGATTAGTCTTTGTTTTATATAGCATTTTTCAATTTTATATTATTGTCTTGTGTGTCATAACCAAACAATTTCAATTCATCCGTTATACCATAATAATCATTCACCAAGTCTACGTTGAGTATTTTTGTTAAGTCTCCATCAGTAAATATATTCATTATCGGGTTAGTTACTTTTTTTTTATCAATTAAATCATTCTTATTTAAATATACTTCTAACCTTACTTTCCATTTATCATAATCTCCATTTAAATTATACAATTCTGTTTCTCTCTCAACATACAATTCTCTACTTAAATCTCTCTCGTCATAATACCATATCACACTCTCAAAATTACTCCAGACAGAGGGTACAAAATTATACAACAAATATAAACAACTCCAATCTTCTACTAACACGGGACTCTTGCCCTTCTTAAACAATACTTGTGAACACTCTGGTTCAGAAAAAATAAAGGAAAAATTTACCCTCTGCCCACTATACTATTTTTCCGCTCTCTCTGTAACTCATAAGCATACATTAACATTTCATAATCACATTCTACAAACTCATCAGTACTCTCAGATACTACATTTTCAATTACATCACTATTCTCAATCCTATTTTCATTATTTTCAACATCATCGTCATCATTTGTTAACTCTTTATCTAATACAACATTGCCATTACAACTTTCATTTGTATTACTCTTACTCTGTTCTACTTTATTCAAACTATTTTTTATTTCATTGGTATTTTCTAAACATTTATTCTTGTCTTGTATATCATTTATTAACTCATCAAATTTTACACTAATACTCTGCTGCAACTGAATATTCTGGTCTTTAATTTCTTTAAAATTAATCTCGTTTTGAATATTCTGCTGTTCGCATTTTATTTTCTGTTCATCTAATTTATTGTTAAAATCACTTTTCATCTCATTTAAAATTATTTCGTTACTATCAAAGCGTTTATTTAATTCTTTAAATTGGTTATTCTGCATGTCAAATTTGTTGTCCATTTTTCGTAAAAAACTCATTATATCTATTTCATCGGATTGTTTATTTTTATTGGTTGAAACTGGGGTCAACTGAATCCCAGAATCAACATTTGTTTCGCTTAATTGCGTTTGAGCAATAATTGGGGTAGAATGAATGATGACATTGCCGCCAACAGCTGTTTCTGTAACAGCGCTCGGCTCAACTGTCAGCATACCACTTTCATTCAGCGACTGCGACTCAAGGTCACTTTCACTCATTTCTATGTTAGTTATATTACTTTTAGTATTCTCAGACATTTTTACTTGATTTATTTTTACTTACGTAATAACCACCAATGATTAATCTCTTTTCAAAACTTATATTACAACATACATAAAATCAACCTTATACCATAATTACGCAAGTTCACATCAATACAATTTTACTTTCGCAACCGTACTTCATTCAATGTACTGTCAAAATGTAGGCTGGCGTAATACAACTTTTTTGTTATATTACATCCCGCTGTCACGGCACCAAATGTAACCCTCGGTTACTTTTTTATTTATTAATGAAACTGTAAACTCCCACTTACCTTTAACTTTAGATCTGGCCGGATCTCCAAGTGGGGACGAACCCCGTTCGTACGGCGATCTTGACAGCACATCAAATGAAATAAGGTTTTTGAATGAATTTAATTAACAAAATTTATCATTTGAAAGATACTGGTTTTTATTTTTTAAACATCTTAGACATGTATAAAATCAGAAAAAAAATTGTTACTCTCTCCACTGGTTTTTTAAATTTTGAATTACAGTCTTAGAAATATAATAATGAATACAAAAACATAATAATTACCTTACCTTCTATATAGCACACACAAACATAAACAGCCCAGCTTTGCTCACACACGCATTCACGCCATTAAAAACCCATTTTATTTTTATTACCCCACAGCCCTTAAACCTTTGTTGGAATACTACCCACCGGCAACGTGGTTTTCGTGCGCACTCATTATTACTCTTTTAAATTTATTTTTTGTGTCCGAAAATTAGATAGATATGTTCCCCACTGTTTGATCGACCGCGGTCACATAGTTTTAACTGTTATTTCACTTTTTTCTGGCACAATATAAAATTTTGTAAAGAGCCTACTTGGCTCGGTACCTGCAGGTACGATAGCTAGGCCAAACTGGGCCGAACAGCAAGGCGTTCGCCGCTAACTCGATTTCGCCGTTGTTCTGGAAGTCAAAGCCTCATGGTTGTTCGTCGTCCCTTCTTCCTATTTAATCCATGTAAAAGTTTGCCAGTGTATGATAGCATATATTTGTGTGGCACTGGCTGACGACACGAAATGGGCGTGACTTAATTTGCATATCCGTCGCCTCAGTCGATGAAAGTGGATTAAAATCGTTTCTGGGCCATCTTAGTTTTGGACGGTAGCGTCACCTCGCGCGCCTGGATGTATAATGCGTATGGGCGCGCTGTCACACTCAAACAAAGTTCTTGGAAATGAGGCTTGGTAAATTCTACCGATTGCACAACGTGATACTACTGCGTTGCCTTTGTTACAAACTGCTCTTACAACACGTGGTCTGTCTTTGTTGGAATAAAATTTACACAATACATTTATAAAACCCAAAAAATGCAATAAATAAAAATACCCATAAATTTGGCACGTTACAATACCCCCTCAATGAGAGATCTTCTGTAAAAACAGAAGAAATCTCATTGATAAAACCCCTAAGAGGACCGGTGAGGAACTGGTGCCAACAACCCCCTTTTGTTCTTACACTGCATGGGTACACGACCCCCCTGGCTCGGCGACTATGGACGCATCTGAACGAGATCACTGGACTTCTCTGTGCGAGATCCCAACACCGAAAAATCGAACAGACACGCAACACAGCGCACCTCACCTTCTATCATGCTACCCCAAAAATCCTCAATCCCTAGCTTGGACCATGCCAGATCCTCAACCGATATGTTTCCCCTTATATGCAAGCTGGGCTGCCTTTAGCAGATACTGGGCTCACACACACACACCCATTCTACATATTGTAAGGTTAACATATTCTTCAAAAATTTATTATCTCATTTAAGTGAAAAATCCAAAATTCAAACTAAAATATTTTATCAAAAAATTCTCTTCCTTAGTTTTTTGTTATAAAAAAAAATTAAATCAATTGAACATTTCTTAAAATAAGTAACATCCTTAAACTAACATGTGATTACACCTAGAGTCTAACAATACAATTCAATAATAATAAACACGGTTAGTACACAAACAATACAATAATCAAAGTTTAAGAATATCAATTACATGGCAGGCGCAAAATCAAGAAATTCTTTTTTTTTTCAAAAAAAATTTCCAAAGAAAAATTTTAAATTCAAAACATTTAAATTTATTAAAATATTTTCTTTTCATATTGAAATCATTTAAAGTTTGTTCAAATCGATTGAAAACAAAAGTTGAATTAACTTCCATACTAAACATGCCTAGTATATGACCTCACCCATCAGCTGACCAAAACTGGGTCAAGTCAAGAACCTTGACCTACATACGTTATGTACAAGTTACATCTGTGAATACATTAAACTTCTGTAAAATTCTGTCTTGAAACACCAAAAACATAATAAAATAAAATATTTAAAATTAACAAAATATTATTATAAATAACAATTAAATTGACATTTAAATTATTCAAATAAACACTTTCTAACTTTACCTTATTTTCAAATTCTATCAAAATTCTGTCACTGGTTTAAATTAAAATTTTATTATTCTTATTATAAATCTCTTTCTTTATTATTCTCACTTTATCAAATTACTTTGGGTGACTTAATTATTGTAATAACTCGATTTGCCACTTGGCATGTATTCATATATAATATCTTTCTCACTCTGACTCTAATACCACTAACAACTATAACTCATATGACACCAATCTCTATCACAACATCTATCAAACAGTCTCTAAACCCAACTTATCATTAAACTCAAATCGCCACATTCTCTCAATATATAAAAAAATACTCTCTAACCCTTTGTACCTAGGATAAGTGTTCCCCCCCCCCCAAAAGCTCATCCCATTATGTTGGTTCCTGGATTCTACCTAAGGTAACCCTTTCCGGCGCCAAACGGTCCCCCGTCCCAACCCTTTTGTTGCGGACTCCCACATTACACTACCCCCTTTTACAAAATTGCCATCCCCAAATCTCAATCTTATTACCTCACTTCAACTACAACAAAATAACATCATCAATTATAAACATCAATATATCACTCAATACTCTCCATATTTCCCCATAACTACTGTGTCAACATCAATATTTCTCAAATTCTATAACATACATTAACTCACACCAATATTACATTAACTCAAAACAATATTTTTCTCTCTACTACCATTTTAACTTTGACTTGGACTGATCTATAGGTCCCACAAAATATTTATCACCCAACATCTTTTATTATTTCTCACAAATCATTTAAACATCGCAACTTTATTAACTTACTTTTCTCATGATTTAAAACAACTAACAAAGTGAAAGCACATTTCAAAAATTGTGCAGATTACATTAAATACATATGATTATCAATTCTTACTTCTAACATCCTTGTTTCCCCTTTTTCTGACTCTAGTAATTTATGTTAACCGCCTGCCAGTCGGTTTAGTTATTTGCTTAGTTTCAAAAATACACACATTATATAAAACACATATTTCAATTCTTACTTCTAACACAAGAAAATAATACATTGAACACAATAAAATACAGAATGAACACAGTATACTGAATGTATGAAACCCTATTTATCAAAACAGAATACAAGCGTTTTTATTAGAGCAACATTGATTTAGCATTTTTAATTTACAAATTTTAAGCACGTTGCTCATCTGAGCAACCCCCTGGTCCACACACACTATTGTAATTTATGTAAGACTGTAGCGCCTTTTTGCTTCCACAAAGACTGCATATTTGGAGGAATTAGTCATCTCCGTGTCTTTGCTTCGGCATTTACATTTTAACGTTTGTGGATATCAACATATCCTTGGTATATATTGAAACGCCCTTAAAACGGGTCTACCACCTGGCTATGCTGTCCCCACGCGGACAGAGTGGCAGCCGCTGTTCCATAGTTCCTGGATTTCCCCTAGTGTCACCCCCCATTTAATTTCTATTATAAACCAATTTCAAGTCAGCTATGGTCAAGGGACTTGATATGGCCATAGCTGGCCGCTAGCCAAAGCCACGATTAGTGCTGGTAAGGCAGTAATCGCCCGAAAAGTCGGGGAAATCTGACTTTCATTTCAATGCCTGTTCTACATTATCATTGTTATGTGCGACACGAGCGTCTATCAGGGTACAAATTAAATTTGTACGAAAAAGGTGTACCGCACATTTTCGCCATGTTGGCCTCCGATGGAGGTAACACTCTCTGTTACCCCCAACCCATTTCCCTATCTACTAGGGCACAGGCCACACTAGCAATAGCACCTTACTAACTAAATAATTAAATTAAATATCCAACATTATAATATGAAACCTTCCTCCATCATTAATCATTTAACTCATTCATGACTTTCTACACTTAGGTCACTTAAAATTTTCAAATTCATTATTAATAATTATTATATATCATCTTTCAGTTATTATTAAAACTTTTTAATTATTTTTTAATTTTTAATTATCATTTTTCTTTCACACAATTATTTCAAATCATCTCATTATTGAATTAAAATCCTTTCATTTGCGTTACACCTGTAAACATTTTTATTATACTTGATTCGTACTATAAAATTTCTATACTTACAGTCCATTTAAACTGACATACACAAAATATATACCATACACCAATACTTTCACCTCACCTCTGAAACATTTAACACAAATGTTAGTTTAAATCAAACAATTTATCCTTTAATTACCAAATTTACAAATCTCTTAAAAATAATTTAAATTCCTTAGAAAAGTTAATTATGCAACATTTAAATCAATCAAAATATTTAACACATCTCAAATTATTTTAATTAAATTAATTATTGGTAATACAAATTTATTGCTACCAGAACAGTTGCAATTTGTTAATTACTGTCTTCAAAATTAATTCGGTTATTTATTTAAATTGCAAACATTAATATTATTATTACAACAATCATCTACACACTTGTTTACTTGACATTCTACAATACACACAAATAAATTTACTACATTTTTATTTACAAACTTTTGTTATTAACTGTTCCATTTTTTCACACTTCATTGTCCAAATCTGCGAGGTCAAAAACCATAAAACAAAATATTTACAACTGTCCATTCATTGTTTATAGTTTAGCCTCCATCGTCAAAGATTAGTCTTTGTTTTATATAGCACTTTTCAATTTTATTAACCCACATATTATTGTCTTGTGTGTCATAACCAAACAATTTCAATTTATCCGTTATACCATAATAATCATTCACCAAGTCTACGTTAAGTATTTTTGTTAAGTCTCCATCAGTAAATATATTCATTATCGGGTTAGTTACTTTTTTCTTATCAATTAAATCATTATTATTTAAATATACTTCTAACCTTACTTTCCATTTATCATAATCTCCATTTAAATTATACAATTCTGTTTCTCTCTCAACATACAATTCTCTACTTAAATCTCTCTCGTCATAATACCATATCACACTCTCAAAATTACTCCAGACAGAGGGTACAAAATTATACAACAAATATAAACAACTCCAATCTTCTACTAACACGGGACTCTTGCCCTTCTTAAACAATACTTGTGAACACTCTGGTTCAGAAAAAATAAAGGAAAAATTTACCCTCTGCCCACTATACTATTTTTCCGCTCTCTCTGTAACTCATAAGCATACATTAACATTTCATAATCACATTCTACAAACTCATCAGTACTCTCAGATACTACATTTTCAATTACATCACTATTCTCAATCCTATTTTCATTATTTTCAACATCATCGTCATCATTTGTTAACTCTTTATCTAATACAACATTGCCATTACAACTTTCATTTGTATTACTCTTACTCTGTTCTACTTTATTCAAACTATTTTTTATTTCATTGGTATTTTCTAAACATTTATTCTTGTCTTGTATATCATTTATTAACTCATCAAATTTTACACTAATACTCTGCTGCAACTGAATATTCTCCTGTTCGCATTTTATTTTCTGTTCATCTAATTTATTGTTAAAATCACTTTTCATCTCATTTAAAATTACTTCGTTACTATCAAAGCGTTTAGTTAATTCTTTAAATTGGTTATTCTGCATGTCAAATTTGTTGTCCATTTTTCGTAAAAAACTCATTATATCTATTTCATCGGATTGTTTATTTTTATTGGTTGAAACGGGGGTCAACTGAATCCCAGAATCAACATTTGTTTCGCTTAATTGCGTTTGAGCAATAATTGGGGTAGAATGAATGATGACATTGCCGCCAACAGCTGTTTCTGTAACAGCGCTCGGCTCAACTGTCAGCATACCACTTTCATTCAGCGACTGTGACTCAAGGTCACTTTCACTCATTTCTATGTTAGTTATATTACTTTTAGTATTCTCAGACATTTTTACTTGATTTATTTTTACTTACGTAATAACCACCAATGATTAATCTCTTTTCAAAACTTATATTACAACATACATAAAATCAACCTTATACCATAATTACGCAAGTTCACATCAATACAATTTTACTTTCGCAACCGTACTTCATTCAATGTACTGTCAAAATGTAGGCTGGCGTAATACAACTTTGTTGTTATATTACATCCCGCTGTCACGGCACCAAATGTAACCCTCGGTTACTTTTTTATTTATTAATGAAACTGTAAACTCCCACTTACCTTTAACTTTAGATCTGGCCGGATCTCCAAGTGGGGACGAACCCCGTTCGTACGGCGAACTTGACAGCACATCAAATGAAATAAGGTTTTTGAATGAATATAATTAACAAAATTTATCATTTGAAAGATACTGGTTTTTATTTTTTAAACATCTTAGACATGTATAAAATCAGAAAAAAAATTGCTACTCTCTCCACTGGTTTTTTAAATTTTGAATTACAGTCTTAGAAATATAATAATGAATACAAAAACATAATAATTACCTTACCTTCTATATAGCACACACAAACATAAACAGCCCAGCTTTGCTCACACACGCATTCACGCCATTAAAAACCCATTTTATTTTTATTACCCCACAGCCCTTAAACCTTTGTTGGAATACTACCCACCGGCAACGTGGTTTTCGTGCGCACTCATTATTACTCTTTTAAATTTATTTTTTGTGTCCAAAAATTAGATAGATATGTTCCCCACTGTTTGATCGACCGCGGTCACATAGTTTTAACTGTTATTTCACTTTTTTCTGGCACAATATGAAATTTTGTAAAGAGCCTACTTGGCTCGGTACCTGCAGGTACGATAGCTAGGCCAAACTGGGCCGAACAGCAAGGCGTTCGCCGCTAACTCGATTTCGTCGTTGTTCTGGAAGTCAAAGCCTCATGGTTGTTCGTCGTCCCTTCTTCCTATTTAATCCATGTAAAAGTTTGCCAGTGTATGATAGCATATATTTGTGTGGCACTGGCTGACGACACGAAATGGGCGTGACTTAATTTGCATATCCGTCGCCTCAGTCGATGAAAGTGGATTAAAATCGTTTCTGGGCCATCTTAGTTTTGGACGGTAGCGTCACCTCGCGCGCCTGGATGTATAATGCGTATGGGCGCGCTGTCACACTCAAACAAAGTTCTTGGAAATGAGGCTTGGTAAATTCTACCGATTGCACAACGTGATACTACTGCGTTGCCTTTGTTACAAACTGCTCTTACAACACGTGGTCTGTCTTTGTTGGAATAAAATTTACACAATACATTTATAAAACCCAAAAAATGCAATAAATAAAAATACCCATAAATTTGGCACGTTACAATACCCCCTCAATGAGAGATCTTCTGTAAAAACAGAAGAAATCTCATTGATAAAACCCCTAAGAGGACCGGTGAGGAACTGGTGCCAACAACCCCCTTTTGTTCTTACACTGCATGGGTACACGACCCCCCTGGCTCGGCGACTATGGACGCATCTGAACGAGATCACTGGACTTCTCTGTGCGAGATCCCAACACCGAAAAATCGAACAGACACGCAACACAGCGCACCTCACCTTCTATCATGCTACCCCAAAAATCCTCAATCCCTAGCTTGGACCATGCCAGATCCTCAACCGATATGTTTCCCCTTATATGCAAGCTGGGCTGCCTTTAGCAGATACTGGGCTCACACACACACACCCATTCTACATATTGTAAGGTTAACATATTCTTCAAAAATTTATTATCTCATTTAAGTGAAAAATCCAAAATTCAAACTAAAATATTTTATCAAAAAATTCTCTTCCTTAGTTTTTTGTTATAAAAAAAAATTAAATCAATTGAACATTTCTTAAAATAAGTAACATCCTTAAACTAACATGTGATTACACCTAGAGTCTAACAATACAATTCAATAATAATAAACACGGTTAGTACACAAACAATACAATAATCAAAGTTTAAGAATATCAATTACATGGCAGGCGCAAAATCAAGAAATTCTTTTTTTTTTTCAAAAAAAATTTCCAAAGAAAAATTTTAAATTCAAAACATTTAAATTTATTAAAATATTTTCTTTTCATATTGAAATCATTTAAAGTTTGTTCAAATCGATTGAAAACAAAAGTTGAATTAACTTCCATACTAAACATGCCTAGTATATGACCTCACCCATCAGCTGACCAAAACTGGGTCAAGTCAAGAACCTTGACCTACATACGTTATGTACAAGTTACATCTGTGAATACATTAAACTTCTGTAAAATTATGTCTTGAAACACCAAAAACATAATAAAATAAAATATTTAAAATTAACAAAACATTATTATAAATAACAATTAAATTGACATTTAAATTATTCAAATAAACACTTTCTAACTTTACCTTATTTTCAAATTCTATCAAAATTCTGTCACTGGTTTTAATTAAAATTTTATTATTCTTATTATAAATCTCTTTCTTTATTATTCTCACTATATCAAATTACTTTGGGTGACTTAATTATTGTAATAACTCGATTTGCCACTTGGCATGTATTCATATATAATATCTTTCTCACTCTGACTCTAATACCACTAACAACTATAACTCATATGACACCCATCTCTATCACAACATCTATCAAACAGTCTCTAAACCCAACTTATCATTAAACTCAAATCGCCACATTCTCTCAATATATAAAAAAATACTCTCTAACCCTTTGTACCTAGGATAAGTGTTCCCCCCCCCCCCCGAAAAGCTCATCCCATTATGTTGGTTCCTGGATTCTACCTAAGGTAACCCTTTCCGGCGCCAAACGGTCCCATCCCGTCCCAACCCTTTTGTTGCGGACTCCCACATTACACTACCCCCTTTTACAAAATTGCCATCCCCAAATCTCAATCTTATTACCTCACTTCAACTACAACAAAATAACATCATCAATTATAAACATCAATATATCACTCAATACTCTCCATATTTCCCCATAACTACTGTGTCAACATCAATATTTCTCAAATTCTATAACATACATTAACTCACACCAACATTATATTAACTCAAAACAATATTTTTCTCTCTACTACCATTTTAACTTTGACTTGGACTGATCTATAGGTCCCACAAAATATTTATCACCCAACATCTTTTATTATTTCTCACAAATCATTTAAACATCGCAACTTTATTAACTTACTTTTCTCATGATTTAAAACAATGTTTTTAACACATTACAACCTTATATTTAACGTTAATTACCTGGAATATTAATAAACAATTTAACAGTGACATTTTATTACTGATCAGCTGACATTCCTAACAAAGTGAAAGCACATTTCAAAAATTGTGCAGATTACATTAAATACATATGATTATCAATTCTTACTTCTAACATCCTTGTTTCCCCTTTTTCTGACTCTAGTAATTTATGTTAACCGCCTGCCAGTCGGTTTAGTTATTTGCTTAGTTTCAAAAATACACACATTATATAAAACACATATTTCAATTCTTACTTCTAACACAAGAAAATAATACTTTGAACACAATAAAATACAGAATGAACACAGTATACTGAATGTATGAAACCCTATTTATCAAAACAGAATACAAGCGTTTTTATTAGAGCAACATTGATTTAGCATTTTTAATTTACAAATTTTAAGCACGTTGCTCATCTGAGCAACCCCCTGGTCCACACACATTATTGTAATTTATGTAAGACTGTAGCGCCTTTTTGCTTCCACAAAGACTGCATATTTTGAGGAATTAGACATCTCCGTGTCTTTGCTTCGGCATTTACATTTTAACGTTTGTGGATATCAACATATCCTTGGTATATATTGAAACGCCCTTAAAACGGGTCTACCACCTGGCTATGCTGTCCCCACGCGGACAGAGTGGCAGCCGCTGTTCCATAGTTCCTGGATTTCCCCTAGTGTCACCCCCCATTTAATTTCTATTATAAACCAATTTCAAGTCAGCTATGGTCAAGGGACTTGATATGGCCATAGCTGGCCGCTAGACAAAGCCACGATTAGTGCTGGTAAGGCAGTAATCGCCCGAAAAGTCGGGGAAATCTGACTCTCATTTCAATGCCTGTTCTACATTATCATTGTTATGTGCGACGCGAGCGTCTATCAGGGTACAAATTAAATTTGTACGAAAAAGGTGTACCGCACATTTTCGCCATGTTGGCCTCCGATGGAGGTAACACTCTCTGTTACCCCCAACCCATTTCCCTATCTACTAGGGCACAGGCCACACTAGCAATAGCACCTTACTAACTAAATAATTAAATTAAATATCCAACATTATAATATGAAACCTTCCTCCATCATTAATCATTTAACTCATTCATGACTTTCTACACTTAGGTCACTTAAAATTTTCAAATTCATTATTAGTAATTATTATATATCATCTTTCAGTTATTATTAAAACTTTTTAATTATTTTTTAATTTTTAATTATCATTTTTCTTTCACACAATTATTTCAAATCATCTCATTATTGAATTAAAATCCTTTCATTTGCGTTACACCTGTAAACATTTTTATTATACTTGATTCGTACTATAAAATTTCTATACTTACAGTCCATTTAAACTGACATACACAAAATATATACCATACACCAATACTTTCACCTCACCTCTGAAACATTTAACACAAATGTTAGTTTAAATCAAACAATTTATCCTTTAATTACCAAATTCACAAATCTCTTAAAAATAATTTAAATTCCTTAGAAAAGTTAATTATGCAACATTTAAATCAATCAAAATATTTAACACATCTCAAATTATTTTAATTAAATTAATTATTGGTAATACAAATTTATTGCTACCAGAACAGTTGCAATTTGTTAATTACTGTCTTCAAAATTAATTCGGTTATTTATTTAAATTGCAAACATTAATATTATTATTACAACAATCATCTACACACTTGTTTACTTGACATTCTACAATACACACAAATAAATTTACTACATTTTTATTTACAAACTTTTGTTATTAACTGTTCCATTTTTTCACACTTCATTGTCCAAATCTGCGAGGTCAAAAACCATAAAACAAAATATTTATAACTGTCCATTCATTGTTTATAGTTTAGCCTCCATCGTCAAAGATTAGTCTTTGTTTTATATAGCACTTTTCAATTTTATTAACCCACATATTATTGTCTTGTGTGTCATAACCAAACAATTTCAATTTATCCGTTATACCATAATAATCATTCACCAAGTCTACGTTAAGTATTTTTGTTAAGTCTCCATCAGTAAATATATTCATTATCGGGTTAGTTACTTTTTTCTTATCAATTAAATCATTATTATTTAAATATACTTCTAACCTTACTTTCCATTTATCATAATCTCCATTTAAATTATACAATTCTGTTTCTCTCTCAACATACAATTCTCTACTTAAATCTCTCTCGTCATAATACCATATCACACTCTCAAAATTACTCCAGACAGAGGGTACAAAATTATACAACAAATATAAACAACTCCAATCTTCTACTAACACGGGACTCTTGCCCTTCTTAAACAATACTTGTGAACACTCTGGTTCAGAAAAAATAAAGGAAAAATTTACCCTCTGCCCACTATACTATTTTTCTGCTCTCTCTGTAACTCATAAGCATACATTAACATTTCATAATCACATTCTACAAACTCATCAGTACTCTCAGATACTACATTTTCAATTACATCACTATTCTCAATCCTATTTTCATTATTTTCAACATCATCGTCATCATTTGTTAACTCTTTATCTAATACAACATTGCCATTACAACTTTCATTTGTATTACTCTTACTCTGTTCTACTTTATTCAAACTATTTTTTATTTCATTGGTATTTTCTAAACATTTATTCTTGTCTTGTATATCATTTATTAACTCATCAAATTTTACACTAATACTCTGCTGCAACTGAATATTCTGCTGTTCGCATTTTATTTTCTGTTCATCTAATTTATTGTTAAAATCACTTTTCATCTCATTTAAAATTATTTCGTTACTATCAAAGCGTTTAGTTAATTCTTTAAATTGGTTATTCTGCATGTCAAATTTGTTGTCCATTTTTCGTAAAAAACTCATTATATCTATTTCATCGGATTGTTTATTTTTATTGGTTGAAACGGGGGTCAACTGAATCCCAGAATCAACATTTGTTTCGCTTAATTGCGTTTGAGCAATAATTGGGGTAGAATGAATGATGACATTGCCGCCAACAGCTGTTTCTGTAACAGCGCTCGGCTCAACTGTCAGCATACCACTTTCATTCAGCGACTGCGACTCAAGGTCACTTTCACTCATTTCTATGTTAGTTATATTACTTTTAGTATTCTCAGACATTTTTACTTGATTTATTTTTACTTACGTAATAACCACCAATGATTAATCTCTTTTCAAAACTTATATTACAACATACATAAAATCAACCTTATACCATAATTACGCAAGTTCACATCAATACAATTTTACTTTCGCAACCGTACTTCATTCAATGTACTGTCAAAATGTAGGCTGGCGTAATACAACTTTGTTGTTATATTACATCCCGCTGTCACGGCACCAAATGTAACCCTCGGTTACTTTTTTATTTATTAATGAAACTGTAAACTCCCACTTACCTTTAACTTTAGATCTGGCCGGATCTCCAAGTGGGGACGAACCCCGTTCGTACGGCGAACTTGACAGCACATCAAATGAAATAAGGTTTTTCAATGAATATAATTAACAAAATTTATCATTTGAAAGATACTGGTTTTTATTTTTTAAACATCTTAGACATGTATAAAATCAGAAAAAAAATTGCTACTCTCTCCACTGGTTTTTTAAATTTTGAATTACAGTCTTAGAAATATAATAATGAATACAAAAACATAATAATTACCTTACCTTCTATATAGCACACACAAACATAAACAGCCCAGCTTTGCTCACACACGCATTCACGCCATTAAAAACCCATTTTATTTTTATTACCCCACAGCCCTTAAACCTTTGTTGGAATACTACCCACCGGCAACGTGGTTTTCGTGCGCACTCATTATTACTCTTTTAAATTTATTTTTTGTGTCCAAAAATTAGATAGATATGTTCCCCACTGTTTGATCGACCGCGGTCACATAGTTTTAACTGTTATTTCACTTTTTTCTGGCACAATATGAAATTTTGTAAAGAGCCTACTTGGCTCGGTACCTGCAGGTACGATAGCTAGGCCAAACTGGGCCGAACAGCAAGGCGTTCGCCGCTAACTCGATTTCGTCGTTGTTCTGGAAGTCAAAGCCTCATGGTTGTTCGTCGTCCCTTCTTCCTATTTAATCCATGTAAAAGTTTGCCAGTGTATGATAGCATATATTTGTGTGGCACTGGCTGACGACACGAAATGGGCGTGACTTAATTTGCATATCCGTCGCCTCAGTCGATGAAAGTGGATTAAAATCGTTTCTGGGCCATCTTAGTTTTGGACGGTAGCGTCACCTCGCGCGCCTGGATGTATAATGCGTATGGGCGCACTGTCACACTCAAACAAAGTTCTTGGAAATGAGGCTTGGTAAATTCTACCGATTGCACAACGTGATACTACTGCGTTGCCTTTGTTACAAACTGCTCTTACAACACGTGGTCTGTCTTTGTTGGAATAAAATTTACACAATACATTTATAAAACCCAAAAAATGCAATAAATAAAAATACCCATAAATTTGGCACGTTACAATACCCCCTCAATGAGAGATCTTCTGTAAAAACAGAAGAAATCTCATTGATAAAACCCCTAAGAGGACCGGTGAGGAACTGGTGCCAACAACCCCCTTTTGTTCTTACACTGCATGGGTACACGACCCCCCTGGCTCGGCGACTATGGACGCATCTGAACGAGATCACTGGACTTCTCTGTGCGAGATCCCAACACCGAAAAATCGAACAGACACGCAACACAGCGCACCTCACCTTCAATCATGCTACCCCAAAAATCCTCAATCCCTAGCTTGGACCATGCCAGATCCTCAACCGATATGTTTCCCCTTATATGCAAGCTGGGCTGCCTTTAGCAGATACTGGGCTCACACACACACACCCATTCTACATATTGTAAGGTTAACATATTCTTCAAAAATTTATTATCTCATTTAAGTGAAAAATCCAAAATTCAAACTAAAATATTTTATCAAAAAATTCTCTTCCTTAGTTTTTTGTTATCAAAAAAAATTAAATCAATTGAACATTTCTTAAAATAAGTAACATCCTTAAACTAACATGTGATTACACCTAGAGTCTAACAATACAATTCAATAATAATAAACACGGTTAGTACACAAACAATACAATAATCAAAGTTTAAGAATATCAATTACATGGCAGGCGCAAAATCAAGAAATTCTTTTTTTTTTCAAAAAAAATTTCCAAAGAAAAATTTTAATTTCAAAACATTTAAATTTATTAAAATATTTTCTTTTCATATTGAAATCATTTAAAGTTTGTTCAAATCGATTGAAAACAAAAGTTGAATTAACTTCCATACTAAACATGCCTAGTATATGACCTCACCCATCAGCTGACCAAAACTGGGTCAAGTCAAGAACCTTGACCTACATACGTTATGTACAAGTTACATCTGTATACATTAAACTTCTGTAAAATTCTGTCTTGAAACACCAAAAACATAATAAAATAAAATATTTAAAATTAACAAAATATTATTATAAATAACAATTAAATTGACATTTAAATTATTCAAATAAACACTTTCTAACTTTACCTTATTTTCAAATTCTATCAAAATTCTGTCACTGGTTTTAATTAAAATTTTATTATTATTATAAATCTCTTTCTTTATTATTCTCACTATATCAAATTACTTTGGGTGACTTAATTATTGTAATAACTCGATTTGCCACTTGGCATGTATTCATATATAATATCTTTCTCACTCTGACTCTAATACCACTAACAACTATAACTCATATGACACCCATCTCTATCACAACATCTATCAAACAGTCTCTAAACCCAACTTATCATTAAACTCAAATCGCCACATTCTCTCAATATATAAAAAAATACTCTCTAACCCTTTGTACCTAGGATAAGTGTTCCCCCCCCCCGAAAAGCTCATCCCATTATGTTGGTTCCTGGATTCTACCTAAGGTAACCCTTTCCGGCGCCAAACGGTCCCATCCCGTCCCAACCCTTTTGTTGCGGACTCCCACATTACACTACCCCCTTTTACAAAATTGCCATCCCCAAATCTCAATCTTATTACCTCACTTCAACTACAACAAAATAACATCATCAATTATAAACATCAATATATCACTCAATACTCTCCATATTTCCCCATAACTACTGTGTCAACATCAATATTTCTCAAATTCTATAACATACATTAACTCACACCAACATTATATTAACTCAAAACAATATTTTTCTCTCTACTACCATTTTAACTTTGACTTGGACTGATCTATAGGTCCCACAAAATATTTATCACCCAACATCTTTTATTATTTCTCACAAATCATTTAAACATCGCAACTTTATTAACTTACTTTTCTCATGATTTAAAACAATGTTTTTAACACATTACAACCTTATATTTAACGTTAATTACCTGGAATATTAATAAACAATTTAACAGTGACATTTTATTACTGATCAGCTGACATTCCTAACAAAGTGAAAGCACATTTCAAAAATTGTGCAGATTACATTAAATACATATGATTATCAATTCTTACTTCTAACATCCTTGTTTCCCCTTTTTCTGACTCTAGTAATTTATGTTAACCGCCTGCCAGTCGGTTTAGTTATTTGCTTAGTTTCAAAAATACACACATTATATAAAACACATATTTCAATTCTTACTTCTAACACAAGAAAATAATACTTTGAACACAATAAAATACAGAATGAACACAGTATACTGAATGTATGAAACCCTATTTATCAAAACAGAATACAAGCGTTTTTATTAGAGCAACATTGATTTAGCATTTTTAATTTACAAATTTTAAGCACGTTGCTCATCTGAGCAACCCCCTGGTCCACACACATTATTGTAATTTATGTAAGACTGTAGCGCCTTTTTGCTTCCACAAAGACTGCATATTTTGAGGAATTAGACATCTCCGTGTCTTTGCTTCGGCATTTACATTTTAACGTTTGTGGATATCAACATATCCTTGGTATATATTGAAACGCCCTTAAAACGGGTCTACCACCTGGCTATGCTGTCCCCACGCGGACAGAGTGGCAGCCGCTGTTCCATAGTTCCTGGATTTCCCCTAGTGTCACCCCCCATTTAATTTCTATTATAAACCAATTTCAAGTCAGCTATGGTCAAGGGACTTGATATGGCCATAGCTGGCCGCTAGACAAAGCCACGATTAGTGCTGGTAAGGCAGTAATCGCCCGAAAAGTCGGGGAAATCTGACTTTCATTTCAATGCCTGTTCTACATTATCATTGTTATGTGCGACGCGAGCATCTATCAGGGTACAAATTAAATTTGTACGAAAAAGGTGTACCGCACATTTTCGCCATGTTGGCCTCCGATGGAGGTAACACTCTCTGTTACCCCCAACCCATTTCCCTATCTACTAGGGCACAGGCCACACTAGCAATAGCACCTTACTAACTAAATAATTAAATTAAATATCCAACATTATAATATGAAACCTTCCTCCATCATTAATCATTTAACTCATTCATGACTTTCTACACTTAGGTCACTTAAAATTTTCAAATTCATTATTAGTAATTATTATATATCATCTTTCAGTTATTATTAAAACTTTTTAATTATTTTTTAATTTTTAATTATCATTTTTCTTTCACACAATTATTTCAAATCATCTCATTATTGAATTAAAATCCTTTCATTTGCGTTACACCTGTAAACATTTTTATTATACTTGATTCGTACTATAAAATTTCTATACTTACAGTCCATTTAAACTGACATACACAAAATATATACCATACACCAATACTTTCACCTCACCTCTGAAACATTTAACACAAATGTTAGTTTAAATCAAACAATTTATCCTTTAATTACCAAATTCACAAATCTCTTAAAAATAATTTAAATTCCTTAGAAAAGTTAATTATGCAACATTTAAATCAATCAAAATATTTAACACATCTCAAATTATTTTAATTAAATTAATTATTGGTAATACAAATTTATTGCTACCAGAACAGTTGCAATTTGTTAATTACTGTCTTCAAAATTAATTCGGTTATTTATTTAAATTGCAAACATTAATATTATTATTACAACAATCATCTACACACTTGTTTACTTGACATTCTACAATACACACAAATAAATTTACTACATTTTTATTTACAAACTTTTGTTATTAACTGTTCCATTTTTTCACACTTCATTGTCCAAATCTGCGAGGTCAAAAACCATAAAACAAAATATTTATAACTGTCCATTCATTGTTTATAGTTTAGCCTCCATCGTCAAAGATTAGTCTTTGTTTTATATAGCACTTTTCAATTTTATTAACCCACATATTATTGTCTTGTGTGTCATAACCAAACAATTTCAATTTATCCGTTATACCATAATAATCATTCACCAAGTCTACGTTAAGTATTTTTGTTAAGTCTCCATCAGTAAATATATTCATTATCGGGTTAGTTACTTTTTTCTTATCAATTAAATCATTATTATTTAAATATACTTCTAACCTTACTTTCCATTTATCATAATCTCCATTTAAATTATACAATTCTGTTTCTCTCTCAACATACAATTCTCTACTTAAATCTCTCTCGTCATAATACCATATCACACTCTCAAAATTACTCCAGACAGAGGGTACAAAATTATACAACAAATATAAACAACTCCAATCTTCTACTAACACGGGACTCTTGCCCTTCTTAAACAATACTTGTGAACACTCTGGTTCAGAAAAAATAAAGGAAAAATTTACCCTCTGCCCACTATACTATTTTTCTGCTCTCTCTGTAACTCATAAGCATACATTAACATTTCATAATCACATTCTACAAACTCATCAGTACTCTCAGATACTACATTTTCAATTACATCACTATTCTCAATCCTATTTTCATTATTTTCAACATCATCGTCATCATTTGTTAACTCTTTATCTAATACAACATTGCCATTACAACTTTCATTTGTATTACTCTTACTCTGTTCTACTTTATTCAAACTATTTTTTATTTCATTGGTATTTTCTAAACATTTATTCTTGTCTTGTATATCATTTATTAACTCATCAAATTTTACACTAATACTCTGCTGCAACTGAATATTCTGCTGTTCGCATTTTATTTTCTGTTCATCTAATTTATTGTTAAAATCACTTTTCATCTCATTTAAAATTATTTCGTTACTATCAAAGCGTTTAGTTAATTCTTTAAATTGGTTATTCTGCATGTCAAATTTGTTGTCCATTTTTCGTAAAAAACTCATTATATCTATTTCATCGGATTGTTTATTTTTATTGGTTGAAACGGGGGTCAACTGAATCCCAGAATCAACATTTGTTTCGCTTAATTGCGTTTGAGCAATAATTGGGGTAGAATGAATGATGACATTGCCGCCAACAGCTGTTTCTGTAACAGCGCTCGGCTCAACTGTCAGCATACCACTTTCATTCAGCGACTGCGACTCAAGGTCACTTTCACTCATTTCTATGTTAGTTATATTACTTTTAGTATTCTCAGACATTTTTACTTGATTTATTTTTACTTACGTAATAACCACCAATGATTAATCTCTTTTCAAAACTTATATTACAACATACATAAAATCAACCTTATACCATAATTACGCAAGTTCACATCAATACAATTTTACTTTCGCAACCGTACTTCATTCAATGTACTGTCAAAATGTAGGCTGGCGTAATACAACTTTGTTGTTATATTACATCCCGCTGTCACGGCACCAAATGTAACCCTCGGTTACTTTTTTATTTATTAATGAAACTGTAAACTCCCACTTACCTTTAACTTTAGATCTGGCCGGATCTCCAAGTGGGGACGAACCCCGTTCGTACGGCGAACTTGACAGCACATCAAATGAAATAAGGTTTTTCAATGAATATAATTAACAAAATTTATCATTTGAAAGATACTGGTTTTTATTTTTTAAACATCTTAGACATGTATAAAATCAGAAAAAAAATTGCTACTCTCTCCACTGGTTTTTTAAATTTTGAATTACAGTCTTAGAAATATAATAATGAATACAAAAACATAATAATTACCTTACCTTCTATATAGCACACACAAACATAAACAGCCCAGCTTTGCTCACACACGCATTCACGCCATTAAAAACCCATTTTATTTTTATTACCCCACAGCCCTTAAACCTTTGTTGGAATACTACCCACCGGCAACGTGGTTTTCGTGCGCACTCATTATTACTCTTTTAAATTTATTTTTTGTGTCCAAAAATTAGATAGATATGTTCCCCACTGTTTGATCGACCGCGGTCACATAGTTTTAACTGTTATTTCACTTTTTTCTGGCACAATATGAAATTTTGTAAAGAGCCTACTTGGCTCGGTACCTGCAGGTACGATAGCTAGGCCAAACTGGGCCGAACAGCAAGGCGTTCGCCGCTAACTCGATTTCGTCGTTGTTCTGGAAGTCAAAGCCTCATGGTTGTTCGTCGTCCCTTCTTCCTATTTAATCCATGTAAAAGTTTGCCAGTGTATGATAGCATATATTTGTGTGGCACTGGCTGACGACACGAAATGGGCGTGACTTAATTTGCATATCCGTCGCCTCAGTCGATGAAAGTGGATTAAAATCGTTTCTGGGCCATCTTAGTTTTGGACGGTAGCGTCACCTCGCGCGCCTGGATGTATAATGCGTATGGGCGCACTGTCACACTCAAACAAAGTTCTTGGAAATGAGGCTTGGTAAATTCTACCGATTGCACAACGTGATACTACTGCGTTGCCTTTGTTACAAACTGCTCTTACAACACGTGGTCTGTCTTTGTTGGAATAAAATTTACACAATACATTTATAAAACCCAAAAAATGCAATAAATAAAAATACCCATAAATTTGGCACGTTACAATACCCCCTCAATGAGAGATCTTCTGTAAAAACAGAAGAAATCTCATTGATAAAACCCCTAAGAGGACCGGTGAGGAACTGGTGCCAACAACCCCCTTTTGTTCTTACACTGCATGGGTACACGACCCCCCTGGCTCGGCGACTATGGACGCATCTGAACGAGATCACTGGACTTCTCTGTGCGAGATCCCAACACCGAAAAATCGAACAGACACGCAACACAGCGCACCTCACCTTCAATCATGCTACCCCAAAAATCCTCAATCCCTAGCTTGGACCATGCCAGATCCTCAACCGATATGTTTCCCCTTATATGCAAGCTGGGCTGCCTTTAGCAGATACTGGGCTCACACACACACACCCATTCTACATATTGTAAGGTTAACATATTCTTCAAAAATTTATTATCTCATTTAAGTGAAAAATCCAAAATTCAAACTAAAATATTTTATCAAAAAATTCTCTTCCTTAGTTTTTTGTTATCAAAAAAAATTAAATCAATTGAACATTTCTTAAAATAAGTAACATCCTTAAACTAACATGTGATTACACCTAGAGTCTAACAATACAATTCAATAATAATAAACACGGTTAGTACACAAACAATACAATAATCAAAGTTTAAGAATATCAATTACATGGCAGGCGCAAAATCAAGAAATTCTTTTTTTTTTCAAAAAAAATTTCCAAAGAAAAATTTTAATTTCAAAACATTTAAATTTATTAAAATATTTTCTTTTCATATTGAAATCATTTAAAGTTTGTTCAAATCGATTGAAAACAAAAGTTGAATTAACTTCCATACTAAACATGCCTAGTATATGACCTCACCCATCAGCTGACCAAAACTGGGTCAAGTCAAGAACCTTGACCTACATACGTTATGTACAAGTTACATCTGTATACATTAAACTTCTGTAAAATTCTGTCTTGAAACACCAAAAACATAATAAAATAAAATATTTAAAATTAACAAAATATTATTATAAATAACAATTAAATTGACATTTAAATTATTCAAATAAACACTTTCTAACTTTACCTTATTTTCAAATTCTATCAAAATTCTGTCACTGGTTTTAATTAAAATTTTATTATTATTATAAATCTCTTTCTTTATTATTCTCACTATATCAAATTACTTTGGGTGACTTAATTATTGTAATAACTCGATTTGCCACTTGGCATGTATTCATATATAATATCTTTCTCACTCTGACTCTAATACCACTAACAACTATAACTCATATGACACCCATCTCTATCACAACATCTATCAAACAGTCTCTAAACCCAACTTATCATTAAACTCAAATCGCCACATTCTCTCAATATATAAAAAAATACTCTCTAACCCTTTGTACCTAGGATAAGTGTTCCCCCCCCCCGAAAAGCTCATCCCATTATGTTGGTTCCTGGATTCTACCTAAGGTAACCCTTTCCGGCGCCAAACGGTCCCATCCCGTCCCAACCCTTTTGTTGCGGACTCCCACATTACACTACCCCCTTTTACAAAATTGCCATCCCCAAATCTCAATCTTATTACCTCACTTCAACTACAACAAAATAACATCATCAATTATAAACATCAATATATCACTCAATACTCTCCATATTTCCCCATAACTACTGTGTCAACATCAATATTTCTCAAATTCTATAACATACATTAACTCACACCAACATTATATTAACTCAAAACAATATTTTTCTCTCTACTACCATTTTAACTTTGACTTGGACTGATCTATAGGTCCCACAAAATATTTATCACCCAACATCTTTTATTATTTCTCACAAATCATTTAAACATCGCAACTTTATTAACTTACTTTTCTCATGATTTAAAACAATGTTTTTAACACATTACAACCTTATATTTAACGTTAATTACCTGGAATATTAATAAACAATTTAACAGTGACATTTTATTACTGATCAGCTGACATTCCTAACAAAGTGAAAGCACATTTCAAAAATTGTGCAGATTACATTAAATACATATGATTATCAATTCTTACTTCTAACATCCTTGTTTCCCCTTTTTCTGACTCTAGTAATTTATGTTAACCGCCTGCCAGTCGGTTTAGTTATTTGCTTAGTTTCAAAAATACACACATTATATAAAACACATATTTCAATTCTTACTTCTAACACAAGAAAATAATACTTTGAACACAATAAAATACAGAATGAACACAGTATACTGAATGTATGAAACCCTATTTATCAAAACAGAATACAAGCGTTTTTATTAGAGCAACATTGATTTAGCATTTTTAATTTACAAATTTTAAGCACGTTGCTCATCTGAGCAACCCCCTGGTCCACACACATTATTGTAATTTATGTAAGACTGTAGCGCCTTTTTGCTTCCACAAAGACTGCATATTTTGAGGAATTAGACATCTCCGTGTCTTTGCTTCGGCATTTACATTTTAACGTTTGTGGATATCAACATATCCTTGGTATATATTGAAACGCCCTTAAAACGGGTCTACCACCTGGCTATGCTGTCCCCACGCGGACAGAGTGGCAGCCGCTGTTCCATAGTTCCTGGATTTCCCCTAGTGTCACCCCCCATTTAATTTCTATTATAAACCAATTTCAAGTCAGCTATGGTCAAGGGACTTGATATGGCCATAGCTGGCCGCTAGACAAAGCCACGATTAGTGCTGGTAAGGCAGTAATCGCCCGAAAAGTCGGGGAAATCTGACTTTCATTTCAATGCCTGTTCTACATTATCATTGTTATGTGCGACGCGAGCATCTATCAGGGTACAAATTAAATTTGTACGAAAAAGGTGTACCGCACATTTTCGCCATGTTGGCCTCCGATGGAGGTAACACTCTCTGTTACCCCCAACCCATTTCCCTATCTACTAGGGCACAGGCCACACTAGCAATAGCACCTTACTAACTAAATAATTAAATTAAATATCCAACATTATAATATGAAACCTTCCTCCATCATTAATCATTTAACTCATTCATGACTTTCTACACTTAGGTCACTTAAAATTTTCAAATTCATTATTAGTAATTATTATATATCATCTTTCAGTTATTATTAAAACTTTTTAATTATTTTTTAATTTTTAATTATCATTTTTCTTTCACACAATTATTTCAAATCATCTCATTATTGAATTAAAATCCTTTCATTTGCGTTACACCTGTAAACATTTTTATTATACTTGATTCGTACTATAAAATTTCTATACTTACAGTCCATTTAAACTGACATACACAAAATATATACCATACACCAATACTTTCACCTCACCTCTGAAACATTTAACACAAATGTTAGTTTAAATCAAACAATTTATCCTTTAATTACCAAATTCACAAATCTCTTAAAAATAATTTAAATTCCTTAGAAAAGTTAATTATGCAACATTTAAATCAATCAAAATATTTAACACATCTCAAATTATTTTAATTAAATTAATTATTGGTAATACAAATTTATTGCTACCAGAACAGTTGCAATTTGTTAATTACTGTCTTCAAAATTAATTCGGTTATTTATTTAAATTGCAAACATTAATATTATTATTACAACAATCATCTACACACTTGTTTACTTGACATTCTACAATACACACAAATAAATTTACTACATTTTTATTTACAAACTTTTGTTATTAACTGTTCCATTTTTTCACACTTCATTGTCCAAATCTGCGAGGTCAAAAACCATAAAACAAAATATTTATAACTGTCCATTCATTGTTTATAGTTTAGCCTCCATCGTCAAAGATTAGTCTTTGTTTTATATAGCACTTTTCAATTTTATTAACCCACATATTATTGTCTTGTGTGTCATAACCAAACAATTTCAATTTATCCGTTATACCATAATAATCATTCACCAAGTCTACGTTAAGTATTTTTGTTAAGTCTCCATCAGTAAATATATTCATTATCGGGTTAGTTACTTTTTTCTTATCAATTAAATCATTATTATTTAAATATACTTCTAACCTTCCTTTCCATTTATCATAATCTCCATTTAAATTATACAATTCTGTTTCTCTCTCAACATACAATTCTCTACTTAAATCTCTCTCGTCATAATACCATATCACACTCTCAAAATTACTCCAGACAGAGGGTACAAAATTATACAACAAATATAAACAACTCCAATCTTCTACTAACACGGGACTCTTGCCCTTCTTAAACAATACTTGTGAACACTCTGGTTCAGAAAAAATAAAGGAAAAATTTACCCTCTGCCCACTATACTATTTTTCTGCTCTCTCTGTAACTCATAAGCATACATTAACATTTCATAATCACATTCTACAAACTCATCAGTACTCTCAGATACTACATTTTCAATTACATCACTATTCTCAATCCTATTTTCATTATTTTCAACATCATCGTCATCATTTGTTAACTCTTTATCTAATACAACATTGCCATTACAACTTTCATTTGTATTACTCTTACTCTGTTCTACTTTATTCAAACTATTTTTTATTTCATTGGTATTTTCTAAACATTTATTCTTGTCTTGTATATCATTTATTAACTCATCAAATTTTACACTAATACTCTGCTGCAACTGAATATTCTGCTGTTCGCATTTTATTTTCTGTTCATCTAATTTATTGTTAAAATCACTTTTCATCTCATTTAAAATTATTTCGTTACTATCAAAGCGTTTAGTTAATTCTTTAAATTGGTTATTCTGCATGTCAAATTTGTTGTCCATTTTTCGTAAAAAACTCATTATATCTATTTCATCGGATTGTTTATTTTTATTGGTTGAAACGGGGGTCAACTGAATCCCAGAATCAACATTTGTTTCGCTTAATTGCGTTTGAGCAATAATTGGGGTAGAATGAATGATGACATTGCCGCCAACAGCTGTTTCTGTAACAGCGCTCGGCTCAACTGTCAGCATACCACTTTCATTCAGCGACTGCGACTCAAGGTCACTTTCACTCATTTCTATGTTAGTTATATTGCTTTTAGTATTCTCAGACATTTTTACTTGATTTATTTTTACTTACGTAATAACCACCAATGATTAATCTCTTTTCAAAACTTATATTACAACATACATAAAATCAACCTTATACCATAATTACGCAAGTTCACATCAATACAATTTTACTTTCGCAACCGTACTTCATTCAATGTACTGTCAAAATGTAGGCTGGCGTAATACAACTTTGTTGTTATATTACATCCCGCTGTCACGGCACCAAATGTAACCCTCGGTTACTTTTTTATTTATTAATGAAACTGTAAACTCCCACTTACCTTTAACTTTAGATCTGGCCGGATCTCCAAGTGGGGACGAACCCCGTTCGTACGGCGAACTTGACAGCACATCAAATGAAATAAGGTTTTTGAATGAATATAATTAACAAAATTTATCATTTGAAAGATACTGGTTTTTATTTTTTAAACATCTTAGACATGTATAAAATCAGAAAAAAAATTGCTACTCTCTCCACTGGTTTTTTAAATTTTGAATTACAGTCTTAGAAATATAATAATGAATACAAAAACATAATAATTACCTTACCTTCTATATAGCACACACAAACATAAACAGCCCAGCTTTGCTCACACACGCATTCACGCCATTAAAAACCCATTTTATTTTTATTACCCCACAGCCCTTAAACCTTTGTTGGAATACTACCCACCGGCAACGTGGTTTTCGTGCGCACTCATTATTACTCTTTTAAATTTATTTTTTGTGTCCAAAAATTAGATAGATATGTTCCCCACTGTTTGATCGACCGCGGTCACATAGTTTTAACTGTTATTTCACTTTTTTCTGGCACAATATGAAATTTTGTAAAGAGCCTACTTGGCTCGGTACCTGCAGGTACGATAGCTAGGCCAAACTGGGCCGAACAGCAAGGCGTTCGCCGCTAACTCGATTTCGTCGTTGTTCTGGAAGTCAAAGCCTCATGGTTGTTCGTCGTCCCTTCTTCCTATTTAATCCATGTAAAAGTTTGCCAGTGTATGATAGCATATATTTGTGTGGCACTGGCTGACGACACGAAATGGGCGTGACTTAATTTGCATATCCGTCGCCTCAGTCGATGAAAGTGGATTAAAATCGTTTCTGGGCCATCTTAGTTTTGGACGGTAGCGTCACCTCGCGCGCCTGGATGTATAATGCGTATGGGCGCGCTGTCACACTCAAACAAAGTTCTTGGTAATGAGGCTCGGTAAATTCTACCGATTGCACAACGTGATACTACTGCGTTGCCTTTGTTACAAACTGCTCTTACAACACGTGGTCTGTCTTTGTTGGAATAAAATTTACACAATACATTTATAAAACCCAAAAAATGCAATAAATAAAAATACCCATAAATTTGGCACGTTACAATACCCCCTCAATGAGAGATCTTCTGTAAAAACAGAAGAAATCTCATTGATAAAACCCCTAAGAGGACCGGTGAGGAACTGGTGCCAACAACCCCCTTTTGTTCTTACACTGCATGGGTACACGACCCCCCTGGCTCGGCGACTATTGACGCATCTGAACGAGATCACTGGACTTCTCTGTGCGAGATCCCAACACCGAAAAATCGAACAGACACGCAACACAGCGCACCTCACCTTCTATCATGCTACCCCAAAAATCCTCAATCCCTAGCTTGGACCATGCCAGATCCTCAACCGATATGTTTCCCCTTATATGCAAGCTGGGCTGCCTTTAGCAGATACTGGGCTCACACACACACACCCATTCTACATATTGTAAGGTTAACATATTCTTCAAAAATTTATTATCTCATTTAAGTGAAAAATCCAAAATTCAAACTAAAATATTTTATCAAAAAATTCTCTTCCTTAGTTTTTTGTTATAAAAAAAAATTAAATCAATTGAACATTTCTTAAAATAAGTAACATCCTTAAACTAACATGTGATTACACCTAGAGTCTAACAATACAATTCAATAATAATAAACACGGTTAGTACACAAACAATACAATAATCAAAGTTTAAGAATATCAATTACATGGCAGGCGCAAAATCAAGAAATTCTTTTTTTTTTCAAAAAAAATTTCCAAAGAAAAATTTTAAATTCAAAACATTTAAATTTATTAAAATATTTTCTTTTCATATTGAAATCATTTAAAGTTTGTTCAAATCGATTGAAAACAAAAGTTGAATTAACTTCCATACTAAACATGCCTAGTATATGACCTCACCCATCAGCTGACCAAAACTGGGTCAAGTCAAGAACCTTGACCTACATACGTTATGTACAAGTTACATCTGTGAATACATTAAACTTCTGTAAAATTCTGTCTTGAAACACCAAAAACATAATAAAATAAAATATTTAAAATTAACAAAATATTATTATAAATAACAATTAAATTGACATTTAAATTATTCAAATAAACACTTTCTAACTTTACCTTATTTTCAAATTCTATCAAAATTCTGTCACTGGTTTTAATTAAAATTTTATTATTCTTATTATAAATCTCTTTCTTTATTATTCTCACTTTATCAAATTACTTTAGGTGACTTAATTATTGTAATAACTCGATTTGCCACTTGGCATGTATTCATATATAATATCTTTCTCACTCTGACTCTAATACCACTAACAACTATAACTCATATGACACCCATCTCTATCACAACATCTATCAAACAGTCTCTAAACCCAACTTATCATTAAACTCAAATCGCCACATTCTCTCAATATATAAAAAAATACTCTCTAACCCTTTGTACCTAGGATAAGTGTTCCCCCCCCCCCCGAAAAGCTCATCCCATTATGTTGGTTCCTGGATTCTACCTAAGGTAACGCTTTCCGGCGCCAAACGGTCCCATCCCGTCCCAACCCTTTTGTTGCGGGCTCCCACATTACACTACCCCCTTTTACAAAATTGCCATCCCCAAATCTCAATCTTATTACCTCACTTCAACTACAACAAAATAACATCATCAATTATAAACATCAATATATCACTCAATACTCTCCATATTTCCCCATAACTACTGTGTCAACATCAATATTTCTCAAATTCTATAACATACATTAACTCACACCAACATTACATTAACTCAAAACAATATTTTTCTCTCTACTACCATTTTAACTTTGACTTGGACTGATCTATAGGTCCCACAAAATATTTATCACCCAACATCTTTTATTATTTCTCACAAATCATTTAAACATCGCAACTTTATTAACTTACTTTTCTCATGATTGAAAACAATGTTTTTAACACATTACAACATTATATTTAACGTTAATTACCTGGAATATTAATAAACAATTTAACAGTGACATTTTATTACTGATCAGCTGACATTCCTAACAAAGTGAAAGCACATTTCAAAAATTGTGCAGATTACATTAAATACATATGATTATCAATTCTTACTTCTAACATCCTTGTTTCCCCTTTTTCTGACTCTAGTAATTTATGTTAACCGCCTGCCAGTCGGTTTAGTTATTTGCTTAGTTTCAAAAATACACACATTATATAAAACACATATTTCAATTCTTACTTCTAACACAAGAAAATAATACATTGAACACAATAAAATACAGAATGAACACAGTATACTGAATGTATGAAACCCTATTTATCAAAACAGAATACAAGCGTTTTTATTAGAGCAACATTGATTTAGCATTTTTAATTTACAAATTTTAAGCACGTTGCTCATCTGAGCAACCCCCTGGTCCACACACATTATTGTAATTTATGTAAGACTGTAGCGCCTTTTTGCTTCCACAAAGACTGCATATTTTGAGGAATTAGACATCTCCGTGTCTTTGCTTCGGCATTTACATTTTAACGTTTGTGGATATCAACATATCCTTGGTATATATTGAAACGCCCTTAAAACGGGTCTACCACCTGGCTATGCTGTCCCCACGCGGACAGAGTGGCAGCCGCTGTTCCATAGTTCCTGGATTTCCCCTAGTGTCACCCCCCATTTAATTTCTATTATAAACCAATTTCAAGTCAGCTATGGTCAAGGGACTTGATATGGCCATAGCTGGCCGCTAGACAAAGCCACGATTAGTGCTGGTAAGGCAGTAATCGCCCGAAAAGTCGGGGAAATCTGACTTTCATTTCAATGCCTGTTCTACATTATCATTGTTATGTGCGACACGAGCGTCTATCAGGGTACAAATTAAATTTGTACGAAAAAGGTGTACCGCACATTTTCGCCATGTTGGCCTCCGATGGAGGTAACACTCTCTGTTACCCCCAACCCATTTCCCTATCTACTAGGGCACAGGCCACACTAGCAATAGCACCTTACTAACTAAATAATTAAATTAAATATCCAACATTATAATATGAAACCTTCCTCCATCATTAATCATTTAACTCATTCATGACTTTCTACACTTAGGTCACTTAAAATTTTCAAATTCATTATTAGTAATTATTATATATCATCTTTCAGTTATTATTAAAACTTTTTAATTATTTTTTAATTTTTAATTATCATTTTTCTTTCACACAATTATTTCAAATCATCTCATTATTGAATTAAAATCCTTTCATTTGCGTTACACCTGTAAACATTTTTATTATACTTGATTCGTACTATAAAATTTCTATACTTACAGTCCATTTAAACTGACATACACAAAATATATACCATACACCAATACTTTCACCTCACCTCTGAAACATTTAACACAAATGTTAGTTTAAATCAAACAATTTATCCTTTAATTACCAAATTCACAAATCTCTTAAAAATAATTTAAATTCCTTAGAAAAGTTAATTATGCAACATTTAAATCAATCAAAATATTTAACACATCTCAAATTATTTTAATTAAATTAATTATTGGTAATACAAATTTATTGCTACCAGAACAGTTGCAATTTGTTAATTACTGTCTTCAAAATTAATTCGGTTATTTATTTAAATTGCAAACATTAATATTATTATTACAACAATCATCTACACACTTGTTTACTTGACATTCTACAATACACACAAATAAATTTACTACATTTTTATTTACAAACTTTTGTTATTAACTGTTCCATTTTTTCACACGTCATTGTCCAAATCTGCGAGGTCAAAAACCATAAAACAAAATATTTATAACTGTCCATTCATTGTTTATAGTTTAGCCTCCATCGTCAAAGATTAGTCTTTGTTTTATATAGCACTTTTCAATTTTATTAACCCACATATTATTGTCTTGTGTGTCATAACCAAACAATTTCAATTTATCCGTTATACCATAATAATCATTCACCAAGTCTACGTTAAGTATTTTTGTTAAGTCTCCATCAGTAAATATATTCATTATCGGGTTAGTTACTTTTTTCTTATCAATTAAATCATTATTATTTAAATATACTTCTAACCTTACTTTCCATTTATCATAATCTCCATTTAAATTATACAATTCTGTTTCTCTCTCAACATACAATTCTCTACTTAAATCTCTCTCGTCATAATACCATATCACACTCTCAAAATTACTCCAGACAGAGGGTACAAAATTATACAACAAATATAAACAACTCCAATCTTCTACTAACACGGGACTCTTGCCCTTCTTAAACAATACTTGTGAACACTCTGGTTCAGAAAAAATAAAGGAAAAATTTACCCTCTGCCCACTATACTATTTTTCTGCTCTCTCTGTAACTCATAAGCATACATTAACATTTCATAATCACATTCTACAAACTCATCAGTACTCTCAGATACTACATTTTCAATTACATCACTATTCTCAATCCTATTTTCATTATTTTCAACATCATCGTCATCATTTGTTAACTCTTTATCTAATACAACATTGCCATTACAACTTTCATTTGTATTACTCTTACTCTGTTCTACTTTATTCAAACTATTTTTTATTTCATTGGTATTTTCTAAACATTTATTCTTGTCTTGTATATCATTTATTAACTCATCAAATTTTACACTAATACTCTGCTGCAACTGAATATTCTGGTCTTTAATTTCTTTAAAATTAATCTCGTTTTGAATATTCTGCTGTTCGCATTTTATTTTCTGTTCATCTAATTTATTGTTAAAATCACTTTTCATCTCATTTAAAATTATTTCGTTACTATCAAAGCGTTTATTTAATTCTTTAAATTGGTTATTCTGCATGTCAAATTTGTTGTCCATTTTTCGTAAAAAACTCATTATATCTATTTCATTGGATTGTTTATTTTTATTGGTTGAAACGGGGGTCAACTGAATCCCAGAATCAACATTTGTTTCGCTTAATTGCGTTTGAGCAATAATTGGGGTAGAATGAATGATGACATTGCCGCCAACAGCTGTTTCTGTAACAGCGCTCGGCTCAACTGTCAGCATACCACTTTCATTCAGCGACTGCGACTCAAGGTCACTTTCACTCATTTCTATGTTAGTTATATTACTTTTAGTATTCTCAGACATTTTTACTTGATTTATTTTTACTTACGTAATAACCACCAATGATTAATCTCTTTTCAAAACTTATATTACAACATACATAAAATCAACCTTATACCATAATTACGCAAGTTCACATCAATACAATTTTACTTTCGCAACCGTACTTCATTCAATGTACTGTCAAAATGTAGGCTGGCGTAATACAACGTTTTTGTTATATTACATCCCGCTGTCACGGCACCAAATGTAACCCTCGGTTACTTTTTTATTTATTAATGAAACTGTAAACTCCCACTTACCTTTAACTTTAGATCTGGCCGGATCTCCAAGTGGGGACGAACCCCGTTCGTACGGCGAACTTGACAGCACATCAAATGAAATAAGGTTTTTGAATGAATATAATTAACAAAATTTATCATTTGAAAGATACTGGTTTTTATTTTTTAAACATCTTAGACATGTATAAAATCAGAAAAAAAATTGCTACTCTCTCCACTGGTTTTTTAAATTTTGAATTACAGTCTTAGAAATATAATAATGAATACAAAAACATAATAATTACCTTACCTTCTATATAGCACACACAAACATAAACAGCCCAGCTTTGCTCATTCACGCCATTAAAAACCCATTTTATTTTTATTACCCCACAGCCCTTAAACCTTTGTTGGAATACTACCCACCGGCAACGTGGTTTTCGTGCGCACTCATTATTACTCTTTTAAATTTATTTTTTGTGTCCAAAAATTAGATAGATATGTTCCCCACTGTTTGATCGACCGCGGTCACATAGTTTTAACTGTTATTTCACTTTTTTCTGGCACAATATGAAATTTTGTAAAGAGCCTACTTGGCTCGGTACCTGCAGGTACGATAGCTAGGCCAAACTGGGCCGAACAGCAAGGCGTTCGCCGCTAACTCGATTTCGTCGTTGTTCTGGAAGTCAAAGCCTCATGGTTGTTCGTCGTCCCTTCTTCCTATTTAATCCATGTAAAAGTTTGCCAGTGTATGATAGCATATATTTGTGTGGCACTGGCTGACGACACGAAATGGGCGTGACTTAATTTGCATATCCGTCGCCTCAGTCGATGAAAGTGGATTAAAATCGTTTCTGGGCCATCTTAGTTTTGGACGGTAGCGTCACCTCGCGCGCCTGGATGTATAATGCGTATGGGCGCGCTGTCACACTCAAACAAAGTTCTTGGAAATGAGGCTTGGTAAATTCTACCGATTGCACAACGTGATACTACTGCGTTGCCTTTGTTACAAACTGCTCTTACAACACGTGGTCTGTCTTTGTTGGAATAAAATTTACACAATACATTTATAAAACCCAAAAAATGCAATAAATAAAAATACCCATAAATTTGGCACGTTACAATACCCCCTCAATGAGAGATCTTCTGTAAAAACAGAAGAAATCTCATTGATAAAACCCCTAAGAGGACCGGTGAGGAACTGGTGCCAACAACCCCCTTTTGTTCTTACACTGCATGGGTACACGACCCCCCTGGCTCGGCGACTATGGACGCATCTGAACGAGATCACTGGACTTCTCTGTGCGAGATCCCAACACCGAAAAATCGAACAGACACGCAACACAGCGCACCTCACCTTCTATCATGCTACCCCAAAAATCCTCAATCCCTAGCTTGGACCATGCCAGATCCTCAACCGATATGTTTCCCCTTATATGCAAGCTGGGCTGCCTTTAGCAGATACTGGGCTCACACACACACACCCATTCTACATATTGTAAGGTTAACATATTCTTCAAAAATTTATTATCTCATTTAAGTTAAAAAACCAAAATTCAAACTAAAATATTTTATCAAAAAATTCTCTTCCTTAGTTTTTTGTTATCAAAAAAAATTAAATCAATTGAACATTTCTTAAAATAAGTAACATCCTTAAACTAACATGTGATTACACCTAGAGTCTAACAATACAATTCAATAATAATAAACACGGTTAGTACACAAACAATACAATAATCAAAGTTTAAGAATATCAATTACATGGCAGGCGCAAAATCAAGAAATTCTTTTTTTTTTTTCAAAAAAAATTTCCAAAGAAAAATTTTAAATTCAAAACATTTAAATTTATTAAAATATTTTCTTTTCATATTGAAATCATTTAAAGTTTGTTCAAATCGATTGAAAACAAAAGTTGAATTAACTTCCATACTAAACATGCCTAGTATATGACCTCACCCATCAGCTGACCAAAACTGGGTCAAGTCAAGAACCTTGACCTACATACGTTATGTACAAGTTACATCTTTGAATACATTAAACTTCTGTAAAATTCTGTCTTGAAACACCAAAAACATAATAAAATAAAATATTTAAAATTAACAAAATATTATTATAAATAACAATTAAATTGACATTTAAATTATTCAAATAAACACTTTCTAACTTTACCTTATTTTCAAATTCTATCAAAATTCTGTCACTGGTTTTAATTAAAATTTTATTATTCTTATTATAAATCTCTTTCTTTATTATTCTCACTTTATCAAATTACTTTAGGTGACTTAATTATTGTAATAACTCGATTTGCCACTTGGCATGTATTCATATATAATATCTTTCTCACTCTGACTCTAATACCACTAACAACTATAACTCATATGACACCCATCTCTATCACAACATCTATCAAACACTCTCTAAACCCAACTTATCATTAAACTCAAATCGCCACATTCTCTCAATATATAAAAAAATACTCTCTAACCCTTTGTACCTAGGATAAGTGTTCCCCCCCCCCCGAAAAGCTCATCCCATTATGTTGGTTCCTGGATTCTACCTAAGGTAACGCTTTCCGGCGCCAAACGGTCCCATCCCGTCCCAACCCTTTTGTTGCGGACTCCCACATTACACTACCCCCTTTTACAAAATTGCCATCCCCAAATCTCAATCTTATTACCTCACTTCAACTACAACAAAATAACATCATCAATTATAAACATCAATATATCACTCAATACTCTCCATATTTCCCCATAACTACTGTGTCAACATCAATATTTCTCAAATTCTATAACATACATTAACTCACACCAACATTACATTAACTCAAAACAATATTTTTCTCTCTACTACCATTTTAACTTTGACTTGGACTGACCTATAGGTCCCACAAAATATTTATCACCCAACATCTTTTATTATTTCTCACAAATCATTTAAACATCGCAACTTTATTAACTTACTTTTCTCATGATTTAAAACAATGTTTTTAACACATTACAACATTATATTTAACGTTAATTACCTGGAATATTAATAAACAATTTAACAGTGACATTTTATTACTGATCAGCTGACATTCCTAACAATGTGAAAGCACATTTCAAAAATTGTGCAGATTACATTAAATACATATGATTATCAATTCTTACTTCTAACATCCTTGTTTCCCCTTTTTCTGACTCTAGTAATTTATGTTAACCGCCTGCCAGTCGGTTTAGTTATTTGCTTAGTTTCAAAAATACACACATTATATAAAACACATATTTCAATTCTTACTTCTAACACAAGAAAATAATACATTGAACACAATAAAATACAGAATGAACACAGTATACTGAATGTATGAAACCCTATTTATCAAAACAGAATACAAGCGTTTTTATTAGAGCAACATTGATTTAGCATTTTTAATTTACAAATTTTAAGCACGTTGCTCATCTGAGCAACCCCCTGGTCCACACACATTATTGTAATTTATGTAAGACTGTAGCGCCTTTTTGCTTCCACAAAGACTGCATATTTGGAGGAATTAGACATCTCCGTGTCTTTGCTTCGGCATTTACATTTTAACGTTTGTGGATATCAACATATCCTTGGTATATATTGAAACGCCCTTAAAACGGGTCTACCACCTGGCTATGCTGTCCCCACGCGGACAGAGTGGCAGCCGCTGTTCCATAGTTCCTGGATTTCCCCTAGTGTCACCCCCCATTTAATTTCTATTATAAACCAATTTCAAGTCAGCTATGGTCAAGGGACTTGATATGGCCATAGCTGGCCGCTAGACAAAGCCACGATTAGTGCTGGTAAGGCAGTAATCGCCCGAAAAGTCGGGGAAATCTGACTTTCATTTCAATGCCTGTTCTACATTATCATTGTTATGTGCGACGCGAGCGTCTATCAGGGTACAAATTAAATTTGTACGAAAAAGGTGTACCGCACATTTTCGCCATGTTGGCCTCCGATGGAGGTAACACTCTCTGTTACCCCCAACCCATTTCCCTATCTACTAGGGCACAGGCCACACTAGCAATAGCACCTTACTAACTAAATAATTAAATTAAATATCCAACATTATAATATGAAACCTTCCTCCATCATTAATCATTTAACTCATTCATGACTTTCTACACTTAGGTCACTTAAAATTTTCAAATTCATTATTAGTAATTATTATATATCATCTTTCAGTTATTATTAAAACTTTTTAATTATTTTTTAATTTTTAATTATCATTTTTCTTTCACACAATTATTTCAAATCATCTCATTATTGAATTAAAATCCTTTCATTTGCGTTACACCTGTAAACATTTTTATTATACTTGATTCGTACTATAAAATTTCTATACTTACAGTCCATTTAAACTGACATACACAAAATATATACCATACACCAATACTTTCACCTCACCTCTGAAACATTTAACACAAATGTTAGTTTAAATCAAACAATTTATCCTTTAATTACCAAATTCACAAATCTCTTAAAAATAATTTAAATTCCTTAGAAAAGTTAATTATGCAACATTTAAATCAATCAAAATATTTAACACATCTCAAATTATTTTAATTAAATTAATTATTGGTAATACAAATTTATTGCTACCAGAACAGTTGCAATTTGTTAATTACTGTCTTCAAAATTAATTCGGTTATTTATTTAAATTGCAAACATTAATATTATTATTACAACAATCATCTACACACTTGTTTACTTGACATTCTACAATACACACAAATAAATTTACTACATTTTTATTTACAAACTTTTGTTATTAACTGTTCCATTTTTTCACACTTCATTGTCCAAATCTGCGAGGTCAAAAACCATAAAACAAAATATTTATAACTGTCCATTCATTGTTTATAGTTTAGCCTCCATCGTCAAAGATTAGTCTTTGTTTTATATAGCACTTTTCAATTTTATTAACCCACATATTATTGTCTTGTGTGTCATAACCAAACAATTTCAATTTATCCGTTATGCCATAATAATCATTCACCAAGTCTACGTTGAGTATTTTTGTTAAGTCTCCATCAGTAAATATATTCATTATCGGGTTAGTTACTTTTTTCTTATCAATTAAATCATTATTATTTAAATATACTTCTAACCTTACTTTCCATTTATCATAATCTCCATTTAAATTATACAATTCTGTTTCTCTCTCAACATACAATTCTCTACTTAAATCTCTCTCGTCATAATACCATATCACACTCTCAAAATTACTCCAGACAGAGGGTACAAAATTATACAACAAATATAAACAACTCCAATCTTCTACTAACACGGGACTCTTGCCCTTCTTAAACAATACTTGTGAACACTCTGGTTCAGAAAAAATAAAGGAAAAATTTACCCTCTGCCCACTATACTATTTTTCTGCTCTCTCTGTAACTCATAAGCATACATTAACATTTCATAATCACATTCTACAAACTCATCAGTACTCTCAGATACTACATTTTCAATTACATCACTATTCTCAATCCTATTTTCATTATTTTCAACATCATCGTCATCATTTGTTAACTCTTTATCTAATACAACATTGCCATTACAACTTTCATTTGTATTACTCTTACTCTGTTCTACTTTATTCAAACTATTTTTTATTTCATTGGTATTTTCTAAACATTTATTCTTGTCTTGTATATCATTTATTAACTCATCAAATTTTACACTAATACTCTGCTGCAACTGAATATTCTGGTCTTTAATTTCTTTAAAATTAATCTCGTTTTGAATATTCTGCTGTTCGCATTTTATTTTCTGTTCATCTAATTTATTGTTAAAATCACTTTTCATCTCATTTAAAATTATTTCGTTACTATCAAAGCGTTTATTTAATTCTTTAAATTGGTTATTCTGCATGTCAAATTTGTTGTCCATTTTTCGTAAAAAACTCATTATATCTATTTCATTGGATTGTTTATTTTTATTGGTTGAAACGGGGGTCAACTGAATCCCAGAATCAACATTTGTTTCGCTTAATTGCGTTTGAGCAATAATTGGGGTAGAATGAATGATGACATTGCCGCCAACAGCTGTTTCTGTAACAGCGCTCGGCTCAACTGTCAGCATACCACTTTCATTCAGCGACTGCGACTCAAGGTCACTTTCACTCATTTCTATGTTAGTTATATTACTTTTAGTATTCTCAGACATTTTTACTTGATTTATTTTTACTTACGTAATAACCACCAATGATTAATCTCTTTTCAAAACTTATATTACAACATACATAAAATCAACCTTATACCATAATTACGCAAGTTCACATCAATACAATTTTACTTTCGCAACCGTACTTCATTCAATGTACTGTCAAAATGTAGGCTGGCGTAATACAACGTTTTTGTTATATTACATCCCGCTGTCACGGCACCAAATGTAACCCTCGGTTACTTTTTTATTTATTAATGAAACTGTAAACTCCCACTTACCTTTAACTTTAGATCTGGCCGGATCTCCAAGTGGGGACGAACCCCGTTCGTACGGCGAACTTGACAGCACATCAAATGAAATAAGGTTTTTGAATGAATATAATTAACAAAATTTATCATTTGAAAGATACTGGTTTTTATTTTTTAAACATCTTAGACATGTATAAAATCAGAAAAAAAATTGCTACTCTCTCCACTGGTTTTTTAAATTTTGAATTACAGTCTTAGAAATATAATAATGAATACAAAAACATAATAATTACCTTACCTTCTATATAGCACACACAAACATAAACAGCCCAGCTTTGCTCACACACGCATTCACGCCATTAAAAACCCATTTTATTTTTATTACCCCACAGCCCTTAAACCTTTGTTGGAATACTACCCACCGGCAACGTGGTTTTCGTGTGCACTCATTATTACTCTTTTAAATTTATTTTTTGTGTCCAAAAATTAGATAGATATGTTCCCCACTGTTTGATCGACCGCGGTCACATAGTTTTAACTGTTATTTCACTTTTTTCTGGCACAATATGAAATTTTGTAAAGAGCCTACTTGGCTCGGTACCTGCAGGTACGATAGCTAGGCCAAACTGGGCCGAACAGCAAGGCGTTCGCCGCTAACTCGATTTCGTCGTTGTTCTGGAAGTCAAAGCCTCATGGTTGTTCGTCGTCCCTTCTTCCTATTTAATCCATGTAAAAGTTTGCCAGTGTATGATAGCATATATTTGTGTGGCACTGGCTGACGACACGAAATGGGCGTGACTTAATTTGCATATCCGTCGCCTCAGTCGATGAAAGTGGATTAAAATCGTTTCTGGGCCATCTTAGTTTTGGACGGTAGCGTCACCTCGCGCGCCTGGATGTATAATGCGTATGGGCGCGCTGTCACACTCAAACAAAGTTCTTGGAAATGAGGCTTGGTAAATTCTACCGATTGCACAACGTGATACTACTGCGTTGCCTTTGTTACAAACTGCTCTTACAACACGTGGTCTGTCTTTGTTGGAATAAAATTTACACAATACATTTATAAAACCCAAAAAATGCAATAAATAAAAATACCCA